>PTEX01000003.1:8967811-9345264 GCA_003342815.1 Eudromia elegans | reverse complement strand
AAAAAAAAAAAACACACACACAGTAGAGCAAAAGACAGAGAGAGAGAGAGAGTGAGTGTGAGAAAAAGACTGATTGGAACAGGAGGGAGGGAGGGAGGGAGGGAGCGCGAGCGAGTGAGCGAGCGGCAGCGAGAGAGCGACACTGCCAGTCAGGTTAATCATCCCCACTTTAATTAGCTGTTCGGCTTAGACATAAAACAATTGAATTTGAATGATCTGTCAGTGGGCTCGGCTGAACCAAAGGGGAAATGCGAATATTACAAAAAAAAAAAAAGAAAAGGAAAAAAAAAAAAAAAAGGCTGTTGGTGTATTCTGATAAGCCAGCCTGGAAAATCCTCAAAGGATAACTATATAAACTTAGCACCAAACATAAAGTACGCACGCGAATGGCACGGTACAGAGGCCCTCTCCAAAAAGCGGGCAGAGATTCCTCCCCCCTTGTCTCCCCACGTCGGGGAAGGTGGCACAGGAATGAACACAAGGATGCTCCTGGAGCCATCAAATCCCACCTGTCCTGTGGGGTGGGGAAGGGAGTTACGGTTTTGTCACTACTCGGGCTCGCTTAGAGCCACTGAGCTGAATTCCCTCGATGCATCTGTGGGATTTTATGACTCTGGAACCGGGCAAGCTCTGAGAGCCAATCTTCGGTATGGATGTCTACGTGTGGCACGGGCAAACCAAGGACCTGCGGGATACGTACGGAGATGCTACGGAAAGGCAATGCCAGGCATTGGGAAAGATAAGCGCTGGGGAAAAAAAAAAAAAAAAAGTTATAACTAAAAATAGGTGGCAAAGCAATCTATTCGTTCTACCCTGGGTTGCAATCTGAAGTGCAGTTCAAATGGATTAATCCAGGCAATAAACAGCGCGGTGTGAGCGCTGCATGGCAGGTGAGGGAGATGTTTACGACACTTCTGAAAAGTCGGCCCCGGGAAAGACGGGCGGGAGGCACCTTCTCCCCTGCGGAGACGGGAAACAGGGGACGCACCTGCCGGCGGGTGGTGGGAGGCCAGGGGAATGCTCCGTATTTCGGATATATTCTCCATAGAGGGTTAGGGACGGGGCTAAACCCATCAGTACCTGACCAGCTCCACAAGCATCTGCTGTATACCATCTCTAAATGAGCGTGGGCTAACCGAGGAGAGCTTTAAGGTGTGAGAGGAGAGGCGGGAATTTAAAACTCTGACGATCGCCGGACATCAAAAGCAAGTGCTGGGATTTCCCCTCTCACTTGGGGCACAAATGCTCTAAAAAAGAGACAAAACAAAACCAACCAGAAGCCTCTTTAGATTAATTTCATCATCCTTATTACATACATCTCCAGGCAAGGCTAGCATGGGTCTTTACACGCTTCACCACCGGGGAGAGCCAGCAGGCGGTTCTGATACTACAGAATCCATCTATCCCCCCCTGCTCTTCTCTGGGAAAAGGTGGGTTCCTGCCGATTCCCACCTTTTCCGATGCACTATCCCGAGTGACTTGATCCCATCTGCCTAGCGGCCACTTGGTGTCCCTTTACGCAGCCCGGAGCACGCAAGGCACTAATGAGGTCCAACAGGAGAGGGGGGCACTATGGGCCCATGTGGGGCACAGCACTTGAGGAGCTTTGTTCAATGCCATTTGTGAGCTCTCAGGGCTGTTTGTGAGCCTCCTCAACACACGTTTTCCCCCTCTGGAAACTGTGCAGTCCTTCGGCTGTGTTACGGGAGGGAGGGCACTACTAAGGCAACGGAAGAGGAGGAGATTTCCACAAAATGTGCTTCAGTCAAAGGCCTCAACACCTTTGCAGGCAAGGTGAAATTGCAGATCACCGTGACACAGACGAGTAGTTTTCTCTTCTGGGGTCAGCACCAAACTAATAATCCAGCCGGGGGGATTATTGAATCCGTTTCTGATGAAACACAGAGGCCCTGACCACTCGACGCCGGGCTCAGTGGAAGAAGGAGCGGGCAGCCATATAATTACAGGCTGCAACAACAGGATAAGGGTCCTCAGAAAGGCTGCGCAGGCAGCATCAACCACGGCATTTCCTAACTTTTACGTGCTTGACTTAGTAACATTCACATTACTGTAATGAATTTCCGATACCATTTTTTAGGGTACTTTTTAAGCAAACTATAACGTTGCAGAATGTCACTGCTCCAGCGTATGGTGCCATTTGCAGCCATGGTAAGAGGGTGCTCACAAGATGGGCAACCACTGGGAGAGGGTTAGGAAGATGATTCATCCACGGCTGTGACAGCATTTTCCTGACAGTGGAAATACTGAAACCCAGGAAGCCCCAGGCTGAGTTGCAGGGAGCAGAGGAAAGTGCTCTGCCATGGGAAGGGACCCTTTGGCCCCCACAGGAAAGGGTCTTCATCCCTTCTGCCACTGTCCTTTTTGCTCCCATCCCACCTACCCATGGACTTTAGTTCCCCTGTCTTCAGGCCTCCTCTCATACTCTTTCTTCTTCTCTGCACTACTCCTCGTCCCAGCCTGTTCCTCACCTCGCTGCACCCAAACAGGCAGCACCTCGGAAGGCTCCTCACCTCCGTTCCGCCTCCAGGCACGGCCACGGCGAGCGCGGAGGAACGAGAGCCCGGGCACACCGCAGAAAGCTGCTCAGCATGATCGATCAGGCCACATGGTGTTCCAGGCTGCCTCAGCCAAGCCATTTCTTGCAAGACTGTTTAAAACTAACTCGGGTATTAAAATTTGCAATCCACAGCGTAGACATATCAAAATGTCCTTGTTCTCATTTCCAGTGCTTGCTGCCATAGCAACCCCTGGTCAAAAGGAAATTTCCATTGATATCAGAAGGAGCAGCATTTCACCCAGGTGAGTTTTCACTGTGTGGCACATATCTGACTATGGTGATCCCCACATCTCCTATAGTGCCTCATATAGAGAGCTGTACTGTTGAGTCTTGCCCTCAACAGGTCCCTCTCTACTAGAAGTTACACAAGCCAATGACCTCCTGATTTCTATCAGAACGTCAACCAAGGGCAGACTTGGAGTCTAAACGCAAAAGGCCAAGAGCAGATCTAGAACTGTATGATATTGTCCCCTCCTGAGATTTTATCACAGCTTTTAATTTAGATACAGGATTATGAACCAGGATTATGAACTCTTTCTTTATATGACAGCCTCATGCTCTTTCTCCCTCCACATAAGCCAAAAAAGCGAGAAATAAAAGCTCAGTCTGATCAGCTGAGGAAAGCCTGCTCTTTCTTATGGAAAAGGCAATCTGTGTTGGTGCAGGTTTTCAAGCACTCAGGCATGATAGCCACCACATAGGAACATGGCTACAGAATTGGAATATATGTTTCAATCTGAGAACTGTAAGTGGATTTGCCACTGGCAAATGCCAGGATTTAGGAAAGGAAAAGCCACCAGAACATCTCCTCACTTTCTGATTTCTACACGCATTACATAACATCAGCCAAAAGGAGGACACAAAACAACAGCAGACTGGGAAGGACCTGGAAACGACACAGTGCTTTAATGTATATGAAGTATTCTGCAGCGCAACTTGTAACATTCAGTACTGCTGACATGAGCTGACATTAATGGGAAATCAACAGATCGGGGTGGCACCGGGAAGAATTTGGTTCTAAAGAGCATGAAGTGCTTTGCAGAGAAGGAGAGTTAAGAGCTCTGTCTACATGAAAAAAAAATGCACATAACCATGTAATTTCAGCATAAACTGTATAAATATATTCCTGCAGACTTATTGGCTGTTCCTCATATACAGCTGTGAGTCTGTGATTTCTATTCGGAGATGTAAACCAGCACAGCATGTTGGAGAGGGTGTATATATGGATATCATTCTAAACACAAGAAACTGGAAAAAAAAGACTCAAAAGTCCACATATTACATAAATCTACTATTTGCTTATAGGAAAGTTTTTTGGACACATAGTCATTTCTAACTTTCACCACTATGTTCAGTAGATGCCTTTGTACGTTAAGGTGAAAAAGCTATCATGCTTTGCACCTAACCTAATTCCTTTCTCCTCTGCAGGCTATTTGATTTCTTTGGGAAAAACAACTACTTTGTTCCCTCTTGCACAGATTATCTGAACTAGCACCCATGTATATTAAATCTAAACCTAATATCCAGAATTGCGTCCTAGAACACCTTGTGCTGACACTGTGCAGCTCCCAAAGCATTTCCTTTCAGTGATTTCCTGACAATAGCAAAGTCTAAATGGGAATATAGCTCCATATTTTTAATCTTAGACAGTCCAAACCAATGTCTGATTTTTTCAGAGACGGAAGATCCTTTTTCTTCTTCCTTTTTTTTTTTTTTTTTTTCCTCAATGAGAGCATTGCAACTTGGGCTGAGAGAGACATTTTTGTTCCTTTTTTGCACAGTATAAACAGTAATAAGACGCTGAAAAACGAGCTGTGCTCTCACAAACACCATTGTAATCCCCTTGCCTTCCCTGGAAAAGCAACAGTGCAACCTAGGGGAACTCTGTAAAACATTTGGTGGAGAAGATAGAAGGAGGACAAGATTCCTACCTCTCTTCTTCTTCTTCGGCTGCATTGATTAAAAAAGTGACACATGCATTTTCATAATGGAAATAAGGAAATCTGATCCATGCACAGTTAAAAAGTAGTCAAATAAGGAGGTGACTCCTGCAGGCAGACACACATTTTCTACACATTTATGCTTACTGAATGCTGCAGAAGATTTTAAGCAATGAAACATGAATTCTCTACCTCGTTTTCTTCCTTTTATCATGATCCATACTGTTGTTGCCAGTACAACAGTTTGCATTTCTGGTCCAAAATTAAACTGGCTTAAACAGTGCTGGTTTGGTTTCAGTCTATCCTATCCTATCCTATCCTATCCTATCCTATCCTATCCTATCCTATCCTATCCTATCCTATCCTATCCTATCCTATCCTATATTCTTGTAAGAAATAAGTAACTTAGGGTACTGGGAAAATTAATTTTCTCTCATATTTGCATGGGGAGGCAGATTTTTGATCTAAAGAGCTTTAAAGCAGACACTTGCCCCACTTTTGTTCATGCAAACCTTGGTTCTTTCATACATGCACAAGTCTTGCTTCCTGTACTGCAGGTGGTAGGTACTGTGTCTCCACTTCCACAGTCTTTCTTATGTAAAGATCTTGTTTCTGTTGGCTCTTTCATAAGCTCTATGCCAAGTACAAATTTTTACTATTTTAGTGTTTCTCATTCAGGATCAAACTTTTGTAAGAAGAAAAGTATTTTTAGATTTGAGGGGTGCGCATCCTCAGTAATGCCAAAACTATGAGATTCACACTGAAATCATGAAACTATTTTCTAAAATTACTTTGGTCCAGCTTACTTTTGACTTTCCTGCTCTTCCGCAGTAGGAGAGCATGAAATTCATGTTGTCAACAACCCAACCTTTAGGAAAGTGTATATCGTCCCCTACAGAGCAGCTCTGGCTTCTCTGTCTAGCAATTAGATCGTCTAAAAGCATCCATCACCTCCTCTGGATTGCTTTTGCCCAGCCGTCTCACCCTTGTCTGTTCTGTCTTTGCAGGACTCCCCCTCCTCTTCCCAAGATTTCCTCTGCTCTCCTGCAATTTCGGCAACCGATTCCCAGCCATAAGGGACCACTGTAAGTCCTCTTCTCTCCTCCCCCACCCTTGCATATATCCCTTTCTTTCCTAGACTTTTCTTGAACGTGAACAGAGTGGGGAGCCCAAGGGCCAGCATGGGCAGAGAGTTTTGTCTGCATTCCTGATTGCTCACCACAAGTGTCGGCTAGAGGAGGAGCAAGGCACGGTGGTGCAGATAGGATGGATTTCCACTTCCACTCCCTCCTCTCCCCTTCTGTGGACATAACTGTACCTTGCAAGGTGAGGAACTTCTGAAGTCATGGCAAAGCTGGCTCAGGAATCAGGAGCATGGCATCACGGCCTCTTTCCTACTCGCCTGCTCCAAATTATCTTGCAATACTTTTTGTTGTTCATTTTATAACAAACACAGAAGGGCCTCAACACACAATGCTTTCTTTTATAATAACTTGTTCATCATTCTTGGGCAAGTCTCTTAATCTCGTTCTCCCTTCCTCAGCCTCACTATCTCCAATTTTGTTTTTGGAAGGCATCAGCTCTCTGATAACACACTCTGCTAAGAGGAAAAGAAGGGGAGAGCAGAAGTAGCTCTCACTTTCTTTTGATGAGATCATGGTCATGCTGAAGAAAGTGTCAAAAAACTCAATAATTTCATTATGGACATTAACACCTTTTTCAGGCTTGAGCTATGCAAACTCCTCTGTAACCTCTATTACAAATCAAACAGAGACTCTTTTATACTCTTCTTCCAGCATTGCTCTCTGACCTTAGAGAAACAGAGAATTGCTACGGGGCAATGAACTCTCATTTTGCCCTTGCCATTTCTGCAATCCATCTCCCTGAGTAGGGAGACCCTTTCACAGGTCTGGAACCTCGCCAGCATAAGGAAGAATTAGTATAATTAAGAATTAGACACAGGGTCTCTAAAATGGGAATCATAACAATGAGTAACGTCACAAGAGTGTTTTCAGACTTAATTCATGTAAGAAAAGCATTTTGACGATAAAAATGTAGGGGCTGCCGCATCAGATTAGACGACGGCTCCATCTACTTCGACATCCAGTCTCTAAGCGAGCTCAGCAGAGCAAGGGAGCAGGATTAAGGGGGCCCTCCCTGGGCAGGAACAGGCTTCCATCTAAGTGCACTCAATTTAAGGTCTTAGTTATAGTATTATTTCCTTGCTTAGGGAATATATTAAAGCCACATCAACCCACCACCACAAAGAAGAGCAGTACTGAAACGTAAGGAATGAACTACATGAAGTGCAAGTGAGAGCCCAGTTCTGTGGATAGGAATTTCTAATGCAGCTCCCTTTGACTCTCCCTGCTTGGGAGAGTTGCTTATCAAGAATTGCTACTTACAAATGACAGAAGCTAGGATTATTCTAAAAATCTAAACTCTAGAAACACAGCTATTAAAAACAAATACGGCTGGATATAAGTACGTATAAGTACTTAGGGGTATGTTATGTACACACATGCACATGCAAACAAGCTATTTGAAAAAGCAACCTGATCCTTACTGGCCCTGCTCTGAGCCAGGGAGTTGGACTCAGATGATTTAGCAATCCCTTCTAATTTTTATTATTCCAGGATTCTATGACTCCACAATTTTCCATTGCAATGTTCCATCATCGAACCTGAAACAATTTGTGGTAAACGTAATTTTTAATGAAAATATTATTAAAGAAGTTTCTTGGGTCCAGGATAGAATTTCTAGTTCAAAGCAGGAACAAGAGATTGACTCTTGAGCTGACGATTGAGGTTGCGACGTGGGAGACCCAGAGGGAAACAGCTCCGCTGCTCCCTCAGCCACGCAAGCCGTTCTGGCTGTGGAGCTGCTAATTCCACTGAGATGGGCCTTTCAAAAATTCAATTCTTTAGGAAAAGTTTCTCATCCAAAGAAAAACATACTTCAAAATTTCACAAGTTTTCACCATGAGGAATGGTTACCATTCCAGCCAGCTTTACTATATGCTTAGGCATTGTGTAAATAATCACAAACCTTATGTGATCACTCCCACCAGATCTCATAAAGATAATGACAAACTTTCTGTGAGATTTCATTATTTACAATAGTTTCACATCTGTAATTCTTATAAAATTTTCAGCTTTATGAAACAGCTTGATCTGAAAAGAAAGCGGAAGGCTTTGGATCACTTAATCTTCATTTAGGGGTAGACTGTAAAATTTATTTTTACTTTTCTATCAACATGGCATGTTTGATTGAAACACTGCAAAACTCTGTTAGAAGACACAGCCAATTTATATTTTTGGGTAGGACTGTACTCTGTATTCTACTTTCAGACAGAATAGTGAAAAAAAAAGAACAAATTAAAAGATAATCTATAAAAAACCAAATCTCTCATAACTGACCAAACCATAGATGAGTCTTATATTATTGGGAGGGGATAATCAGTGCTGGATTATTGCATAAGAACATGTTAGTAATGTAGCAGGAGTCTAGTCTTTTAGGATGTGAAAGAGCGTTATCTAACCTCTTTGCAAAGTTCAGGGAGAAGAGCCATATGTCCAAATAATCATTTTCTTGCTGGTGTTTAACATGTCATTTTTTTAAGGGGCCTATTTCAAGTTTAAAAAAAAAGTGTGAAATGCATTTCATTTCTTTTTTTTTCTTTCTTTCTTTTTTTTTTTTTTTTTGGCAAAAGCAGCTCATTTTCAAGCTTGCAAGGAAACAAGAAAAACAAAATCAAATGTCAAGTAGATTTGCTCTTTGTTGTAATTAATACGCAAGCATTCACTTGTAGATGGTCCTGAGCCTGAAAACAAGTAGCATCAGTTGTGGTTCTAGTAAAAATGAGTCGTTCTCTGTGAATCAAAGGGCCAAGTGTTCAACCAGTGAAAATCTCTGCTCAAATCAATGGCTGGAGGCCAGTTTACATCAGCGAAGGAGCTGCCTGTATTGGAAGGATGGCAGGAAGCACGATGCCTGAGGACAAGTCTCTACAGGATTGGGCCCCACATGCCAAAAGCAAAGGAACAGCACAGAAAAGTAGGACAGGCTTCTTCAGGGAGGGAGGTGGGAAGCGATTAACCGAAAATAAGGAAATTGTGAAGCCCCACGCTGCAGCCTTACATGCAGGCTCGAATTCTGGTCAAGAAGGTTATCCAAGGCTTCTCTTTGAGTCAGAGCAGTGTAGTGGATAAAAAGGACCTGTCTAGCCAGGGGGATTTCCTGAGGCCATTGCAGACCAGCTCAACACACTGTTAAGAGGCTCGTTTTCAGGCGAGTTTTTGTTGCATTTGTAACACTTGCTCCAGGTCCCCTAGAGCTTTAAGTGCCACATCAGAGTGCTGCAACAAGCTCAGTGCTGAACGCTTGGCACAGCACCAGGCATCTTCCCTTTCTTCTCTTGATTTCCTCAAGTCATCAGGTAGAGCTCCAGGGCTCCATCTTCTCCATCTTTTTTTTTTTTTGGATTTGCAGGGATTTTTTTCTCAAAAAATGAAGACAAATTTCCTCTTGCATACTTCCCTCTTTGCTACTTTCCCCGATGTTTTTTTTTTTTTTTTGTAGAAAGTACTGAGAGAGAAAAAAAGACTTTTTTTTTTTTTCTTTTCTTCAAAAGGTTTCCCTATTTTTTCCTTAAACGGGATGCTGGAAACACCTCATCATGGAGGTCCACTGGCTTGATATCTGCTCCTATTTACATTAGGGCAAATCGGGAGTGATTCCACTGAGATCCTCTGGCATATTGCTTGCTTCCTTGGATGCAGGTCAGGCCTACGGAGCCAAGCTCTTTGGTGAGTTCAAGCTCAATGCCAGGTCACAGAGTAGGTATAAATGGATTCAGGGCAAAGAAAACACAAACCTCTACCAACTTTCCCCTTGACATGTTCATAAAACTGCTGGAACTACTGGAACCCAAAAGTCAATGGGCAGAAGAAAGGGGAAAAGCCAACAGAGCAAAAAACGCTACCCACAGAAATGTATGATAATGTCTGGAAGAAGAGAGAACGAGGGCAACTTATATTATTTTGCCACTTATTTTTCCCACCAGTTTGTGCCCAAGAAGTAACTATCCTCATTTAGGTCACTGCTGGGTTTAGCCCTACGGGCTCAAACAACTAATTATTTCCAGTGATAGAACGACTTCATTTTCAAAACTGGTATGAATGGTAGATTAGTTCTAGATTAAAAAATGTAACTGCAGATCAGTAGTAGGTGTTTGCTCTATATCAACTTGGCATATAACATGGCAGGTAATATTTTTTAATATTTTAATATACATAATATTTAATAACATTACACTGTAAACTGTCCTGAGTAACCATCATCTTCCAACACCAAAGCCAACACCTCTAAATTCAATCACTCTCCAGAAATTCTTGTTCGCTCTTTTAAATGATCAACTGCAGAGAGGGAGGAAGAAAATAATCTGCAAGACATTCTGAAAAGAAGGATATTGAAGTCTGTGGGCATCACTTCCCACAATCGATTGTACGATGCTTGGCAAAGGCTATGCCTCAGTTTGCCCACCTCTGCATGAGAATTTTACCTAACTCATTGATTGGTATAAAAACCACATAGTTCTTTTTCTTATCTTCCATTAAGATGCATTTCTAGTAGCAGACTACTTGAGGTAGACATTTCAAACCATTCTAGCTTAGTAAATCTCTTAAGATGACCCTTAAATTAAAAGAAATATGTGCTTAGGGGCTCTGTTGCATCAAGAACTTCATCATTTTCCTTAGCATCAGTGCCTCAGTTTCCTCAGCAGTTAAATGCTAAAAATTTGACTTTGCTTCTTTATGGAAATCTTGGGAGAGTGAACTCATTAACAGCTATATGGTACTTAGCACTTGGGTAGGAAGCCTCAGAGAGTGCAAATTACCATTAGGTAATGCTGACAACTGAGGCTGAAGCAGAAAAGATCCAGAGCTCACACTTCTAAGAAGCTTTCAGGCTCATCATAACCCTATGAAGAAAACTAAGAGGAGGAAAAAACACAAAATATTCAGAAGTGACAAAGTCACTTCACAGGAAATAAGAACACTGAAGATATGTGAAGATAGACATCCTATTTAAGTTCAACCGATGATAAGAAGGATCACCTGGGCTTATAAAACTGCACAGCTGGCCAGCTGCATTAAATGAGGCCTTTGCTTTCCGTTAAAGCACCATGTCAGCTAGAGGTCTAGGTCTAGGAACCGGAGGTGTCTTCTGGTACAGAGCAGCAAATCTTGTCTTCTTATGTATTATTATTAGGAGGCCTGAAATGATGCAGACAGGGGAGTGAGCAGTAGAGACAAGACAGTGCACATTATGGAAATAAACTGGAAGCACAGTTAAAGGTTACAAAGTCTTTTTTTTTCCCTCCAGCTGCCATTGAAATGAATGACACCCAGTCGTGCACTGGCAAAGAGAAAGAATAGATGAGTTCATGTCACTTTTCCTTCTCTAAATTCTCAGATTTGATGACTAACAGGCTACAATATTTCACTAAAAGAGGCCTGTTTTTTACTTAAAAGCACAAGAAGTATACAGACAAAGTCATTTTCAAGGTCAGAGGGTTGTTTTGACATTGAAGGAATACTAAAACAGATTCTGGTTTTCAAAAAATTTGAAAAGCAGAATTATTTCCTGACCTGAGAGAAAATTTGCCAAATTTTTAGCTGACCACAGACTTCTCTGGGTAAGTTACAATTGTCAGATATATAAAGTTATCTGGGTACATGCCTTCACATTTTCAAAATGAGAAGTTGATCAAGCTTTAAAATATATAGTATCTGAGATATGTACAAATAATGTGACCCTCCTCGCAGCGACTAAGGAGGCAATATTCTTTTCAATAATCATTTTGATATAATTCCTGGAGACCTCAATAGCTTAATATACTTATAAGACTATAAGAATAAGAAAAGAATAAAAACGAGTGAAATAATAAATATATTTTAGCACACTGAAGCCAAGGAACTCCTTTGATTTTATACGAAGACTTTGATCCTCCCACTGATCCTGTGACAATACTAATCGATTCCATTTAAGACTCCATCTGACAAGCCAGACTTCACTGGGAAATTGCAAAACTTGGCTAAATCCAAGTGCAAACTGCAAATGGGCTGACAGAAAGCCTCATAAATGGCATTCACAGGCACACAGGCTCTGCATACATGGGTGGTACCACCTTGCCTTGGGAGCTCAAGAGGAATTTGTGCACACCCAGCTTTGAAGGGCCGTGCTTTTGTAAGACGCATGATTGACTGCATTGCTTCTCACAGTGGCCCATCCATTCCCCTCTGCTTCTAGCAAAAGGCACAGAGCATCATTTCCTTCTAATGCCCAGTCGAGGAGCACATCAAGCTGTGCTTGTGCGGTTGGTCAGTCCAGATGCTTCTGGTGAGGATCGCTGGCCACTTCCAAAGGGGAAAAGAAAAAGTGGAAGAACAACTGAGGCCCTTCATGAGCGAGACAGGCAATACCGAGGTTTTAAAAGCCTAAGGTTTTAAAAACTAGGGATGATCCCCACTGCCAGAGTGTATCCTGGTGAGCAGAGGAGGCAGATGGTCCTAGCTGGCTAGATGCAGTTTTTTTCTTGCAATGGATCCATGGTTTTGATGGCCAGATTAGACACAACTAAATCTGGGGCTGCTGCACATGTGCCTATGAGGAGGGCAGGCTGGAGCTTGCTTTGTGATTGCTGTCTCTCAAGGACCTCAGCTCAGCTGGCCTTAGGAAACGCAGTGACATTTGTGTGCCACCCTTGTCCTCTCTGCAAGCAGGGGTGCTGCAGAGCTGCAGGAGGGGAGGGTGAAGCCTGCCGCCCGCATAGTGGGCACAGCAGCCACCGCGGCACAGAGGGAGAAAAAACAAGGTGCAAGGCCAAAGAGTTGCGGTTAAAGTGAAAATTCACGTCTCAGTCCCACCAGCAATCCACAAGTTCATATATTGCTTTTACTACAAATAGATTTCCCTTTGCCATACTGAACTTCTCTTCTTGCTGACTATTCAGTATCATCATCCAAAAATACTCCTATTTGTGTTATTTTTCACATGCACCGCCCTGAAACAAAATTCAGTATGAAAGAGCAGTGCCCTCCAATACAGCTGCCCATCCAAACCAAGCAAGGCTGGAATCACATTTATGCACCGACCGAGGTCTCCAACAGTGAAACGATTGTATCAAGTCATGGATCTGGCTGTGCCTGGAGTAAGACCCCAGAAGATGCCTCCTCTCCCACCTGAGCAGCCCTCAGGTTGCAGTGGCAGGAGGAAGAGGAGCTGATGCCTCTTAGTAACCAGGGGCACTATTCGAATGCTGTCAAGTTGCACGACTGCAGTGGGCACCGCTTGGTATGGACGAGGGGGACAGGCAGGAGCGAGGTGGGTGCCCAAGCCCAGGGCAGGCATGTGAGGGTTTGCACTGCCAGCGGAGCAGACTGGAAATGGAAACCTGTGAGCGATGAGCGTGGAGCACCCCAGTGCCACGGGTGGCTGTGGGCAGACCTGCCCTTGCAGCGGAGCCTGGGGAGCACAGATCCGGGTGCTAAATACAGTCCTCTTCCTCTGTGAACTTGGGCAAGCCCTGTGCTTTTCTCCTTGCCTTTGTTTCCCTGTCTGAGTGCGCAATATTCAAATGCAATATTAATATTTGATTAACTCACACACAGCTACAAAGCTTACTTCTTTAAATTCTGGAACAGACCTTTGAAATCTTTGGAAAACTAGATAAATATGAAATCTTTTATTTTTATAGTGTTACATTAACAACTGTGCAGCACAAGTGAAGGAATTAAATAATTTCTGTCTATATTTGCTTATATCTTTCTAAAACTGTTACCTTTTGAGCAGATATTTCTCGTGCCTTGTCTCAATCCAGAAATGACATTTTTGGGAAAGCTTTGCAAAAACTCATTCAGCTGTTTTTGAGTCATCCAAGTATGTAAAAAACAGTTTCCAGCTGTTAAGTTTTCCATAAGCTGTTTTTTTTCTTAAACACGCTTGTATAATTATAACATAGCTTTGTTTTAAAACATCAAACTTGACATGTACATAGTCCTGAAAGAGAAGTAGCAGCACTGCCATGTTTGAAACCATTTGGTTTTGAAATAACAAGGTTATTACCATATTAAAATATCTTTCTCAAGGATTTTCCTAGTCTTTGAGCTCCAGCTTTCTAACTGTGGATACCAGTGAAGCTTCTCAATTGTGTAAGTGACAAATGAAAAATAAAAAGATTTTTATAGGTTCTTGCGATCTGTAACTGAGATATAACACAAAGGACTAATGGGCAGTGTTTGCAGCGACAGCAGGTTCAACCCTGTCCTGACCGAATCAGACGTGCCTGCCATAGGCTTTGCATACACATATGGAGCCCTAAAGAGAAGGGCTAGAGCTCTGGTGTGGTGTTTGGCAAGAACCAGCTCTGCTTTGTGCAGGTTGGGCAGTTTGGCCATGGCTGGAGCTAAGCACACGTCAGCCCTGGCACCAGCCAGGCTCAGGGCTGGCCTCTCCAAGCCCGGTCCAGTGACTATAAGCACTAACAGCTGGCAGGCGAAACAGCTGGCAACAGGGTCAGAATGTGTGGGTGCCGAGGCCTGCCTGCTCGCAAGCCCATGACTCAACTGGTGGTATCGACACGGGATTGTGCGGTCTCTAAAACGCCTGAAATTGGCATTTAAAGTGACACAGGGACAACAGCATCCTTCCCCCTTGTCCATGGGGTCTGGTGTTCAGCTGTGAGGGCAATAACTCTACAGAAAGATTTTGACTGCAGTTTACCATTGCCTGCTTCTACACTTCTAACCATTTTATTTTGCATTTTGGTGTGTAGCGCCATCAAATCTGACTGCAGATGATTCTCCATTTATTTAGCATGTAGATATAAATGCAATGGCATGATACCAAGCAGATAAGAATCAGCCATGGCATGATACCAAGCAGATAAGAATCAGTCGTTAGTTTAATTTGAAGATTTCATTTAATCCATAATGTTTTGGTTTCTGATGTCTTACCCTGTGAGGTAAACATTGGAAATATAAATGATGGCTGAAACAGGAGCTGTAGGCTGGTGCTAGATTACATGGGTTTCACTCTCAAACCCATTTTCAGATTCAATGACATAAAGCCAATTGTAGCCGATTGATGCCATGCACAAACCAATGGCCACATCAAGGCTTCTCAGAACACCTCAAAAGAAGTAACATTTTCATAAGAGAAACATCACTGCATTTGAAGATTTCTGTATGGGGTAAACTCCAATGACTTGTACAGACATGTGACTATTTTTAAATAAAGAGTAGTCCCTCCTTGCCTCTCCTGGGGTAGAGTCTCCTCCAGTATGAGTCCAGGGTAACTACCAATGTCAGAGACGAGATGGCAAATCTGAGAAGACAGTCTGACTCACTGGAATCCAGCAGATGATACAATTCTGATGGACTTCCACACAGAAACATGTGCCTGTCACACACCTTTCCTCACCTGATGCTCCTTGCGCTTCTATCGGCAGTTCTGTGACCTGTCCTTATATCCCTCTCTTTGTGAGGCTTTCTGAATGTGCTTCAAACCACAATAAACATATAGGCAGCGCTCCACAAACAAAAGATTTCTGTAATGCAATTACAGGAAAAAGCTCAGCAGTTCCTACCCACCACACTGTCTTCTCTATGCCCTGTATTGCCTTGGTGAGCCCACAGCTTGGGATCATACAGTAAAAGAACGTATTGTAAGAAAGGGGCAAAGGTAAGGTTGCTGTGGGAACCTTAACTCCAAATTTCCTGAGTTTACTGAGATTAAAATCTCAGTCTTCGCATTTCATTAGCATACTTTCTGTGTGTACAGAACATGGCATAGACAAGTTTATTGTTTCTAAAGGAAAAGGTATATCTATGAGTAAATAGGTGTCTGCTCACATTTTGGCAACCGTAAGCTCCATAATTCAGTTCTAGCCAATGGCACTAGATTTTTGACACCCATCAATATAATAAAGAAGTGGGAAAAAAAAGCAAATAAAAACAAACAAACAAACAAGCTGTTAAGTATACTGTGTGCTCCACTCTGAGCATCAGCATTGAGACAAAAGGAGAGGAAGACTTTGCCATTTGCCAGTTGTTAGTAATCAAGAGAAGATCTGCCAGACACGCTCTTCAAGGGCTCTGTCTGTCTAGACCAGGTAGATGCTGCAATACACAAAGGACTTCACAGACAGAGAAAGAAAGAGTGTTCCTGGACAATGATGCCGCTTTCTTAATTAAGATTTTCATTACTGATACATACATTAAGGTTTTGCTAATGCAAGTGCCCGAGTACTCTCATGTGCAGGTAGATGTCTCTGATTCTATCTCTAGACACACTTTTGCAAATCATCAGCCCCATTCACCGGCCCAGGCTTCACATCAGCTCACCTGCCCTTTGCCGTAAGGACAATGGAAAACAGCGAATGGAATTTTATTTGTCTGCCAGATGAGAAGTTAACACTTGGTAGGCGCAAGGATGAATGGGATTTTGCTCCGGTGTATTGAAAGTGATTCCGATCTCCCTTACACAAGTCTGATGTCAGCGTAACATCGGGCGCTTCAATAGCGTGCTGCGCAGCGTGGCAAACGGGGAAAGAAAAATGAAAGACAAGCAGGCAAAGGAAAAATGGGATAAAACACAACGGGAATTTGCCAAAGGTAGTTTGCAGTGGACTAACCTGATAACTTTCTTTGATAAGATAACTGATTTTCTAGACAAAGGAAAAGCAGCAAATTTAATATATCAGTAAAGCATTTGATATGGTATCACAAGGGAAAAGATGAGTTAAGGTAAAGACTAGCAGAAGGATTGCAGGGAGAGTAAAGGCCTGCCTTAAGAAGAGATGGGGCACTGCTGAAGAATGAATTTTGGGGCAAGATAGAGGCTGATTTTCTACATGCTAAATTAAATATCTATTCACTGTTATGCTTTTAACTCCCAGAACAGGAAGCACATTCAGCTACAAATCTGGTAGCTTCACTCTTGCCTGAGTCCCCTACCCTGCAACCTCTTGCTTGAATCATCCAGGATTCTGTCCTCCAACAAAATGCTGCTGGAGTAAGATACAGGAGAGGGGAAGGACTTAACAACAACTAAAGTAGCGCTTCTCTTAAACGTGCTACATACTTCTGTTGTTGTATTTAGGCTACAGCATTTTGGAAATTTCTCCAAGAGGACAAACTGCGCTGATGAACAACAAGGCTATGACGCTGCATGGACATATTGTGTGTACCATGGTGCCATTCATCAGAACGTGCCCATGCCAGTATGTAAGGTGAAGCCAATGTCTCAAAAGTCACAGTAGACGGTATCAATGTGAGAGTAATTTGCAGGCTCCAGAAGAAATTATCTGTCAGCATATGTTCAACAAGTTTAGAAAAAAAAAGAAAAAACAGCATTTTTGACAATCTTCTTTGAGGCATGCCTCAGCCGATGGGTAATTCAATGACTAAAATTGTTAGCTTTCCATTAAACTTTACTGAAAGAAAAGCTTTTTTTTTCAGTCTTCCATGTCAGAATTTAATTCTTTAGTGTCATAATTAGACCATGCTAAGCATGCATGGACATTTACAGCACTCAAAACCCAAATTTGAAGGATTAGTCAAGTGCAAGAAATGAAAAACACTTTGTGAAACACATTATTCTTCGATGTTGGTTATATGCTGATCACACAGTAGGTTTCCTTCACAACCTTCAGTACATATTTGCAGAGCATCCAGAAAATAACACACTAATTTTTATCTTTTAACTAAGAGTGGGTTTACAGTAAAAAGTGAAATTCAATTAATCCCAAGTTTTACAAGTAAGCAGTCTAAGTGAACCGAGATGCATATGAAATTTAATCACATATCTAGATCCAAATGCCACAAATGATCCTTACTTTAACAGCTGCCTGAAATGTAACATAAATACCTTTAGGTTGTATGTTATTTGAAGATGGGATTCCATTTCTGTCTTGGAAAAATCAAGGAAAGAGCATTCAGAAAACTGATGCAACTATTCTAACAAACTTAAAACTCAAGCTGATGGAATAGTAGAGAGTGAAGATCTATTCAAAGTCCAAAAAAAGTTGCTTCTGGTGAAGTTAAAATATCTAACGCTATTTAGTGGGCACACAAATATATGAAATGAAAATATTACCTGGGGGACCAAATTAGAGCTATATTCCAAAATGATGGAAAGGAGAAGTAGTGAAGAGGACTTCAAAGGAAGAAAATGCTATTTCTTAATAGGCTGTGGGTCTTCTCATTCTCACCAGGAGATGAAGCAGTTTTCACGAAGCATGGCCTGAAGGCTGATCAATGGTCATACATGAACTGACTTACACATTTTGTAACGGCACTTGGACAAACACATGGCAGGTGGATGGCTTTTTTATTGTGTGGGAGAGAAAGACAGAAAAAAGAAATGGATCAGATACTCTTACAAACTCATTTTCAAACATGATGCCTTCTCATTCACATTCTGCACGAATATGGAGACTTAGTTCTGCATTTAGACCTCTGCAAGTATTCGTATTTCAATGCCAGTTTGACTCCTCAAACCTATCATCAATTTATCAAGAGGTGGCTTATGGGAAACCACCTGTTTTTGGAAGTCAAGTCGAACAGTCGCCACTCTTACAGGGCTGCTTGTTCTTAGTAGTTGACAATAGTCAGTAAGATTGATAACAAATCACTGGAGAAAGAGAGATGTTGGTGATAACAACTGTAGAACAGCAACACGCTTGCCAAACTGGAAAATAATTTACCATAGCTGCAAAGGGAAAATCTCCTCAAATTCACTACATTCTGTAGCTGTGCCATTTTGTGCAGTGGCTTCAGACCTAACAAACAGTGATGTCCTAATATTTTGATGCTTGCTGTTAAAATTGATATAATAAATGCTGCTATTAATTCAGCAAGATGATCTTCTCCATCAAAATGTACTAAATTATCTGGGCTAAAAGTGTACCGGACAGTCGTATTTTCTTTCTCTCTCCTTTCTTTTTTATTTTTCCCTAGCCAAGTATAAAAGAAGTTTTTGCTTTAAGGCAATTTTTTTTTCTGCTCTAACCTGTTACATTTTAAAAAAAAGCTAACACACAATACCTTGTATTATACTAATTAGATGAAAAACAACCCTGAACAAAAGGGTTCGCTGGTAAGCATAATGGCAGAAGGCCTTGACATTTTCATCTGTCATTGTGACCAATCTTAAACTCAACCTCATTCAACTTCACTGGATATCTTGTAGATACTGTAATTAAAAATAGGTTGCACACATGCCTCTGTCATAATTCACACATCAGCTTCACAGGTGGCCACTATTATTTGTTAAACAATTTAAACGTTAATACTTAAACTAATACTTGACACGAAGCTTGAAAACGTATTTTGCTCCACCATGGCCCATCTCACAGCTCCCTGCAGTGGGTTACATTTAGGGTTTTCTGCATATTAGGCCTATTTTTGCCAAAGACATGTCAGAACAAAATCATGAACTTCATCAGAACTTTTTTTTTACCATGTAACTTTGTTGCTTAAGTGCATTTGATGGTTATGCCTGTTAATAAAGAATTATATTTAAAATCATGGCTCTTGCTCAAGGTTGTTCATTCTGGGGTGTATTCTTGGTTACACAGTTTGACTGCTATACACACACCAGAACAGAATTTCTACCCCACTTCTATTTCTAGATTGTTTCGCCATTTCTTCCACTTGCAAATGCCAAGTAAAGGGCCTTTGCCCATGTCTCTTTTGGAACACCCCTTTGCTTCAGGAGATATACAATAGTTAAAAAAATACTATTCATTTCCTGTCCCAAAGTGCTGTGTAGAAGATCAGTCCCTTTGAACAACTCCTTATTTTCGGAAGTGGATAAACTGATTCTTCTGGATAATTTGCAGGCCAATTTATTATGTTAATTATGACAATTCTTGAAAAAATGCTAACTCTTGAAAGCTGTTGTAAACATAAGGCTTATTACATCTAGATTTTCTGGCATTTGGCAAATGTTCTTTTCTGATTCATGAAAAAGCCTGACCTGGAGGTTATTATGCTTGTCTGAAGGAACGGAGAGCATCTCGAGAAACCTCACAACACAAGAGGTGCCTCCTCCCTGTTCCTGATGTAGCAATCACTGTTGATGTTTTCAACATCCCATCTGCAAACAGTACCAAGTGCACTAACCAAGCAAAGAAATTCAAACAGCTTTAATTAGATGATATTTCACTGTGAGGGTTCAGAGTCCCCACAGATGATAGTTTGTTGGTGGACAAGCACCACCAGTAGGGATACATACACAGATACTAAAGACTATTTGAGCATCATCATGTTTGATAAAATGAATATGTATATTCAGAAACTGGCAGCTGGCAGACTGGAACACTGCCAGGTGTCTTTTGACATACAAATCACTGACCGTATGACTGATGAGACTGAAAACTATGACGAGATCAGTAAAATGCTGCTCAGCTTACATAGGTCATCACCATTTGACCGAATACGTCTTCATGAAACTGAGGAATAAATGACACTTTTTTAATGGAAAGTCAAAGAACACGGATTAAACTTGGCACAGAATCTAATAGGAATTATTTTGGAGTTCAATACAACTCAGTTTGATTATAATTTCTATTTCAGATGTAACATGCAAATTTTTTATGTCTGGATCGCTATCTTACCACCCTGATTCTCACTTACCAAAATGAACACCAGCTAACTCTTCAACCTGAAGTGAGTTCCGTCTGAATGGCTAGTGCTCTGGAGGTAAAAAGAGCTTCCTACTGTAGCTATTTATTCTCCTCTAGCTACCTATCTCACTATGAAGCACTGTGGATACTATTAGCAGGAGATATGATAGAAAGGCTAAAGACTTGTGAGATGTCTCTTGTTCCAAGGAAAAGTCAGTTTTGGATAAAGAATCCACCTATCTCTCTCAAACTCTTTATGACATCCAAGTGGAGCAGAGACTAATCATATGCTTCCTAAGAGGAGATACTGCTTGGCGGAAAGACCCATGACTTCTTTCCACACCCAAAAACTAGAAGACACACAGACAGACAGACAGACACAAAGCTTAGGGGAAGAGGAGGAAGAAGACTCAGACTCCTCAGCAAGCTGAGAACAGGCATATGACAGGAGGGCCCAATATCCGTGCTGAGGGTTCTGCAGAGGTTCTGTTCAGTTCTGCAGAAAATGGAACAAATGATCTGTAGATCAGGACAGGCCTGACAAGGACCATCAGTTGCTTCCAAAGTAAACATGTCCCAATTCTACTTTATCTTTTATCAAAAAGAATTTAAAATATTATTGACCTGAAGGACCTATCTTCCAGAAAGAAGGGAAGGAACCACTATAAACAGTGTGAACTTTACACATATGCCTGAAATAAAGTGAGGTTCCTTAGGCAACATGTCAAGATAGAAATGGAGGAGCACAAAGAAAACTTTGTCTGTGAAATAAACCTGATTCAAAGACACAAGAAAGCAGTTAATTCTAGTTTTACAGGTCAGGAAAGAGAGGCAGACAGATGTGAAATGACTTCTTCATGGGCACACAGGAGAGCGCTGTCAGGAAGGGGTTTCAACTCCTGGGCTTCCCCATGCCCAGCACGGAGCTAGCTTGTCACTTCAAGCTGAACTGCTATACAGCTATGTCATACCCAGCTATTCTACACCACAAAGGTAGAACAGTGATAAGCTGCACGCTTGTACAACTGTTGAAGACACACGGCCCCTGCCACAAACCTCAACAACTCTGCTGCTGCTGCTGAGGGAAGTGTTAGCCTAAAAGTGGTGTGTATTTCCAATCCTGGAGTATCATTAACACTTTTTATCGATACCATGAAGTTCTCCAACAAAAATAATAGGATTTGTGAGGGGCCGTTATGAACCGCCCCTGCTGGATAAATACATAATACATGATGGCAAAGGTCTGGTGGGACCTTAATCAATCGCCTTTCTGAGAGAAATAAATGTCACATTAGACGTAAGCCATGCTGCATTTGGTGGGGGCCTCTGCTCCCCTCCTTGCACAGGCCTGACACTGCCACCGGGAGCTATGCATGCGCATAGACTCCTACTTATTTGTGGCAGATATATCAGAGCAGAACTGGGAGCGCACATAGTAAATTACAGATTTGGGACATCTCGTAATGAAAGGAAAAGGAGAAGGGAAAGAAATATGGGGACATCACAGGCATGATAGGTCAGCTCAAATACATCTCCTCAGGAGCTGGCACTATCACAGCACCTTTCTCAGTCACCGCCTGAGATCTCACGTCTCTGTCCGCAGGAGAGGCAGAAGCAAGTGTGCCATTTATTTCTTCCTGGTAAAAGTGAAGAGTCAACTTGAAATGTTAAATTCCCATATTGTAGGCCAGGTATCAATAAAAGAAAGCTCTTTGATGGTTTCAGCATGTACCTCAGAAAAAATGTGTGCCCACTTGTACTTTAGCATTCCTCCAAAGAAATTCCAGCAATCACAAAACGACTCAGAAATAAATCTGCAGGTATAATTCCTCTCCTAATTAAGAAAGAGGTTTTTTTCTCACTATTTTGTGCTTTTTGTTTTGTTGTGTTTTTGTTCCCCAAGCAGCACTTTTACAGCCTTCTACTGTTACTACTTCCCTCTCTGAATAGGTAGCAGACATGAATTTAAATTGCAAAATGGAGATCTAAAGGAACATAAATCTAGGTTAATTTGGACATGGAGTTTTAAGTCTAAGTTTTAAAATCTTCATTATTTTTGGCAGTCAGATCTACATAGCTCCAATCTGGTCACCCCAAAATAGTGTCCCAAAATGCTGGTGGATACTTGGAAAATTTTGGTCTTAACTTGGTCCAGTCTTATTCAGCTCTTGTTCAGCTTACTCCTCGTGACCCGGACATAAGGACAAAGGCACTCTCAGCAAATTTTCTAATGATAGAGAACTGCACAGAGTGGCCAGCACTCCAGAGGGCTGTGCTGCCATTCAGAGGGACCTTGATAGCCTGGAGAGATGGGCAGAGAGGAACCTCATGAGGTTCAACAAGGACAAGTGCAAGGTCCTGCACCTGGGCAGGAATAACCCCAGGCACCAGGACAGGCTGGTTGCTGACCAGCTGGAGAGCTTCTCTGCAGAGGACTTGGATGTCCTGGTGGACAGGGTGACTGAGCCAGCAATGTGCCATTGAGGCCAAGAAAGCCAAGGGGATCCTGGGGTGCATTGGGAAGAGATTTGCCAGCAGATTGAGGGAGTGATCCTCCCCCTCTGCCTAGCCCTGGTGAGGCCACATCTGGGTGCTAGGTCCAGTTCTGGGCTTCCCAGTACAAGAGGGACATGGAGCTACTGGGGAGAATCCACTGTAGGGCTACAAAGGTGATTATGGGCCTGGAGCATATGAGGAGAGGCTGAGAGAGAGATGGGCCTGTTTAGCCTAGAGAAGACTGAGAGGAGGTCTTCTCAGTGTGTACAAATACCTTAAGGTGTCAAGGGAAAGTGGCCAAGCTCTTTTCAGTGATGGCCAGCAACATGACAAGAGGCAATGGGCACAAACTGAAACATGGGAAGTTCCACCTGGACATGAGGGAAAACTTCTGGACTCTGAGGATGACAAAGCACTGGAATAGGTTGCCCACAGAGGTTGTGGAGTCTCTTTCCCTAGACATATTCTAAACCTGCTGAGACATGATCCTGTGCAACATGCTCTACACGACCCTGCTTGAGCAGCAGACTGGACTAGATGATCTCCAGAGGTTGTTTTAGAATCACTAGATTGCACAGCCCGTGTTCATTAAGAGCCACTAGGAAAGTGCAAATTTTTGTTTTAAATACACAAGAACATCCTATATTAACAGAATTATAAACCATGTGCAAACAGACAAGGCCCCCAAAGTTCTACCACTTATTCCCTCCACAAAAGAAAACTAAAATTCAAGTCATGAAAATTTTAATTCTTGCTGCTCTAAGTCTTAAAATTGCAATTCCCAGGATTAATACAGTGTATTCTTCAATGAAAAAAATCCAACAATGTCAACTTACTTACACAGCAGCAGCAAAACTCAGGTGAATGAGAACAGGCAAGAACCTCACAGGAACCAGAGGAATTAGTGACAGATTTTTAATTCTAGCATTGTTAGATGTCAAAATGGATGCAGCATATTAAACCTAGCCAGATATACAGAGCAGGTCTGTACTGGGCAGGAAAGGACACAGGAAACAAAGGGTTCTATAGCACAAAACCAGGTTGAAATACTATTTTCTGTACTTGTTTTGCATTTGCACAATGTGGAATTCAATGCTCTAGTCTGAATCAGAGCTCCAACAGCATAATTCCAACCAGGATATATCTAACTCCCGAAATCTTCCATCCCTCACCCAGAACTGCACATACTGATTCCATATCAATCAATCACACAATGTCATTAAATTAAACCTAAGTCCTACAGGCTAATCCTGCATTAACATTTTTGGACTACCGCATGAGTATATGAACCAAAACTCAATAGTGGGTCTTGCAGCCACAGGGAACAACAGAAAAGTTCAGAAGGGCTCTAGACTGGCTTGCATGGAACCTGAACAAAATGCATGACTCATATAATGGAAAATATAAAATGTTTGGTATAAAGACTTACACTTAGACAGGAAAGGTTCCTCCAGGGGAAGGCCACAAACTGATCCTCAGTGATCTGTGAAAAAAAAAAAAAAAAAAAGAAGGGTTAAAAAGAAGAAAATTACAGAACTAAGCATCAACAAACACATTAAATTACATCAAGATATAAAAGAAAAAGGGGACCAAGGACACTCATAGATAGTAACGGTTTCCACAGGGTGACTGGGAAATGCTTTCTAAATTCTCAAACTGCAAAATCCAGCAAAGTTTCAAAGGTACCTGACTCAAAAACTATGTAGCTGAGAGAACTTGCAATGGCTAGGGAGCATTTCCACTCTGGGGTAATTCCAGGCCAGCAGAGACTAAACATCCCCTGATTCAACAGCATGTGTGAAATAGGCTTGTGACTCCTACGGACAAAAGTTCTTATCACAAAACCCCTGCCTGATTCAAAAGGCATCCTTCTCAGCTCTCATGCCAGAGGATACAGGTCTCCGAAACAGAACTCTCATTCTTGATCTTGTCCTTCACAGAAGAGGAGTTAGGCATATTATTTGGGCTAAGGGTGCTTACCTTTCAGCTGAGAGCTGCACAGGAAAAAAAAAATGTGTTTTCTTAGTTCCTTCCATCAGTCCAGTATCTTTAGGCCTTGAAAAATTTGTTGCCCTGAGATCCTTGAGGATAAAAATGGACTCATCAAAGTGGAAGGTCTAAAGGTGTGCAAACTTTTGGAATACTAAGGGCCTAGTTCCCAAAGTATATAATAGAATATCTAAGCCGTATTGTCAACACATTGTCCAGAACACAGTAACCTAGAATCAAATACTGAATAGAATGAGTCATAGCCCAATGCTCTGAATTGTAATGAGAAGATTAATTCCCATTTGACAGAAAAAAAAACATGGCAGATTCCCCTCCTCCTCCCAAACTATTAGAAAAGTTGCATAGTCTCCTTCTGTAAAATGGAGATGTTTTGCAGAGCAGAAAATTCAGGCAAAGTTTAAATTGAAATTCATAATGAGAAAGAAAAGAAGAGGCAAGGTACTGGAAGGACACACTTTTGCTATGAGAAAATGAGGAGACATTAGTTTTATTTAGCTCTCAACAACCAATATTCCGGAGTACCGGAAGGTATTGGCTACTTTAGGCAAGCGGCAGCTGGGAGTGTATGTACATGAGGTCTTGAGTCCACAGTATCTATGTACTCTCTATAATAAAAGTACAAACCAGGCCTGTCCTCCCTTCCTTTCACTAAGCTAATAGTGCAGGGAAGAAATTCAAACAGCCATCCTAGACAGTGTTCTCCAAATGACTGCGGACGAGGAGTCACAGGATCACAGAATGGTTGAGGCTGGAGTCCAGTGAAGAAAGACCACGGAATCCATACGGTGCAGACTACGACTTAAACCCAGATGTGGCCCTGATCTCCTCCTTCCTGACAGGTTACAAGGATAGACTAGCTCCCCCCTTCCTGCATCCAACTGCAAAGATTCAGAGGAATATAAAGATAAGTTGTGGCAGTGATGGAAAAGTGAAGAGCAGTCAGTGGAGCGAAGTGGGGAAAGAAAGGTGAATATTTCTTGCATTCAAAACTTAGTGGAGGACAGCAGCAGAGAAAGCATGTTTGTGTATCTAGTGTTGGGTCATCCAGCAAGGGAGAGGGAAGAAATACAGCAAAGCTTGGAGCAGAGAGAATCATAAAAACTACAAGGGCAGCAAGATGCTGATAGTGACCACTGGACAGAGCACCTGGAGAAGTCCTGCGTAATAGAAAATTTCTCCTTTTTAAATGAAAGTGATTGCTACCATATGTAAGGACGACTTGCATGAATCATACGGCAGGATGAATTTTGTGCTGTTTGGAAGGCTAAAGTGCCATGAGATGAGAAGAAGGACCAGATCAGCCTAGCAGAGGATATGTCACTACTTATTTTCAAGAATCTTTAAGTCACATGAACTTGAACAAGGAAATTCTGGTGAAAAAAGAAAATGCCTTTGCTAAGTCTGTATTCTTTATTTTCCTTCTACATAATTTTTCCTTCCGCATTCTTTTTGTTTTCCTTCTACATTGTCTATGAAACCCATAACTGAGGTAGACTGTATATGAACGACCGGTAGTGGTTGGCAGTTTGGAAGTATTTCTTTCAGGGTTTTGGGCAGCCAGGACAGTGATCTGCATGCTGTGGAAGAACCTGAGACAAGAGATCTGAGCCAGGGAAAGTGTCTTGAAGTCTAGAGCTGAAAAAAAAAAGAAAGAAAGAAAAAGAAAAAAAAGGGAAAAAGAAGAGAAAAAAGTGAGAGGCAAGCAGCATGAGAAACAAACCCAGAATGGAAAATTTTAGCCCAAGTGGTTAGAGTTTGGCTATGTTATAAGCCATTGAAAAAAAATTATCACAAGGGAAAGTGTCAAGCGTGTCAAGCAACTTTGATGGCATGGATGCCAAAGAATTCTACAAATTATGGCCTGAGACTCCGGAGATGCTGACTAATGACTTACACCAACATTACCGTAGGATTTGGTATAAAAAGTGAACAAGTCCACTGTGTCTAATTGAAACTATAGAGCAATCTTACACAAGCACAGTATACTTGGAGCTAAAAGCAAGGCTCTGGCAAAACACTGAAAGTAAAATACCATAATTTTTTAAAAGATCACAAGTGGTCTGGATGCTTTGAACAAGTTTTGTTCAAAAGAAAAAGCACAAAAACTAAACTTTCCTTGTAAAGTATTTGAAAAACAAGTCATGTCTGAGGAAACTATGATTCATTCCAGGTTAGATAACTGTAGAACACGTATCTTGGAGAGAAGTGGGCCAAATTCTGTTCTCACAGCCCTGTGCAATCCTGCTGACTTAATTGAAACCAGGAAACAGAACTTGAACCATTAAAATGCTGGAGTGAAATGTCTTATCATATGACTCTGTTTGTCACTAGAGACATGCCTAACCTAATTACATTATATTAACACAGCAGATTTCTTCAAGATATACTATTATCTAATACATAAAAAGTCTGTGAGGGTTGACCATTTTTCCCAGTTATTCATGTTATAAACTCAATAATTACCTGTTTCTATTTATGTCATTTGTTTTCAACCCAATATCTTCCTATTTGGTGGGGTGGTACTACTGGCGAATCCCAGATCTTTTTTATATACACTGCTCAGTGTTAATTAATCATTATTACTTGTTTTGTCCATCAGATAAAATAGCCAGGGGCTAATATTAAGTCTGTCCTTGATTGAGTGTGGCTAGATTCAGATTAAAATAATATAAAAAGGATTGTTAGGAATCCATCTTCCTTTGCTTTTAGGGAGAATTTGGTTCTGAAGATTTTCCTCAAGAACTTCTACTCACGGCAGTTAAAATAGTGAAATCCAGGCATGTGAGCTGTTTTATGTAAGCAGGCAATTGATTTATGAGACTAAACATAATTTTCAAAAGTGACTAAGGCCAAGTCTATTGGAAGTTGGTGAAATTTTGGCTGGAAATCACTTGGGGACTTCAGAATATCTCACCTTTGTTAGCTTAACTACCACTGACTTTTGATAAAATTAACATCTTAAATGCCAAAGTCACTTTTGCAAATAGGATTTAGTTGTTTCTAACAATTCATTCACTTGACTCAACTTGCTTCAGGTACCTTTTCTTAGAAGTAAATTGGGTTGATTCTGCTCCATTTTGGCAAAGTGATTTAGGAATCTACCTGCTGTCATGAACTATCAGATGAGAAACACTATCCTTTCAATCCTCAGGCCAGCAAAAAGCAGGCAAAAAAAGCAGTCCAAACCAGCTTGGACCAAGATTCAGATGATCATGGACGGACTGACTGCTCTTGTAGTATTTTCGTCCTTTACAACTATGTGACCTGCAAATGGCACAGCTTCACACTAGGTAATCCACTTGATGTATTGGATCTCAGATGCAGAGTCCTGTGGCCCTTCTCTTCCTGGTTGCATTATGCCTACACAGTACCTAACCCAGAATTTCACTGCAGTGCAAGATGAAGAAAACAATTTACTGGAGAATTCCTCAGTTCAAAGGGGACCCAAACTGACACAGTGCCATGCTGGGGAAAAAAAAAATGTTAAATCAGGAGACTCTTTTCAGCTGAAATCCTGCAGAGCCCTGTAAATGAGGGGGCAGAGAGGCTGCGGTGCGTCTTTGACACAGCAGAGACAGATTACAGCAAAATTAAATTGAGGATTTTAGTGGATATAATTGTTGTTTTTATATATTAATGAACAACAATAATACATGATTCTAAACTGAATACCAGGTTTGACATTTAATCTGAGCTCTCATGATATCCATAAATGTTCATAAACGTCACAAGACCCCTACCCTTTGATTGAATTACAATGTAGCAAGCAATTTAAGAGATATGGATTAATCTACATAGATTTATATTTCTGCAGGTTACATTGTTATTTCTTGATTTATGTCCTTTTTCCCTAAGTGTCCTTTTCATCAAGAATCCAGGAAAACACATGCAAATCTTTAATATGAGAGTAAATATGAGAGCAACTCAAAAAACAGCGACTAGCAGCACATGGAAATCTGGTTCAGTGAAACCTATACTAATTACCATTTGCTTTTTGAAGTCACCCCTACTAATGGCCGGTAAAATCTTGTGCCTGTGATACCTCCTATTACCTCTCCATTAACTCTTAGTACAGCCAGCAGTCACCTAACATGCTTCTGGCAATGCAACGCAATTAAACCACCTTTCAATGAGCTTGCTGAGGAATCCAAAATGGAAACTGCTTTAATATTGGGAGTTAATTACGAGGAGGTTACAGGAGGCAGTGCAATGCTGTCTGAGCAGACCAGGTACGTGTGAGTGTCGTAGCCACAGGTGTCACTTCAGGGGCAAGGAACTGCACCAGGAAAAGGGACACAGCAACATGCACAGAAAACTGATCTTAAAATTGCTGTTTTCTTTTTTCTGGACCTGTTATCTGGCAATCACTTCCTTTACAGGCCAAAATATCTGGAATTTGCTGTCATCTATTATTAACAGGCTTCACTGCACAACGGCAGCTGCCTGAGGACTGGGATGACACCTCCCCACTGTGTTTGAGCACAGAAACTGTCCCAAAGGCCAGTCAAACAGGGGTGCTTCCACCACGCTGGACCCTTTAGGAGGCACAATCCCGCTCCTTTGGAAATCAGCAAAGTTTTCTCAAAAGACCCATGAGTCAGGTTCCTCTTCTTGTTCTGCATCCCTTTACTCCTACGAGAGCACCAGCTCCACGGTCTAACGCTGGCGGTTGTGAATCTGTTCATTCATTCAGACGAGCGCTAAGAGAAGGACTGGCTGTTCTGTCTAATAAGAAAGGAAATAAACATCACTGTTAAGCTAGAGCTAGGAAAGTGATGACTCAGGAAGACCTGAGGAGATGCTTTTACAATTGACGGCTGATTCCAGCAAAGGAAAAAGCACGAAAGGAAGAGGACAGTGCAAATCAGGCTCGCGAGCCACTCTCACACTAACTGTACTAGAGAAGTAAAATAAAATGATCTTTAAAAAATGGAAAGCAGTTTTTGTATGCATTTTAGAATTAAGGTATGTTGGTATACAATGGAAAGCACTTGCAGATGTATTTTGATTAGGTTATCGTTATAAATTTGCTCTTAACTATAAGTATGCACGTAACCAACTAGTGCTTCTGTAGAGAATGCAGCAACAACCTGAGAACAATTTTGAATCAAAACTTATTGACAATATTCCTGCCGCTCACTTTCTGTCGAGGGAGCTGCTTTAGAAGCTACACTCCAGGCAAGATAACTGAAGAGGTAACTAACACTTTAGTTCTCTCTCTAATGTAAAAAGAAAACCATTATAGTTCACCTTACCGCATATTGTAAAGTGTTTATGATATAAATATAGCTTGTGTTTTCCTTTATTGTATATGTGCAACTGTTTAATAACATTGTTGAATTTGGATGAGGGAATGGATAAATAAGCAAAAGAAGCTTTTTAAAAAATCCCTTCTGTAAATAAGAATAGCTAAAACATTAACCTTGTCTTTCAGGACTAAGCAATATGTAAAAGGAAAATGATATTTTAAATATATGCCTTACATGCATGTGTGTGCATGTATAACATAGAAAGCTTTCATAAACAAAGGAGTCGAAGCACCCTTAACTAGAAGACACAAAAAAAGATTCTTGATGAACAGATTCTTTTTCAGTAGAGGAAGTCAGGAAGGCTGGTTAATATATTATTTAGATAAAACCAAAGGAAATAATCAAATAACAAATGAGATTTTCAGGTATTTTTATGCCAGTTCTAAAGGAAAACTACGGAAAGAGCTGACACATTCCTCAGGTGAGCCAATCCAAAACAGGTCCCACCAGCTGTTCACAGAGAAAACATGAGAGAGATGCAGGAAGAAAAATCATCTCTCCTATCTGCAGACGAAACTCTAATTAACATCCATTGGAGGCCTCCAGCTCCCTCAAAAGAACTCCAGTCAGGGCAAGGTCTCCATACAAAACACCTCCGAGGAAAACATCTTCAAAAAACTAAGAGGAGAGCTCTCTGGAAGCACCATCACATTACAGCTTCAGCCGCAGTTGCTCTAAGAGACGTGGGTGAGAGCAAAATTAGCAAAAAGCCCCAACACCAAAGCTAAATCTGTTTTTGTTTCATAATTTAAATTAGCATTTTGAGCATGTATTTTGACCTAAAGATGGCATGAAGCTGCATTACTTTTCAGCCCGCAACAGCTCTAACCACCGACTCCCTCCTTGAGGAATCTGTGAAAGAAAAACCAATGTCCTGACAGGCCTTTTTGCTGGTGTGTCCCTCACGAGAGGAGCCATGCGGCTCAGCCTGCCCACCATGGAGGGTGCACCATGACCATGACCCTGCCAGGGCCACAGTCGCACTGAGGCCTGCGAGGACAAGGCGGCTAATGAGGCCCTCAGGCTAGTCCCGAGAAACAAGAACCTCTAGGAAGGGGCTGCCCAGAGGGTTCATTTGCTCCTCCGGTGGCAGCTGCAGCCTGTCCCTCCTGCCTGTGGTCTTGTGCAGGGATCTCTCGCCCTTCCCTCATGACATGGCTGCACGAGCTCCCCACCAGGGAAGAAGCCAAGACGGGCCTGGAAAAGGTGGTGGTTGGGAAGTGACAGCTGTTGTCCCCATCCAGCTCACAGCCTTATTTCCTGCTCATTCCTGGGAAAGAGGGGGAAAAGCAGTCAACCATGGAGCGGATGAGTGGTCTTTGAGAACCATAAACAGTTTGGGCATTTCCATCTGACTGATAAGCTGTGTCAGCTATTTGTGCCACTTGGACTCAACTTTGAGACCTTGGATTGAAGCAAATAAGCATACACCCTAAAGGTTCTTGGTGACTTCCATATATGAAAAACCATGTATCAGCTCTGTTCATGACCATAGCTGAAGCTGGATAAGCAGAGGTGCGGATCTGCTGCCTCCCTGCTTGGAAGTCACAGCTGGACACGGCCTTCCTCCTCTTAAGGACCTATCCTGAATTCAGCAAGGCCAGAAAGGCTGGACCACATGGAAAGAGGAAGCGCAACCAAGAAGTCCTGAGCTATTTCAGCAGCCTGAACTTGAGTAAATGAAATGTTAAGTTGGAAAAGTATGGTACGAGGAACCACATAAATCTGTATAAATAAAAGCAATTGCTGAACTTTTGCTTGTTGTCTGCTATTAATAATGAGATAATTGGTAGAAAATCCTGTGATTCATATAAATAGGTTACTGATGTGAGGAAGTGACCCAAGCAAATGAGTTTAAGTTATTGGTTGGGAGCTTTCTATTGCTGATTATTATGTTCATTCTGGGTGCTAATATGCCTCCAGGATGATCTGATAAATCTAGCGTGTTGTGGTCACTTCTTTAAATGCCATCTTCGGATCATATGTGGTCCCAAGAGCCAGGACACTCCCGTGTACTTTATGTAATTTATTCCCAAAGCGAGACATGCTGGCTCTCCATGATATATCTCTCCTTTAAACACCCGACTAACATCCAGTTTGGGAGGTTCGTACTCTGACGTGTCGTTTTCCCTCACAGGCACTGCCTATCAGACCCAAGGGCCACCAAGGGGCTTCACGAGCATTGGCAGGCTGGAGTAAAGGGTGTGCTGGAGCAGGGCACTGTGGGGAGCCCCACCGGCCGTGGGTGCTGCAAGGGGCACTGGAGGGCTCTGCTGGGCTGCGCAGGAGGCGAGAGGGGGGCTACGTCCCAAAGCCTCCAGCTGCGGTGACATCGGACATCCCAGATCATGTCTGCCCGCTCTGGAGTGAGCCATGTGCTCCATAGGGGTGTTTGTTAAACCAGGAACAAAGTAGCAACAGAAACGTTGTGGAAAAGCTCATTAAATGCCAACGGTCTGATCAGAAGCATTTAAGGAAAACACGAGAATGTTTCCCTAACTGCCTATCCAGTGAAGAAATTGCAGCACAAATACATGCAGACCTATAGGAAAATGCTAACCTGACAGATACTGTACACAAGAACAGCAAATTCTTGAGAGCTAAATACGATATAGTTTGTGCTACGGTTTTCAGCACCTGCACTGCCTGAAACATGACCTATGTTCTTGAGATGCTAAGAAATACCCAGAACTAGACAAAAAGCATCACAGAAAATATTTCGCTCTCCTTCAAACCCCTGCAGACCCACTGAAGTCCACTGAACCACTGAAGTCACCAGGGTCACGCAACTGCACCGGTGTATACAGCATTAAGCCCCTGGCATCTATAAAGTGAAGTTAAATATGTGCCCCTTCTGAATTTTCCCTAAAGAGGACCAACCTTTTTTTCTTTTCCTTTTTTTTTTCCCCTAGAAGGCCATAATCAATACTTTTGGATATATTTTTTACCTGTTTCTTTTCATATTGTATCTACTACAATCAATCAAAACTATTTTACAAAGATCCACTAAAACAGCTTCTGGGAATAATACTCCTTGACTTTTATTCAGTATGAGAACAGTGTGCTCTGCAGCACGGACTGAGTTTTGAGCCACGTGCTGAGTTTCATTTGGTAACTAAGTATTTCCGTGCTCTTTAGATAGGGATGGGTGGCTGAAGAGGCAGGAATACAGTCCCCTATAAATGATTCCGATGCTATTTCACAGGATCCTGTCCCTAAATTAAATTTCATTGCTAATTCTTTTAAACCACCTCTCTCTTTTGGTTCCTTATTTTATCAGCTTAACTTTGACACCCTGTTCCCCCTTGACTTTAACATCAGTGAGATGCTAGAGGAAGTGGATTCGAGCAGTGTGCAGGGCACCTTAGACAGTCATTTCCCACCAAATTTTCAACCTGAGCAAGAGTGTCCGCCTGATAATACTGATAGGCAACAACACCAGCTATTTGATTGAATCAAATTATTTTGAATGGGTCAAAGAAAACGGACCTGCCACGGTTGGACAGAATGTAAAACATACGTCAAACAAACGTCAAATCTTTCTGAGGTTTCTCAGGCCTGTAGGTACATCTGCTGTGAACCAATCAACCAGTGAAAGTAATACCTGTAAATGAAAAAGGTGGAAAGGGGGTCTTTCCTAGTGTTTCAGTTTTTCAATTTTCTCCAAATCAGTAAAGGTAATCCAGACCACCACAATTCACCCAAAGGAAATCTAATAGGCCTTGAAGCTTTGGAGTTGCATATGCATAGCCTCAAAACTTATATTTCATAAAAGCTACACCACTGAGATGAACGTTACCTTTTGCTTTTTGTGATGAATTCTCTTATCATCCTCTTATACATGGAAGAAAGAACAGAAAGGTAAATTGATCTTGAAGTCGATCAATATTGAAGCAGAACTGAGAAATAAATTCACATCTTTTGATGCCCAGCTTAGAGCCTGAACCATATCAGTGACAATAAAAATCCTTAAAGTAACCTAAAAAGCCATCTGTACACTGCTTTCACTAAAGAAAAGATGATACCTTCGATTGCTGAAGCCAAACCAAACACCAAGCACAGAGAATTTACAAAGTCTGTTAGTGGTGAGCCATAGTTTACGTTATTTATCAGCTCTCCTACAAAGCTGAGTGTCCATTTCACAAAGACAAAACCCAAAGGAAACAACTCCAAGACCTTAACCATACTCAGTTTACATAGTTTGTTGCTGAAGAAAAGTAACCCTTTCTTTATGAAAGCTTTTTTTTCACACTGTTTTGCCAACTCATCTGAAATTGCAAAAAGTTACAGCAATCACAAGGGGGTTCCTAGGTGAGCAAGCTTAAGACACAGCACAGCAAACTCATTTTATCCTATCAAAACGGGTTAGATGGACTCTGTCTAGTAAAGCTGTTGCAGAATTACATTCAATATCAGTTGTGGAGACTAGCTGAGGGACGAGGGAGAATCAGGTCCAAGGGATATCGTATAGCGCAAGAGCAATGCTAGCTTTATTTTGCAATGCAGTAGTTTTGTAAGAACATCAATCACAGAGATAAACTCTGACAATTTCTTCATAGTCGACTTGTTATAGGACATTGTTTGAGTCTTCACTAATGACTCCTGAAGCTTGGTTGTTACTGTGATTAGGAGCTGGGAGGACAGAGGTCTGAGACCTTTCAAAGGAAACATTTTGCTCAGAACTCTTACAGAAAATAAAGTCAGCATTAGAGTAACTTTAACAACCCACCCTGGATAATGGTCTGTGCATGCAGACAGTGCTCCTGCTATTTTAAATGAGAGGGATAAACTCTACATAAGATGGGAAGCTGAGATAACCAGCTATTCTGTCTTGGGGATCAGAAAGCTGTCAGCTTGAGAAATACTAACATTCGTGGAAATGCTTTGCAAAAGAAAGGATGGGGAAGTTATTAGGAGCTGTCCAAAAATGCTTTAAAACTTGATTTTGTTTTGTGGTGAGGAGGAACACACTAAGGATGCTTGGGTACCTTTGGCAGCCTACTAAGACAGGCAGATTTCCTTTGGTCTTTCCAGGCAAAAGTTGTATGTGGACAAGGCTATTCTGCTATTCTGGTAGTTACCCCCACAGCAGTGGTCATGCTCATCACTGAGGTCAGTATGAAATCTTCCACTGACTTCATTAAGAATGAAACAAAGAGGTGGTCCTGCATTATGGCCATCCATCTCAACGGCAGATAAAAAACATTTATTGAAGATGGAGGTAGATTATGCAGGAACTATTTTCCCTCAGACTTCTTATCTGTTTTACTCACCAAACTTTTGTTTCCTCATGCCATAAAGCTAGAATTAAAATAATTCACTTCCTCAGAAGACACATTGTGAGGGGAAATATTTAAAAATTAAGATTCTTCATTCCTTTCCCTTCACTATTATGTCTATCATTTATCAGCACTAGCTTTTATCATCAGCATCTAGCGGTTGTCAGTATGGCAGAATGGGAGCCCACAGCGTTTGCCCAGAGTCACTTGGTACCTTAGACAGCAGAAGGTACCTGGCAAAGTCTCTGCCACACCATGATGAAACTTCACTGGAAGATTTTGAATCAATCCCATATTTGAGAACAGCTAGAAGGTTTTCATTGGTCAAAGCACTCAACAAGTCCCGTTTCGTTGCAGCTGAGCCAACGAAAAATACTGGAGAGAAAAATGTCTTCTGTGTCCACACAAGCCCTTTATTTGGAGACATTAACAGACCAGCTCACGTGCTTTATGAGCCGAGCTCGTGTCTATATCCTAAACGAGCCTCCAGAAAAAGTTATAGACTAGCCTAGGGTACAGACACTAGTTACTAAGACAGTTATGCTGAAAATACTTGTGTTCCCTTAAAAACATGTTTTCTTGTGGAAAGGACATTGGCAAGATGTGCCATGTACCCTCAAGAACGATCACTGTTTTCTAACTTCAAAGGGAAAGTCATGCAAGCAAACAGTCTCCCAAACCTGGCACCATACGAATGTGATCACAGCGAATGATTTAATGGAATCAACTTGTCACAATGATGAAGCTGAAAAAGCTTTTACAGAATATGTCCATGACAAAAACTTGAGCATAATGTATATAGTGCAGAGTGGTTTTTGTCATGGCAAAAAGGAAGGAATATCATTAATTTAGGCACTAAGTGTAACGTTCTGCTGAAAGTCTCCATGGGATAAATCACAGAAATACAGCCTTGACCAGACAAATGGAGCCAGGCAAGTTGCAGTTCTTGTTAGAAGTTATCGAAAGTGCCATTGAGTTTTTAAGGTCTGTCATCTCTGGTAGATGATAAGAAAAGGGTTGGGCTGTTTTCTTCAGATCTACAAGCATCTGGCTACAGTCTTGCTGAGGCATATACATGATGGGAATCGAAAATGAGCTCTTTTAAAACTGCTTCTTAAAGGGACCCTATTCACACGCAGTACTTTCTCCCCAAATCTTTTATGGGAAAGCAGCTCATTACGGTCACACAGACAAATGCTGCATAATCTTTCACCCTGTCCACTAGCAATGCGTTCAATCCAATTTGCAGCACTTCCCGCTATTCTAGCTCGGGACTCCCCACACAGCTCTCCTAAATGCAGCCCCATCCTGACCCACTGCTCCCCACCTGCTGTTCTTTCAATCGCAGGCTTCCCTGGAGCACTGGCTGCCATTCATGCCTAATAGCAAGGTGGAGCAACGTGATTATACAACTCTGAAAAGTAAAATTCCTGTGCCTTCTGTGCTGAAATGCCGTAATTAAGATATATATTATTGCACACTGGAATGCTCTGAGCCAGGGACGAGTGTGGCCATCATGTCAGGAAGTGACATTTTGTACCCAGGGCAATTTATATTCATTTAAAAAACAAAAGTTTCTGACTGCAGCTTCTTTAAACGCCTTCCCCAGCTAGCTGACAGATCTATCCCTGCTCTTTTTATCTATCTCCACAGCAGCACTAAGAAAAGTAGTGGCTGGTAATAAGCAGAGAAAAATTGTCAAGGACTCATTTACTTAGCTAATTCGTGTCTTTCATTGCTTGTGGACCGTTTGCTGGCAGGTTCTCATTTTTTTTCAACCCTGCTTATTCTTTTAATTTACATTGGGCCCTGCTGTTCACTAAGCACATACATACAGCCTTCTTCAAGTATATGCCACTTGGAGCAGGGGTGGTTAGGTGGGATCAAGCCATGCAACGTCATACAGCAGACACGCGGTATTGTTTTTGCCTCCTAACTGGATTAATGTTAAACCCTTGAGCCCTGAAACCATGTACTCTAGCCTGTGCTTAACCTGAAACGTGTGAATTCAGTGGCACTAAAGCATGTAATTAAAATTTAACCTTTACTTCAGGTTTTATTTAACAGAAATGGACTTATGCACGTGCTTAAAATGACTTGCTTTGTAGGGACAATTTTCTGAGCTGAGGGAAGCATCGGGAAGAAGAGATGAGGATATCACTGAGGCTTTGGGTCATTCAGAACTAGAGAGGGACTAAGTATTACTAGAGAATTATAAAAGAAAGTGACCTCTTCTGGAAGACATAAATAATTTCCGACACTGTGCTTCCAGATGTCCTCATATGGAGCAACTTCCCGGTTAGAGACCCGTTGTAATTCGCTGTCACTGCTTTTACCTAAGCGAGGGGCACACGTACATCCACCACCACATGCAGAAGCCCAGGAGAACGCGTGGGCTGATGCCTCTGCCTGCGGAAGGAGGGGAGAAGGGGGTGCAAAGCCACGTCTCAAAGCACTTACCGCTTACCGAGCAAATACACGCGTGAGCTGATAGTTCACTCGGCAAGAGTCCGAGCACGTGGCTGACTTTCAAGCGGGCCTTTTGCCTCCACTGGAGTCAAGCCTGCCTGCCTGGGTGTTTGCGCAAGGCAAACACACGGAGGGCGTGACTGCAGCTGGAGCAAACTCATTTGTAAAAGTAAGCGAATACTCGTGGATCAGGGACTGCCTTTTTTTTTTTTTTCTTTTTTTCTTTCTTTCTGCATGTTCCTGTCCGCACAGTTGTTCTTCTCCTGGGTATAAAAGGCCTTTCTGGCTGATGTTGAGAAACAGTGGCTCCCTGCTCGCTCCAAGGAAGCGGTCACGTCTGCCAGCCTTCCTGAGCTGTAAATAGGCCCCATAGACAGGGAAGGAGTCAGGGTGAAGGAGAAGGACTGGCCAGGCCTGGCAGCACCGCCTGGTATCAAAGGTAGTGTCGTTCTGCCTTTGGAAAACGCAGGCTTTTCCCAAGCCTTCCTCCCTTCAGGAATTAGCACGAGCCTTCAAAGCTGCCAAACAAACCAGAGTCACACTTCCTGGAATAAGCCCATGGACAAGGATACCAAGGGGGTTTAATGTTCAAGAGAGACTACCAGGCTTCTGTAGCATCCTCTCCCTTCTCAGAGGGCCTTCCCTTCCCCGGGAACGCTCCCGAGAACCCGGGCGGCGCACGCTGCACACGCTGGCATTGCCTCAGCTCCCAGCCTGCTCCCGACAGAATGATTGGGCACGCATCCTTCCTATTTCTTAACAGGGGAAAGGATTACAAAGCACTCCAAGTATCAGGCACAACCCCAATAGTCCTTCTTTCACCCCGGTTTCCCCTCTCTGGAGCTACTTATTATATCAACTGCAAATTAATTTATCTTGGGTAAACAGCACAGAAGTACTATAAACAGAATCAACCTCTCTTCAACTTGCTACACTTCTTTTTCACATTCTTTACAAATAGAAGTAGAAAAAAAAATAATATATGTACATAGCAGCAAATGTTCCCTCGCTATTTTTCTTTTTTCTGTTTTTTTTTTTTGTTTTTATCTTATATAAACAGTGGTGATGGAATTATAAACACCATTATTCCACCTCCATGTTAATACTCTTATTATCTTGCATAAACAGAAGTGAACGAATATGTACATGACACCAATCAATCCTAAAAAAAAAAAAAAAAAAAAGAAAAAAGGTAGAGAGGGAAGTTTTTATCTTTTATAAACAGCGGAGGAAGAACTTAATGAATTCAGAATGCAGTTTTCCTGTTTATATTATTGTGATATGAAAGTAGAAACCAAATGGACGTATATTCAACACCGGGCAGGCTGTCTCAGTTATGAAATACTTTCGTGCTGCATAGTTTAAAAGTAAATTCAGCCCCAGGGGAATCTGCTGGCCCGAGCGATGTGGGAGCGGACGGCCCGAGTGTGGCCGCAGGGCCGGCGGGCAAGGCGCAGCGCGGCCTTCTCCTCTGAGACTTCTGCCAAAGTGCTCCTCGAAGGGCCGTCCCAAAGCAAACAGGAGAGCTCCGTCTCGGTGGGGAACAGCTAGTGCTTGGTCCTTCTGCTGAGGCTGCCAGATAAAGGGGGCCAATTAATACAGATGGATTTTGTGTAATGTGGACACCTGCCACGAGAAACTGGGCTCAGACCCCTAAGTCATTTCACAGAGGCCACCCAACAGCTGTTAGACAGAAATGACTTTGGGGCATGAGCGACCTAGGTCAGATATAAACGTGTAACTTCAAGCTGATAGGCTCCATATGCCAGTACTAATCCCCATATCCACCCACGCCTTCTGCTTTCTTATTTTCCGTGTGTGTTTGCTTCTGGCTAATCTTCTGAAGCCCATCGCAGAGCCGAAAAGATTTTTCCCTCTACCTTACATGTCTGTCTTAAGTGGCATGAAGTGCTGTTTCTATGTCTTGCCCTCTGCCATATTTTCCTAGCGTGGATCTTCTCTTTCTTCACTTAAACTGTGCAGAGTCCACCTCTTTCCCATCCGGAATTCCTGGACTAAACTGGTCAGGGCAACCAGCTTTCTAATAAAAGAGAAAGACGAGAGATTCTTTTTCTTTCTTTCTTTCCCATCAGAAGCCAGAGCTTGACACTTTGCAAAGGGTTGCTCTTCATACTGATGATGCTCCTCTCAGCTGCCCTCCTCTTCAGAGGGGAAATGCATTCGGCCTCAGCTAGTTCAGGTATTTTTAAACTGATGCTAGAGTGTCCAGCTGGGTGTGACTGTCACACCAAGAGATTTTTAACAGCTCTATATACTCTTATACTGAGGGGCCAGGCTGAAGACAGCCGCCCTAGGCAGAGGTTATAATTCATATTCTGCTTGCCCTTTGCCCACAAGGTTGGGATCTCCGTATATGAAGAGACTAAACCACAACAAGCAAGCAAGCAAACAGAACACTGTCAGGATTTTTCAATTTTAGCAGGACGCACCTAGTAAGAAGGGGAAGAATCTATTCTCGGAGTTACTCTGTGTGCTAAGAAGATTATGAAGGAAAATGGCTGCAAGAAAACTCAGGGAGATCAGGGCAAATCAAGGGGTCCAGCATCCTGTGGGACTTGCTTAGGTACTAGAAAAGAGAGATCTGCTTGGATGAATTTTGCTTGGCTACACTTCAGAATGAAAAAAATATCCTTAAAATAATAGTTGGGATGCACAGAAAATACGAAACAGTGTTGTCTCCCTTTGTTTCCTCCCTTTCTCCTTGTATTCCATCTATTTTCTACATTTATACACACTCTGTGTCCCTGTTAGCGACCCTGCTGCTTATCATTGGAGATGAGCCCTGAGACGCAAAGTCCTGGTCAGCAGGATCTATGTCTGAATTTTCCCACTTCGCAGGGATGTTTAAGACAGAATTTTGCAGCAGAAGGCCGCTCTATTTAAAAAGGTTTCTTGAAACATCAAATTAAACACACAAGAGAGAAATAAGGCCTTTCAGAGGAGGGTAGCCAAAAATAGAAGGAAAAAAACATATTTCACCATTTGTTTTGAAAACACCAAAAATGATTAAAACATATTATAAACTAAACTAAACTAAAAAAAAAATCTTACCATATGAACAAATTCCCTGCCAAGTTCCATTTTTAAATCAAAGCCATTTTAGGCTCATATGTTGAAAAAGAGTGGCTTAAACTAACAAACTTATGTAATGGCTTTTAAAAAACTGCACAGACGTGTTCAACTGAAATTGCCAAATCTGTTAGGACTACATGAGGAGGGAGGAGGAGGAAAGGGAAGGACTTACAAAGGTTTGGGATTCATCTGTGCAACTGCCCCCAAATTCAGCCTCTCTTTGAAGTTTTTTCCAGCTTTCAGGACGCCAAGAAGGATGACTCACCCTTCACTACTCTATACCCCTGTCCCCTTTCAGTAGACCTCAAAATCTGAGGCAAATACAACTGGGCTTCCTTTGCGATAAGAAAAATTAGGAACTTTTATGCAGGAAAGGGGAAGTGGAAGGGAAGGCAAAGCATCAGGGTAAAGACAGAAAAATACCCACAGAAACTCTCAAGCAAGAAACATCAAAATTAGGGAGTTGCTAGAGTTGGTAGAAAAATATACACTGTAAACTAGGATAGAAAGATGAACTGAGTGTTAAACAAAAACAGTGTTAAATAACATCAATACAGAAAAATGGGAAAGACAATTAAATATTTGTGTACCTGCCTAGCTTTTGGTAGTTCTTTTCTCTCTAATAAGTTTCCTTTTTTTTTGCTTTAGCTAAGAGAATAACATTACATTTCAATCAAGCATAAGAGATTTTCAATTATAAGAGAAAGGATCAAACACTCAGCTAGCTTTGTTGCAATTGAAAAATCAAAAGTGAAGTTATCCAACCTCCAAACTGCTTTTCCTACCCTCTGGATCTGTTCAATCACAATGCATTTTCTAGCCCCACTTCTTCATATAACCTTCTTTCCCAGAAGATTTGGGCTTTGCTATCCACCATCCTTGTACCTGCTCATTGGAAAATCTCCAAAGGAAAAACAGACTATCCCCCTGGTGTACTCAGGTGCACCTGCTCCTCTCTCCATGCCAGATTTTGGGTGGTCAGGAAAGCCACTGATGGCCCAAATGATCTCCCAAGCTTTCTCAAGAGTCAAGCGTGTTCCCTACTTAAAACACCTGTGGAGGTCAACTAGCAGCCTCCTCCCCAAGGAAGTTTTGTTCTTTAGGTCTCGAGTTTTAGCAGTAACAACAGAATTACTTCTGCATCTGGTGACTGTATGGCCTTGCTTTCCTGCACGGTTTCTATGTTAACTTCCTGATGTGCAGAGAGAGATTGTGTCTGAATCCAGATTTAAACAGCCTTGAAAGCAAAAAGAGAGGTTGGGTGATTCAGAGCCTGGCTTCTGATTTAAGTCGATCTCTGTACTAATCTTACAAGAATGCTGTAAAGACCAAAGGGTAAAGACTTATAATTACTTAGTATCACAATTATAGGAGGGCAAAGGGTTTTTGCTGCCTCTTTTTTTTTTTTTTTAATTAAAAATGTGTGCAAGTTCAAGAACGCGTCTCTGTCAAATTTATGCTGAAAAATAATCTCAGTTCATGATGATGAACAGTGACTTAACCGGAAAAATAAATCACAGTCTGAAGGCAAGTCCCAGGACTACGTAGCCAGTAGAAGATATAAACTCCCTTGTGATATAAGAAAAGTTACAGTAAGGCCACAATAAACTATCTGCATTTGCAGGCCTAAATTATTCCTCCTGTGCAATCCAGACATGTTCAGATGTTTCTCCCAGTCACACTTCCATGACCTTGTGGGCTAAAATACATGTCCTTGGTGATTCTTGCTCTATCCCACTGCCATCAGTGGAGGTAATCTAGACAGAATTTGGCCATGTGGGCTGAGAATGCTGAGAAGTCCCTCCTGGTAGGGCTCAATGCAACTGGATTGGCAATTGGATTGGATATTTATATAGGCACACACAGCACCATTCCCAGCACTCCTGGCCTAGGTTAAGGTTCCCGAATTCCAGGATCCAAAGTTTGGGGTTTCAACAAGCTGCCTCCCACAAGAGCACTGCAATCCCTCCTTACATCGCAAGGGTTCTGCGAATGGCTCCGTGCTTTTAGTCTTATTTCCCACACACAAAGATTGCTCTAAGAGTTTGCTGGAAGGCCTCAATTTTAAGTAGCCTGCAACCCTGTAACCCCCCTACAATCCCAAGGTCCTGCACCTCAGAAAGCTGAGCATTTGTATGTTTTGTTTGGAAGACCCTGCTAAGAAGCAGGAGCTCCTGCACACAAATCCTTTTCAAATTCTTTTCCTGTGGATTCACGACGAGTCCTAGGGCAAGTAAGTTTACACACACTTCTAATCAGTTGGAGGAGAACTTGGTTTTCCAGAGAGCTCCAAAAGCCTGAAGAAGTACGGTAGGAGACCATTAAAATGCATCTGTGCCACGCTACAGCAACACTGTGTTCCTTTAATGGGCCCATTCCTTTAGCAGATGTTTGAGCAGTGGGCTGCAACGTTCCTGTAGCTGAAACCCACAAAAATGCACACACACGTTGTGCGTTCAGTCTTTGCTAAGTACTGTATGGTCTTATAAAGCTGGGATGTAAATGTAAGCCCTACCTCGTCTCGATGCCCTGAAATAACTGAGGGTCAGTGCAAACATTTATAGCAAGTTTGATTTACAGTATAAATATAGCAGTCCTTTTATGTCACAGGGAAGGGCGAGCTGCATTAGGAGAAAAGAAGAAAAAAAAATCTGATCTTTCACTGGGAACGCAGCAGAGTAAACTAACCCTTCATCCAGTCTAGCTTGGGAACAAACAACAAAGGTACCAGGAATTTTGCCCTGGCAGTCGTTGCATATTTGCTACTTGAACCTTTTTGAACTTTAAAAAGGTTGATGGAATTAGCAGACTCATTATTAGAAACACATAATAAATTTTTGGAAAAAAAAAAAAGCGCACTGTTTTGACATAAAATGAATTTTGGTAGGACTACAACTTTAAGTGTCAAAACATTATATGTAAGAGAGTTGTTAAGGAACATGGGGTGTTTCATTCAGACATTTGAAGGTGTTCCTACCATACTGCACACATAGTGAAACCGGCCTTCCACTAGGAAGTTAAATGGATGGAAAACAGATAAAGAGTCTGGAGCTATCTGGGAAGGCATGGTCACCGAAGTCAGTTCTGCCTTTGATTTCAAGAAGCCAGGATTCAATCCACAGTCTCTTTCTCACAAGGGTGGGAGGATTGATACTCATACCCCTGTAGCAACGAGTAATTTCCTGCCTCAGTTTCCACTCTCTCATCAGGGAATAAATTCAATTGTGAAAGAACTGTCATTTTAAATGGCAATATGGTGTGTGCAAAGAAAACATTGCGTCCCAGTGACACAGTTCAGAGAGAGGAAAAGCACTGAAGTTCCATCAGCCTCCAGACAGTCAATATCTCAGCATGATACCGAGCGCCTTAGCATGAAGGTTGTATCTGTAGTGAGGTGTCTTACATATTCTGCTTATATTTCTCAGAACCAGGAATCCTTTGGAAATGCAAAACTGCATCAATATTAAAAAAAAAAGGCTCTGAAGGGAATTAAAATAAGTCTTGCTTACTGTTGCTTACTGCCATTCCCCTAATATCCAGAGAAGCATAAAGTTTAAGCATTTCCAGTGCCTGGGCCTGTAAGAAGGCACATACATTGCAGTTCTCCTTCGAGACTTTGCTAAGAGAAGCAGTGCAATAGGTGGAGAACATCAGACAAGCTCCTGCAGTGATCAGCCTTCCCACTGAGCAGATGGAGCACAGATGGAGAAGGCACCTGACCTCAAAGCTAGAGAAAAGAAATCTGTATGACCTAGAACCTGTTCTAGACACTGGGATGTCTAATGCTGCTATGACCTCATCTCTTCATCCCACCAGTGCTACAATGATGCCTGAATTGCTTATGAAGCAGATCCTGAAACACTACTGCTTGTAAGCCAAGACTATAAAGCAAATCAGAACTGGGGATGTTTTTCTTTGAAATGCTGAAATGATTCAGAAGATGTTTCACAAGAAGCTCAGAGAGCTGGGATGGAACAGACAGCCTGGGGACATAACTTTGTTCACCAGCGTATGCTGCCCCCACTCATGAGTCAGAGAAACCTGGGCAGGTTTGGTTGACTTTCCCCCAACATTTTGGACTTGCTCTCTTTACCTCTTGGGCAGCAGGTACAGCCCACATTGAGTGCTTGGCCATTTTTGATCATCACCCTTTCAAAATCAGAAAGCCATATGTATGTTGGGAGATGGTGGCACAAAAGAACTAAGGCTGAGCTCACGTGATTCCCATCTCCCAGTAACTACTATGGACCTTCAGGACCAAAACACAAGGTAAGAACCAGAAAGAAATCTTCATTCCTGCAGATGTTAAGCAGGAGAAAGATGACACAAGAACTAATTGAACTCAGCTCTCAACCAAGACCTAAACCAAGACTTATAGGCTACTGTAGGGGGAAGGGACCGTAACATTTCACACAGACCTTGCAGAAGTGTGGTGTGCACACTGATCATTGACCTTTTTTCTCCTCAGTTCCTCTGCTAAGTTAAACTGTGTCAACCTGTTCTACTCAAACCAACTATATCATCCACTGCATCTGCTAAGAACAGCGTAACCTCAATTACCAGGATATCATGCAAAAACACTAACAAATAATTCGCTAGCCAAGAGTGCAGATAATCTAAGAATTTTTCATTGGAACTAACAGGCTCCAAAGGACACAACCCAATTGGAGATAACTCTTTTTTTATAAGAGAATTTTATTCTATGTTATAAACTAGGAATTGCTTGAGCCAGGTTTAAAAGTCATGACTGGACTCAGAACTGCTTATTTTGAAGTGCAAACATGGGTCTCACTATCATTTCCAGTAGCATTTTCTTATTTTCCTCTTTTTGTACTAAATACCATACAAGGGAACGTATCATGAAATTGCGCATCATCTGGGTGCATAAAACTAGGACTACTTGAGAATGTTCCAATAGGACATATGGCCATCGGAAGATGTCGATTTATCAAAAGTGAAACCTGAAAATACAACAAATTCTACATAATTTTGTTTAGGAAAAAAATGGAATGGACTGCTGCAATATAGTCAATACTACATCTCAATATTACATCTTTTACAGGTTTTTTTATTCAGATTGAACTGCACAATTGAAAAGAAAAATAAAAATAGAAATCAGAACAAATATATTAATTCAATTATTTTTCTTGGAGCAAGCCCATGGACACTTACACCAGCAAGCGGGGGGGAAAAAAAAAGAATCAATAGAATTCCACAATCATGAAAACATGAAAAATCTAATTCTCACTCAGTTCTGCATACAACCTATAAGCAATAAAAAAATAGCTCTACTTTGTTATGCAGATGGGTAGACATGTAGGTGGCTCTGCACTTTTTGCCTGTTGTGGAGACATCCTGTTCCAGGACCACGTGAGGAGCGGCAAGAACAGAAAAAGCCAGGGGAGAAAGAGCAGGCTTTAGTGAGCTGCCCATACAGGACGTCCTGGCTAAATCCCAGGCTTGCAGGCTGTAGCAACAGCAGTGGCCTTTGCTTGAGTCCCAGGGCCACAGCAATTCCTGCGGTGGCATCGGCCAGTCTGTGCGCTGGGAACGCCAAGGCCCCCTTGCTGATGGGAAGAGATGGACTACACAAGCGAAGAAGATAATAACCTTCCTGACAGCAGTTTCACCGGGGCCCGGACTCCTAAGTGCTCCTGCCGCTCCGGCCGTGAGGGCGCTGAGCAGCGCTACGACGGAGCCCGTGCCTGCTCCCGCAGCGCGGGCACGCGGACCACGCTCAGCATTTCAAAACGCAGAGGCAAATACCACAGAAAAGCACAAGCGGAGGTTAAAATCCAGAACGCTCACCCACAAAGCTCCTTCCCGATAACGTGCTAAGCCTCAAACCCTGCATTTGTCTAAGCAATATGGCTACTGGCGAAGAAACATTACATTTTGCTCTGACTCCGCAGGGCAAATAGCCATCATTCCCATAGCAATCAGAAAATGAGACACACACGAGGATACAGTTTGGGCATGAGAAAACCCTGCCCTAATTGCTGATTGCTAAAGTGCCGTAATGTGTTAGAGAAGAAAGGATTCCTGAGAACATCAGGACAGGACATTAGCAGATTAATATTAATCTCTGGAGTTCCAGATTCATTTCCTGTCTATGCTCATGTCCTCTTGATTACTGCAGAAAACAATCACGCAAAAAAGTTCAATTACAAACAGCAGAAGAGACTTAAAATATTAACATTTTTAGAGCTTTTAACCAAATATGTATAATTAAATGAAAAGCTAGGTTAATGCTATGTTAAAGTTGAGATTTTAATTGTGTAAAGGTCACCGAGTTCAGAACCGAAGCTCATACAGTACATTTAATCCTGTCATATTGGGCCAAATTCTGCTCTCAGTTACTGGTATAAACTTAAGGCATCTTTATTTTATTAAATAGAATTAACTTAGCATTATGCTAGCATAAGAAAAGCAGGCGTAGACTCCACATGGGTGTGCACAAATACTATAACTTCCTCACAATGTGCAGAACATACAATAGTGCACACAATACAAAACACTGCATGTGCATTTAAGAGAACATGCAGACAAGAGACAGAAGCACAGTTCGATTTAATCATACAGACTAGGCAGAAGTTCAATGAAACAAAAAAAAATTGCACTGCCTTTTCAACTGCCCCAGACGTCATCATTTGTCAGACTGATGCATGTTCTCCAGGACAGCGCCATGAAAAATTGTATCTTCTACGCGCAAGGGAGTAAAAGTCCATTCATTGAACTTTTGGACAAGTAATCCCTGAATCTTCACCTTGAATTATTATCATTGCACGACTAGAGGTTTACAGCCCAAAGGTGGCCTCATTTTGGACACTGAGCCTTACATTGCAGTCACACTCACACATGGGCCCTGCCAACAAGTCGCTGTGGCCACATGGGGTTGAGGTGCTGTTCTCCTGCACAGAGCGCCATACTGCACCCCAAGAGCTTTTGAACCCACAAGCAGTCCTGGTTTTGAGCTAAGGGCAGCAAACAAACATGCTTGCCTGCACACAATTGCATGGGAACAAGTCTCCAAGTCGAAGTCCTTTTGAAAATCCAGCATGAAATGTCCTCAATTTTTTTAAAAGACAATATAATTTAAAACAGGAGAAAACAGAATAATAATGTACTTTATTGGAATAAGTAGGTCATCAAAAAATAAATGTGCCTATGTTTATTGGAACATCTAGTCCTCATAAATGGCTTAATGGATTTTTTTTTTCAGACTTATTGAAACATTATTCACCTCTGAGCTTAAAATGAGCTTGAGAAATTTCAGCCAAAAAGGTAATTGTTTCAGAAAGTTATAAAGCACCAAAGATAGGGGGTTTACAATAAAAGTCTCAACCATAACTACAATAAATACAGCTAATGAATAAATGCAGCCTTGCAAGAACAAGAAAGAATTGGAAAAGTCTGATGTGGCCTGCACAAAATGCAGAAAGGTAGTTAAGTGAGCAGTGTCAAATGAATTTTTGTCCTTTTTTTCTTTCTAAACAATCCATTTCATCACTAAATTTAGTGAAGGATCTCAGGATCCCAGAGAAGGATGGCTGCATTGTAGACTGAAGGAAAACCTCTGCTTTTTCAGCAGCAGTCTCATCCAACGCCTGCAAGCAATAATGATGCACCAAAGACACACACATTGCTGCTGCTGCCTGCCAACAGAATGCACGTTTGAGAGGTGGCAAACAGAAAGATCAGGAAGGTCACAACTACCTGGCTTGAACATCAAAGAATGCAGATTTTGGAGGGCATATATTTGCTGATACTTGGATACTTGGATACTTGGAAATATTTTTGAATGCTAATGGCAGCCCAATCTCAAAAGCCCTTTATCAAAGGGTAGAATAATTTTCAATTGGATTTGGATTCCCACTGTAAACAACCAGAAGGTGCCTGTTCTCTTGTGCCATCAAGACACTCTTTGTCCTCTAACAACCATTTTGCAAAATAGAGTATAATACCAAATAATCAGGAGAAGAAATAAACTTACTTAAGTTCAAGATATGAAAACAGAAATGTGATGAGAAAAGCTTCAAAGCCACTACTGATTCTGCCTTGAAATCTAACCACATCCATACCTTAGCACAACCTCACTGGTTCAGTTCTAGAGTGCAACATTTTAACTGTGCTAGAGCTGTCCATGTCCCAGGGAGCTCACTGAGGAAGCTTTGGCAAGTGACAAACATGTCGGTTCTTCTTCAACTGCCTGGATTTTATTAACTTTCCCACCAAAATAAACAAATAAAATGAAACAAATTTCCAAATGTAAGAAATTAGAATCACTTGTTTAACTTGTGAAATTGCAGGTGAAAAGAAATTGGAGCTCAGCTTCACATATTTATGATACACATCAAGGGAGGTCAAGGAGAGATCTGAATGAGGAACAGACAAGAATATCACATCACCATACCCTTGTCCTGCCTTAGTCTTAACAACAAAGATGCTATTAAAGATATTGGACCATCATTTCTTTCTGGCAAATATAGTACATTACACAAAAGGAAAGGAAGCAAATAATAAAATAATCCACAACTGCCTTAATGAGTGTTGCAGCTAAAAACAGTGCCACAGTTATTTAAACTTTAAACTAATAAAGCTTTAGTTCAGTCAAGGTCCTCCTCAAACCCTGCATCCAAACAGTCTTTTGCAGTTGTTAATACCTCACAAGTATCTTATATAATTCATCCCACCCTACACTTCCTATAGAATATAAGCTTCATCTTTTTTTTTTCCTCTGAAAAATATCTATTTGGAGTTGCAAGAGGACTTGACTAACTCTGTCAATCAAGGTCTAGGAAGAATAATTCAATGTTTGTGCTGTTGACCACACTTTTCCAATTAAAAGGTTTCCAAAAATCTTTATTTATTATCTATAAGGGTGCTGAATTACCCATGATCTTACTCCAGTCAAACCAAACTCACTGGGATTTTTTTTACCAACTTCAGTGCATTTTCATCTGGTCCTTCTAGAAAATATATAAAAAGATTCTTATTAAACTGCTATACATTTGTTTCTACAATTCTTAGGTACTTCTCAGAGCATGCCATTTAAAGCACTTCCAAAACATGTTCCCAATTTTAAAGTTTCCCAAATTCTTATAAAATGTAAAGTTTGTTGAACTCCTCCATGAGTAACTTGAATAGTTTTATAACTATTTGGCATTGCTGCTTTGCTAGAGAAATTCTGCACCTTTTGCTTGATTCACTAGAGTAAGGATATCTGAGGTTTTGCAATTTGTAGTTTCAGGTTTGTCTCAAGTTATTCCTTCCTTCAAATGTTTCATGACTCAAAACTCCAAAAGAATGAGACTTGTACTTACGAGCGACAACTCTTTCGAATTCACTTTAAATTCTCACTTAAATGACTTATCACAAACAATGGGCTGGATATTTTCCTTGTATCATTTAACACAGTTCAGCTAAGATCGGAATAATTATTCAGATTTATGACACCTAAAAATGTGGCCAACCATTCTCTCTGTTTAGTCAAGATGATGTTTCATTAGCTTGACATTTTATCATTTCCTTCCCGTTTGATCCTTAGAGGTATCTTTGCTCTCAATGCCACTAAATGTACTATCTGGAAGCAAATAATGGTCAAAACACAATAAAAATGAGAGTGGCAGCCACCAGCTTTTTTCTGTGCCTGGACTGATGATGTAGATAGGTTCTTTCTTCTGGGAGGTTGTTTATCAAGCCAAGCTCACAAGGGGATGGCTGAAGTACACACTGCAGCCTATTTGTCTGGTCAATATTTCAGTGTTAACGTGATGCCCAACAAGCCTACCGTTCTTCAAGTCCACGTCCTCCCTGTTTAGTGAGCACAGTGTAAGGAGGGGGTATGTGATGCTGGGACTTTTAGTGCAGTGCTCCTCTATCAGCTTTTCTCTGTCCTTCAAGAAAGCAGTTTAAACTTGGCATTTTTCTAGTTGCCTCTTATTTACTTGTTTTTCTCAATGCATTCTACCTTCTTCTTTGGCAGTTTGTAGAGTCAGTTCTTCAATGGGCCAGGCTCCTTCAGCACCTTCACAATGACCTGGGAAATCTCTGTCTTATTACAGCTTATCTCAGCCTTCCTTTCTATTGAGACCAAAACTGCTGAAAGGGCTACTGCCTTTGGTTTCAAAGCAGCAGACTGGGGTTATATCACACCTCCCTCTTCACACAGGAGAAGACTAGAGAGTACATAAAACCCCTCTGCTAGGTTAGCTGTCAAGTTTAGCAGGTGGTAACAAAGATCTTTTTACAGGAATTTCTATAGTCAAATGTAACAGTTGTCAGCAACCAGAAATTTTAAAACCAATCATTTTCAATGGATACTAAGTGACTTAACCTATTAAGGAGTTATTGAAAATAAGTTCAGGCAATCAGTGACATCTTGAAATACTTTAATGCTTTTGATAATTCCACGTACCACAATGAGATCCCTCCTTTTTAGAGTCTCTGTAAGTAGAAAAATGAACAGCATACACTTCTAGCCAAACACAGCATAAAAAAATCACTGTATGGCTGGCATTTGCATCTTATCCTCAGTATCAAGGTATGGGCTAGAGAGGTTACCCTGTCTAATACACAGTAATCCCCTATCTGGCTCTATGTAGCTGGTAATATCTGCATGCTACTCCCTCTTCTCAGGAAGTTGCTGCAGTCTATCCTGTTTCTGTACAAAGCCAGGATGCCCGTGAAACTCCAGACAAATTACCTGCCCCGGGCAAAATTTGCATTCGCTTCAAGGTTTCAGAGGATACGTTCATTTACTTTTAAAGCATTTGCTCCAGTTTCAAAATATAGCAAATCTGAAAATTACAAAATGTTCCGAGTCATTCAGACATCTGTGTATCACCAGTGGTCAGGATCATGGGCTGTGCTGAAGCCCTGTTCTGTGAAAAATCACCCTTCAGAAAATCTTCTTCCTTAACAAATAACGCCTAGGAGCTCACAGAATCCAGTAGTTCCACATGACATAAGATTGGGTAAACAAACAATTAAAAGTCCAGCTCAAAGACAGTGCCACTCTCCACCTTAATTTGATTTCCCTCTACAAAGCATGAGCATACAGCTCTTCTCGTACAACGGGCTAAACACCAGCTACTCCTGAAGCACTACTAGAGTGAAGCAAGGGTGCAGGAGAGCTTTCTCCTCCAAACCTCAGTGATTTATCTCATCGGGATCAGATAAAACGCTGTCATTAGCACTTGCTCAGCCCCAAAGGCCTGGGGAGAGGGTGCCCAGCAGCACTTGGTGACTCCCAAGAGGCAGGGACAGCGATGCCAGTCCCTTGCTCTACCCCTGTTCCTGCTGGCACCCTGATGCGAGCATCTGGGCGCCCCTTCCCGAAGCAGGTGCAAGGGTGGCGAGCGGGTGCGGGCTCTGCCCACGAGCCAGCGGTGCTCACGCCGAGGAGCCTGGAAATCCCTCCTGTCACCCTCCTGCGGGAGCTGCAGAATTTCGCCAAGTGCACTTAAGACCTAAATTGTTGCAAAAAAGGAGGCGCGTACACTTGCTCAAATCTGTCTCCAGCGCTCCCGCCCATCCTCCCCTTACTGTGGACAGATCTGGAGTTCTAAAGAGTATAATTATGTCTTGCACAATGATTATGAGCTTTGGGAGCTCTCAGAGAAAATTTCCTCACTGCACATGTGGCCACCGGCTGACACACCAACCACATATCACTCTGTTCTTTTTACTTATTTTTTTAACACTGCATTTTGCTGGGAGAGAGGCCAAGAGAGAGGCCAGGCACCCAAGCGCAGGGCCAGGCTTTGCGTGGTGCCCGTGGGTTCTGGAGGCCGAAGGGAGAAGCTGCAGCCATGAGCATTGCTTGCCCATGCTCTCGGCCCTCTTCCTTCCTGCCAGCACCAGCAGGACCCCTAGCCTGCCTGTCCATTACCAAGAGACCCTTTCCTCTACTGCAAAACAGATTCTGCTGGCCCTGAAAAAGCTACCCAGGATTTGCTGCATACCCATACAGTGACATAAAGGTTCACAGTCACCATCAAGCTATGCGGAGACCTTAGAAATATGCTGGCTGGCAACACATTAACAGCAAAGATTACTCCTATACACTATCCTCCTTTCTAGATGGATCACTGATGGGTGGGATATCAGCTTCACCAGTGGGAGATGCCTTGGACCCTGTACAATGAATATTTCTGTAAAAACATCCTTCCTGGATGAGATGATGTAGTGTCCGTTCACGCAACAATGCCACCACTACAGAACACAAATGGTACCGCTGGTAGAGAACAAAAGCAGTTACTTTACCTGCATGCTGTAGAAATTTTAAGGCACCTGCACTTGGTAAAATGGGAAAGTATTTAAGAGTAGTATCAGCTTGTATGCCTCAGGGTAATGGACATCATCCTTTTTCCCATTCAAACCACCACCTTTGCCATTTCCAAGGGGCCTCCAAGATGAAAATGAACTTGACAATCATTCTGCAAGGCAAGCTGATCCTGATTCTTCTAGTCACTTTGTAATTCACTGCAGATGGTGAGAGTGAGATGTTTACTGGCTGGCAGGTAATGAGCCTCGTTGTAGATAATAGTGATGGACGGGTAATCTTGCCTGCTGACAAGGAGGCAACTCAACATGGGCACATGGCATTCATCCATGACTTCATGTAAAAGGATAGCTGTGACAACGTACACAGGTTATTTACTACCCTCCTCTGTTAATGTCAGCATGCGGCTACACTTAAGTCTTTCTAGTTCGCATTTAAGTAGAGTAGAATTGATCCTGATTGCCCATGAAAGTAGAACAGTCTGATTTGTGACCTAATGTTTATTGTTCTATAAGAAGAAACTTGATCTGTTTAAACATCTAGATATTCCCTCTTCCCAGGTAATGCCATTCATCACAGCTGTCAGTGCTTCTCCGAAAGAGAAATGACCCCCAGGCACAGGATAAAACTCTGTGGAGGAACTATGTGTACCATTGCCAGGAGAAGAAATAGCTGCTTCTTTTCACCGAGCTTGTATACACGTTGTGAAAGGCTTACACGCGCTGCATTGTAAGTCAGTGTTTCCACTCTTATTCCCTTCCCCATGCAAAGGAACTGATATTAGAGACCTGTACACTGCACTGGCTTTATTTATCTCAGACATAAGGGTAGCAGATTTGGACAAGCGCAGCCATTTGATGAGATATGCTCAAGCAGCTGCTTCTGAGGGAGAATCAGAGTAATTCAGAAATGCAAGAGAAGAAAATGGAAAGCCCTAACTCCGTTTCTCCTCTTCTCACAGCTTTATGAAACGAAAATAAAGAATTCCCATGCTCAACAAAATACAATGAACGTCTTTCTCGTGTTTTGTTAGGATATATCCCTCTTGAGGGAAGAGGGCATGGCTGATGGCCCTACAATACACACTTAGAAACAAAAATTCATTCATGCAGGTGGGCCTGTTTCTACGTATATATCTCTAAAAACACCTTCACACACACACTCCCTTTTAGGCAACATAGATATTCTCTGTGTACATTTACCACATTGTATAGGCTGAACACAACGGCTTTAGTTTTTCTGTTTTGAAACAGATATCCTTTCCCTCCTTCCCTAGTGAAATCTGATCATTTGTAGTGCACCCAGGCTTCAAAACTTGATAAACGATCCCAGTGCTATGAAAGTTTCATCCAAAACCTGTCTCTTCATAGATTCACTCCAGATATCCTTTCTACTTTAAAGACTCATGTGATCATCGCTTTGATCCTTTCTCCCTCAGCTCTATTAGGGGCACTAGCTCTTCAGGGCTTGCAGCTTATAAAAAGACCACCATATTTTTGATATGCCTTTGATGTTATCTTCCAAAGTATCTTTGATTTTTAAGATCTGTTCAACTCTTTCACCATTAACCTTGATTTCACTTAGGAATTAATAGATCTATAGTTTTCTTGGAGGGCTAACTAAGAAACTCTGCTTTCTCTGGCACTGTTTATTTGAAAAGGTAGGGGAAACAGTACAAAAAGCTGACCAGTGTATGGAAAAAAATGAAACTATAGATAAGCTAATATTGTTCTTGAGTTTTCAAGCTTGCTGCACCACTCCTGCTGAATCATTAAGCTGCCAGCAAACGAAATGGTTCTGCACGATGATAATGAACCATGCAGACCTTTCACTAGGTCACCAGTAGGCACCATTAGTGGTTACTAATGGTGACTCCTCAGCAGGACTGTTGTGTCAGGCCTCTGCTCGAGGATGGGTCTCCCCCTTGTAAGACAGACAGCTGCATTCCCCCCTTCTTCACCGCGCAGCAAAGAGGCTGCAGCTGAAAAGGTCAAAGAAACAACACTGTTTGAATATAAACTAAACACAGAGCAGTAAAAAAACCTTGCTCAAGAGCAGAAACTGGTACAGTCTTTCAAGTCTTTTTAGTATGTATTTTCAATTTCTAGTCTATGATATTTGAGATTTATTCCCCCTCCTTAGATAAGTGTGACTGAAGATTTGTTTTCACTGGTACAAAGAGATAGAGGAAGGCTAAAAACAGGTCAGCCACACGACCCTGTCACATGATCTATTTATGCACCTTAACTATGTTCAGGTGGCATTCAGATACGTGTTAGGTTCGCAGGAAAAAAGAAAGGAAAAAGCTCTGCCTACGGTGGTTGCATTCCAGTGTGCCTTTCCTTTCAAACTGTCCTGCTTTGCTTTCCTCCCTTCCACTATACTCTTTCTTTCTCATCCTTCAGGGGAAGAATTTAGAGGACCACATCCTTCCTTGTATGTTAAACGTGACTCTTGCTAACACAGAAGACGGCACTTGTGAAGCCCCTTCTCAGCCTCCTTCTCAGCCTCTGCATGTGCCCGCCGCGTGAGCCTGCTCCTCTGCCAAGGCACCACCAGCACGAGTCAGGATTCCTTAACCAGAGCATCTGTAACGCCACCGCCTCTGGCATCCCGCATTACCTCTCTAGCCCCTTGGGACACGCGGTGAGACACCACCACACGAGAGTCCAGATCCGCCCCCTCAGAGATGTGCCCATTCCAGCAGAGGCTCCCCACACTCATCCCACTCCGTGCTTACACCATCTCTGGAAGAAAATCAGAGCCTGGGGTGAATTGGTTACAGCCCTCCTCACCCGCCACCATTTCAAGGTACGGTTTAACATCCCCGTTTCAGAGCCTCGTCTATGGCCCTCTGCCTATAGCCTCATGGCCGGCACGATTCCCACTGCATCATGTCTTTCCCAGAATCTTAGCCCTGCTGGAAAGCATTCAGCATCGAGAGGACCCGTCTTTATGCTGATAACACTAAAATATAAAATAATGCCAACAGCTGGTGCTACAAATGGCTTTTAAAAACGATGTTCATTCACTAAAATTCCTCTTGCTACTTTTGACATGAAACACGCAGTCTCTAATTATTCTGATCAAGACGGTGAAATACAAAAACAAACTTTAATTGTGTTTAACAGATATTTAATCAGGACTCAGTGAACTACAGATTAAAGCTGAAATTCATAAACCATAATTACCCAATTGTCGCAAGCTTTTTGGTCCACATTCTGCTTCCGTCTGGGCGTCTGGCACTTTGCCCCGAATTTCTTTTAGTGTCTTCTCAGTTTCATTGCTGTTCATGTTTTCCAGCAGAGATTTAGCACAGATTATAAAATATCTGTTCTTGGCAACTTTATTAGTTGTTTTTTCTTACAAAAATGATATCCCACCTATCTCTATCCTGGGGCTGAATGAACGGGCGTTTTCTGTGCGTTATTTCTGACACAAGCTACCATTTCCTCCTGCCAGAATGCACTGTATTCACCTCCTCTACCCAGGTTCAAACTCCCTCACCACTATTTTAGTACCAGAGGATCATCCAAATGCTACTTCAACTCTTCCTTCTACATATCTGCCTGGAGTTGTTGCTTCCCTTCTCTTTTCTCCACAGGCAGAAGCCAGGGCTGTATGGTTTCTTGCTTGAAATCTTATATTCAAGACTTGATCAAATAAATACACTTCTCATCGGATGCAGAGAATGGTGAGGTATCTGCTAGCCATCAGTTCCTGAGGCATCAGACTGCATCCTAAGCAAATATCCCCTTCTCCATAGATTCCCCTTTAATTCCCTGATTATGCCAGGAAAGCATAGCTGATGGCAGCATTTTTCGTGGACCTGCACGTGTCCTGGATGTTGTTCGTGTAGGTACTCTGAAGGCAAGGACTTAACCTATGTGGGAAAAGGACTACAAAATCCAGTATTTCTTCAGTTTCTTTTTCCTTCAGAAAAGGCATGAACATCTAATCGCTGCCCATCAGGAAGGGATATACATGCTCAGCCTAATTGCAAGATGAGAAAACAATACTCAAAGAAAGACCATTATCAGAGCTTGTCTTCTGCTGTACAAAGACATCTCACCTGTGGATCATGCTTCTTTGCTACAACTTTCCTTTTGATTTTCATTGGCATCTTCCAGGATTTGGGAAGGAGCAAGTACAAGAGTTGCTATTCATAAATTTCAACGAGAACAGGCAGTCAGCAAATAAAACCAGGAATTATGGAAGCTTGCATTGGCCATTATTGTACAGCATCAGAGATGGGTTCTGCAGAAAGACAAGGTTGCCCTTCCTGGAAATCAATGAAGTTTAGTTGCATCTTGCTTATTTCCCTAAATTCGTCTTTTCTGGAAGCCTCTTACACTGTCTCAGAGATCCAGGATTCTGCAACTCCTCTTGTTAAAAGAAGAGTCCCTGAAAAAAACCCTTCCACTGAGGAGCTTCCCTCATCAAGAACCTTTGGTAGGACTTCAGAAGGGGAGGTTATGATGTTGCCTTTAAGAAACAGGAAAAGCAGCTAGCCAGAAGACAAGCTGGCAAACACCAAAGATACCTCTACGCTGCCAGAACAGTGAAGCAGGTTCCCATGCTGGCACCAAGCCAGCACAAGCAGCCCATTCAGCTGTGGGGAAATATAAAACTCCTGTTGACAGGTCTTGTCTTAATAACTCTTAAAATCTCGGTGGGGAGGGAGGAGAATGTGGAAAAGATGGCACCAAGCAAGCAGGGGATCTCAATCCCCTGTTGGAGAGTTCAGATGAAGTTCTTCCAGGCACCAAAAAATGTATATGTAAAAATAAAATGTAAATAAATTTAAAAAATTATTTTTGGTAAAAAATGGGATAGCCTTCCATGTATATTTGCCATTCCTTTTTCTCTTAGGAGCTGGAGTGTTTTAAAAGTCCAGCAAGTCTGGATGAAGACATGTGGAACCACACACTCAAGTTATGTCAGAAGTATTTGTCCTTCATGATCATTCATAAAGTTCAGTCACTCCACTTTACTACACTGATAAGACCTACAAGAATATAAGAATCCTTGGATCTGTTCCCAGCCAATATGCAAAACACACATATTTTTCTACATCTCTCAGACATTTATCATGATCAAAACCAGTATTTTATATATTCGTTTCTCCAGTATTTTATATATATTTCTATCACCATCCTTTTTGTCCACGCTCCACATTCACTTCTTTTGAAGAGAAAAACAGTTTCACTCCCACTGAACCAGCTGTTTATCTTTCCCATAAGCTCCTTCAGAGCAAGCCTGAAATTAGCAGTAGGGTACCACTACCTCGTCAGTACCTGACACTTGTATATCAAACTGCTTATTCTTTTTATTTTGGAACCTTCTTTAGGGCATTCATGACTTGCCTGACTTCAATGCCCCTGCAAGAACCTGTATCTCACATTTCACAGCAGTCAGACACCAGATGAGCAAGACAGAGAGACAAGGTTATATTTCTTACTGCTTATTTTCCTACATAAGGGAGATTATTCTTTTGTCAGCCACACAGTCTGAAGTCCAGTCAGCACTAGGTACCTCATGGAGAAGTCGGATGGAAACATCACGCTGCAGGGTGGCTAAAGACTTGCAATACATGGCCAGCCTGATTTTTCACCAACAAATTGTTTTGTGGTTTGGCACCACTGTTTGTCCAAGGGTTTCAACCTCCACATATAAGCAGTAATAAAGAAATTGCTGTATAGTGTTAGTGTCATTCTTCATTCAGACTGCTCCTCTGAAAACAACCAACAGCCTTTGAGATGCAAAATGTACTGTTTTAATGCAGTCAAGGTCCCTGCTCACTACATCGCCAAATCTATTTAGCAGATTCTTCTTGGTATAATCTGTCCCTAGACTGGAGGAAGCTCAGTGATTTTAAGTGTTTTAAGCTAATGATAATGGTTAGTGCTGAGAACAGATGTACCTGGCTGTGGTGTGATCTATTCTATTAGCCTGTTATGAGCTGTGTATTCATATTGACTTAGCATTTTATGTCTATTTTCAAGGTGTGATGGCTGCATGGGGTGTAGTCTGTTTTTTCCCCTGACATGTGATGCATCATCACATTGTGTATGTTCTTGATACACAGTGACTGCACAGAGAGAGAGGAAAAAGCGACAGCGAATGAGAACATCTGCATGTTTGCAGCCACATGCCTTCCCAAGACTTCCTGTGTTCATTTCTGTGGTCCAATGGCGAGGTTAGGGGCAGCAGAGGTGTGATCCCATGTGCACATCAGGACATAGCCCAGGAATGCTGCACAGATGAGCTGCGCATATTTGGTGATTACTCTTCGTACCTGGCCTGAAGGCTCCCTGGGACACTGTGCATGAGTGAATTCCCTGTTACTGGTGCCTCCACTGGTAATGTGTGCTGTGAAAGCTGTTTTCCTATTCTTCCCTACCTGTAATACCTCTGAACAAAACTCTTCAGTCATATCAATAAATGGGGCTTCACTTGCCTTCAGCACAACGAGGTGAATTTCCTGCTGAGAATTATTTTCCTCATATTGCAGGTGTTGCCATTCACCAGCATCTGCCACTGCCAACCTCTGGGGAGGAGAGACTGCCTGGGCTACGCTGCAGAGCAGGTCTTGCCTCTTAAGGAAGGCCTCAGTCCTGCAACCCATGAGTAGGGACTTCCCTCTTAGCAAAGCATCCCACAGAGCACCTGCAGAAGCAGTCACAGAATTGAGCTCTTGCAGAACAAATGCCACCTTTAGCATGCCAGGTTATTAGGTTATTAGGAAATGTCAACTCTGTGGCTGCTGTCCCGAGTGCAGCTGCTCTCCTGCAAGGATTCAGAAAGCAGGTACAAATGAAAACCCATATGGGGCCCTCCCAGAGCCACCCCCTCCACCAGGACTAAACGCAGATAACTTATACAAGGAAAGTTAGGTTAACAAGGTTAAAATTCAAGGCCAATTAAACAACTAAAATGTGGACAAGCTGGGAGATATATGAACACAAGAGATGACAGCAGATCTCAACAGAGACGTGATTAACTGAGGAAATCAGCGCAGTTCAGATCACACCATCTGGGTCACCATACCATCAATTCAATTTCTAAACCATATTTGGAGCTTACAGCTCAGTTCTGACATTTTAGGGCAGTGCAGCAAAGAGCGGCAGTGCTAGAAACCATGCCACAGAAGGTTAAATCCAGGAAACTTGCTTTCATCCATGGTTTGGCTCTCTGACTAAAGCAGAACTCGACTAAATGAAGAGCACCACAGGCATAAGTCTAGAAGCCCTGATCCCTTGATCAAAGAATGTCAGTATCAGAAAATACATTCTCATTTAAATACAAAGGATGTTGATCTGATGGTTGAAAAAAAAAAAAAAGGAAATGGAAAATATGACTCAAATATTTCTTTTCACTTCTTCACAAGATTTCTCTTCACTTCTTAAGCCACATTCTGAAGCTGGAATTTCCCTGGAATTTCTGTAGTTGATCCACCCATTTCTCTCCTATATTTTACATTCTAGCTAACAAGGCTCAATAAGTCTTTCAGGACACACAATTACATCCACTAAACTTGGGTAACAGCTATGACGTTGAGGAATTTCCTTGGCATGGGTTTTACTAGTGCTCACAATGCTAAACACAATATTAGAAAGTACAAAAACGCTTTCTCACCTTACATCACTCTAGTGATCCTACTCATCTGGTGTATGTTATCTGTATGCGCTCAACTTATCTGTATATACTGGACAGTGGTCCTTTGCTACAGGCAGCCTTTTAACAGCAAGTAAGAACTGTGGCAAGAAGAACAAGCTGAAAACTGTGAAATACCTGGCCCTAGCACACTAGGCCAGGAGAAAAAATGAAAGAGGTATTTATGCATATATTACCAGCTACACATCATCCCTTCAAAAACTAAAGCAATCAACCAAGCAAACAAAAAGAAACTAAAAAAAAACCCCAACACCAAAAAACAACCACATAACCCCCCCTACACACACAAAGTGAACTCCTTTCAAGTTTCCAATATAGCAAGTAAACACTCGGGTCTTGCACTGATCATTGCTGAGCTCCTTGGTCTCCTCTCTGCACCAGAGGCAGGAGGTGTTTTGGGGACACAGGAGGTGTTTTGGGGACAACAGCAGCAAAGGCGGAGCCTGGAAACAGCAAGGTAAGAGACGGGCAAGGAGGCCAAGGGGCTGTGCTGGGAGGAGCAGAACTGCAAAAGGCCTCGAGGCAAAAGCCCAAGGCACCAACTGCAAATTATACATACATATGTATTAGAAATGGTCTCTTATTAGAAGGTAATGAGACAAAAATTGCTTCCATCGTGAGAGAAGGGGAAGACTGCAAAGCTGTCGTCAGGGCATGTTCAGTCGTACCCTGAGTCAGGACCTGGTCACAAATGACAACAAATAGGCCATGACAGATGCAGTGTGTCATGGCTTCCCAGATAGCTGAAAATCTGCTTTAGGTGGACTTACACCTACTCTACCATGGGTCACTCATGGAGGAGGAGTCAACTGTGGGGACCAGGAGCCTGCGGAGGGCAGCCATGGGTTGAACATGATGGGGCAGCACTCAGAGTGCAGGGCAGGTAGAGTGATGTTACTCCACTAAGCAAGCAGTGCCTGCTGCTGTAAGCAGCAAGGGAATAGGATGGTGGCAAGACTCAATTTCAACATGATGCAGAGAGGAAAGAATTATGTTCAAGTGACAGGGCTTCTCCTTGCAGTAATCCTCATAAACTCACTCAAGATACTAAGTGAAAGTCGCTTATCAAGCCTATGCTTTTGAAGCACCTTTTCCTGGGGCAGGGGGGAAACCTGAATATTGACCATAACCTCAGCCTTCAGGTTTTGGTGTGCATGCAGGACCCTCCCCAAGAACTCTCCAGCTGCAGGCAGCAAGGACTTCTCATGGCAAAGCTATGAGACCAGGCCACATGTCCCTAATAAGAGCTGGTCTGTTTTTTACCCTCCCCCCAGTCTTATCATTCCCAAAGGAGACAATGAAAACACAAGATTGTTGGGATTTCTATAAGAAGATTTGGCAGGTTTTTCATATTTATTTAGACTGTAAGATATAATTTGAATTTGGGGCTCGTCTCTCTCCCTCTTTCACTAAGAAGAAGAATGAGTTATTTGTTCTCTGAATAAGTATTTGTTATTAGTGGATCAGACATGGATAAGGTATATTATTACAACCATGTTTGTTAGGTATGATTTACATTGTTTGCTTGCATATCATCTTAGGCTGTCTTTAATTTTGTTATACTTTAGGGTTTTTTGTTTGGTTTTATGCATTTAGTCACAGTTGGTTGTGTTTTGAACTTCGAAAAAAATTAATACAAAGGAAATTAAAAAAAGAAAAAGAAAATATTTTCAAAATGATGTGGAAATCAAATCTATCCCTCAGTAATTTGATTTGTAGGAAATGGCGAGCAAAGCATTACAAAGCATTACAAGCAGAATGCCTTGAAGTGCATCATAATTACTTACATGTGCAAATACATTGTCTAGGTTTAGACATCCAGTTAATAATAACAGTAATCATAATTCTGTACCCTTACTCAGGGTCTTTCATGCAAAATGAAGGTTTTTGTAAGCAACCATTAAGCAATGCTGGGGTATCTGGGAGTCCTTTGCTGCTTGGAACGACGGAGCAAAAGCTCTCCAAGGTTAAGGGCACGTCCAGACTTGCTACCAAGGTGGGGAGAAAACTGCACAACTCTCTGACTCCAGGCGGGTCAGAGCTCTACAAGGTTAGGAGCCACTCCTGAGTTTCAGCAAGTCCATGGCCTGGTACAAATGAACCAGTGCGACCCGCGTGCAGGTTGCCTATCCTGTTCCACAAAGCATGACTGACCTGCCTAGTCTGGAACTCTTAATAATAATGGGAACAACTCTCAGTTGAGGCCTAAGAAATGGTTTTTAGACCATGGTAATCTGGGTTGAATGTTAGGAAAATACGGCAAAAAAAAGTACCATCTTCAAGTTGGTTATTTCACAAAGTGAAAAAGGCCTATTTCATGCTTTTAGATTACCTTCACTTTGGCTTCTTAAGCATAAAAACCTTGAAAAAAAATAACAAAACAGACAGACTGTCCAAGTTTATCAAAAGGTTTCCCACAATTTCTACTAGGGAAGCAATGCCAGGTTTTATGCCCTTCTACTGTTTCCTTCCACGCCACTTTCTAACTGCACAACTGTGTTCCCTTCTCTTCCAAGGCAAACAGAAGAACTTGTGTTTCTGTATTCCCCATCTCTTGCTCCTTGCCAGCCCCAAACCCACCTCTAATTGACCTGAATATATATTTGCATGACCAAAATCCAAGACTGCCAAATTAATTTGGCTGTTTCATTCAGCCTTGCAAAACTGCTACCTGCTGAAACAGTAGTAACTGCTGCAGTTACTGACCCAGGTAGGTTTACAGCTGCCAGTTCTAAGGATTTGATGTAAACACATGCCATTTTTGTTTAGGCTACATTTTTGTGCTCTACGTTGCTGAGACAAGGAGGCATTTCTCTATACGTTCCCATTACCTGCTCTGCTTTACCCTAGTAAAAAACACTGGTTATTATTTATTTGTCTGGCTGACTGACAAAGCCAGGCATCAAGGCATCATTGCGGTGTCACATACTTCAACACTCTAATCTTTCAGAACTTGTAAGGCAATCTTGTACGGTGCTTTGTGGGCTGCGAGATCACCCTGACAAACTGTGATAATGTTGGCAATCTCCGAATGGGTGTTCATTTGCAATCTTGCTACGGAGGAATTGCTGCCTTCCCAAAGTTGAGGGCTTGACATAATCTGTCTCCGTAAAGCTACTGGGATTTGTCATGAGACTGTCTGTGACCCAGAGATTTTATGGGGTTAATATCTATCCCCAGTGCAACTTCACTGCAAGCACCGGAATTACGTGGGGTATTCCTCCATCTATCTATGTGATGTCTTTCTCTTTATTTAAAATATTCCTTATTTTTTTTTAAGCACAAACAGCACTAGGTAATAACATCTGAGGCAGGTAGGTTGGATTGTCCCTTAAATCATGACCACTTTCTTACAGTTCACACTAACCTCTCTGCTCCCCTCACTGCACAACTGCGAAGCAATGTAAATGTCAGGTCAAGCTACAAAGCTCTTGCCATCATCTCTTCCTTTCTGCATGCTTCCAGTACTGGCAGTCTCTGGGCTGCCGTCCACAGGATATCCAGAATTATGGCCCAGATTGAGGGAGGGGTAGAAAAACGATGGTACTCTGCCAAGTATGTTAGAACCTGAACTTGATCCATTTTAAAATTAAAGATGAGGACTATGGGACAGCAGCACATTCTCTGAAATCCATCTACAGAAAAGAAAATAACTTATCACCTCCAAAAAAAAAAAAAAAAGGTCAGGGTTAGTGCAGACCTAACATATATAACTACTTTCTATTTTGCCTCTGAACCTTCAAATAAAGGAATATTCTGTCTTGAGGTAGAATGAAGGTTTCTAAAATGCCATTAAGGCTGCTTAAGCACCACAAGAAAAAGCGAGAGCGGGAGAGTGTCAGCCTTTATCATTATTTACGAGGGCCACAAAACTGCGAGGGAAGTCATTTAATTCTGAAGTTGCTTAGGAGCCGTTTGTACAGGGCAGGGAGCAGCGAGTGGAAACAGCAAACTACAAAAAGTACCTCCAGCCTTTCCAAATGGGCTCTGTGCATGATGGCTGTTCCCTGATATCACTCCCCTAGGCAAATCCTCCCTCGCTGGTGGCTGAGGAAAGGTCCTTCCCTCCCACACGATGCAGTGCTCAGCCCAGGGCTGCCTGAGAGCTCAACCCAAGCCCGATCCGAGGCAGTGCCCTCAGGGTTCTGCCGAAGGCGCACGAGGAAGGTGCGTTGTATTTGGTGCGTCCATCTAAAAGAAGTTCCCTTCCCTGGTTTAGTCTGTCAAATCTGGAAAGGAAAAGCACGACGGACGCATGGGAACTGCTTTCAGCACCACTGACGCGATTTTCTGTGTTCCACTTGCTATGGAAATTTTGTGTCACTTTCTAATGTTGGGAAAACACACCTAGCTGCAACGCTACTGGAAAATGCTTGAATCCAAACAAACTCCAAACTCATGTTTTTGGCCCTAAATTACAGTGAGCTGGATCCTATAGCTCTCACCATTAGTAAAATGCCTACGGCTTTCATGGGGAGCAGGAAAGTTCCGCATGTCTCTTCAGCCCTCCTGAAAGTCTGTGTCACCTTAGAAGCACCAGCTCAATATTTTGATGGGTGTATCGTCTTACTGAAGCCATCAGCAGGCACAGATGTAGGAGCAGGATGCATGACAGGACACCATAAAAATCCATGGGCCTCAAATGGTTAAACAGCATTAATGACACACGCTTTGCAGATGGGAGAGTCCTGAATACAGGAAAGAAAACAACGTGTGTTTTTCCTTCATAAAACTCACTTCTTGGGGGTTAACACTTTCATTTTAGCACAAGCTGAGAACTAGTGTGTAGATTTAGTAATTACTTGACTCTTTTACTACATAAACCTATTGAAAAAAAGGATGAGCCGAAGGAAGGAACCCTGACTCTCACACTGCTGCTTCAGAAGCTTTCTGTTAACCACAGCTGAATTACAATAATGTTTCTCCTTTCTCATTTATGCTTTTTTGCTTTTTTAGTGCTGATAATAAAGTCACTATACACCCCAAGTTATCTGAAAAAAATAAAGAAAACAAATTATCTCTAGTAGATGACTATTTACAGAGGGATACAATGCAGACACACATTAGATTTACCATAAGCTGGGGGTTTCTTACCATGACAGCAACTTTTAATGTAATTCATTTGTCATATAAATTATGTCCATGGGGAGGTCCTATAAAATTAATTAGGTCAGAGAGAGAGAAGGAAAACAAATCAAAAACTTCTGAAACTCTAGCAAATACTAGGTTTTCAACACAGCAGTAACAACAGTATCATCGGAAGTCCTTCCTTCCTCTCTCTCCTCCTCCTCTCTTGTTTCCAGCAGACCAACATCATCACAGGGAGAATCATTTTGGCTCATCAAGATAAAGGGAATCCTGTAAGTTGAAGTACACAATATTTCTGAAATTGAAAACTCTGCAACAGCCCTGTCCCTCTGAACTATAAGCTCTCTGGAATACTGAAACACAATTTGTTGAAGACATTCATTGTGTCAATGCGGCTCTTAAGCACAAAGCTACAATTGCAAAATCTGGGTAAGCTGCATTCATCACACACACAGAAGAGCAAAGGGGAATGGGGCAGAAGAAAACAGTAAGAATTTCAGACAAAATTTAATACTGGCCAAATTCATTCTTGTAAAATCTCCTAAAATCAGAACTCATAAGCTCTGCCCATCCTTCAGCTTCTCTAGAACTTATGCAAAAACAAGTTTGTCCCTGTACTTCTCCTGTGCTATGGTGGCTTCATTTACTGAAAAAAAATCGGAAAACAAGACTTAGCTTTTATCACTCTTCTCAACACAGCTCACTGAATTGGAAGTGTTGATAGTTACATATAGAATCCAACACATTTGTGATTCCTCCCTGAACACAGGACCAAGTTTTGCTCTTACTGATGCCTATGCAACCTTCTAGTGTAGACAAGACTAATAACGATGGAATAGGAAGACAGCAAAATGCAGGGAAGTAGCCATGGGAATAATCCATGGTGCTTGATCATTAACAGCATTAACAGCCTCTGCACTAATGGATAACTCCACAGTACAAATTTCATGTGGGTCATATGAGGGCACGAGATCACATTTCTGCCAGCACTTTTATGTGTTAATGTTGGCAGGGGAGGAGCAGAAGATACTGGATAAGGTATAAAGTTTGCTGGTACAGAATTAACACAACAAAATATTTTTGAAAAGCTGAATCACAAGAAAGAATGTATAGTGGATCCATGTTTTGTTTTTTGAGGGGACAGGGTGCTTGACCTGGTAGTAAGTTCCTCAAGTTGGAATAACTATATTGTCAAACCATAGCCTGAGGGGACAATCTGACTTCGAGGAATCTTTACAACTGATGATGAAAGAACCCTGCTTAGCTTCTTGATCCCAAGCTAGGCTCAAGACAGGCCAGGAAAAAACAGAATAGCTCTTATTTTATGCTAGGAGTTCAAAATGTTCCTTGCCAGAAGAGAATTAGGCTTTACATATGAAATTCTCCCGCACAGGTCACCAAATGTTTAGAATTCATACTTTTGCATTTTTGGGATATACTTCACATCATTCACTTATATCGCTATTAAGGATAGGGATTGCAGTCATGGATTTCATGTCATTGTAGCATCTATGATGGAGATATATCTATCCATTATATATATATTTTGTAATTGTGTATCTTACCAAGCCTCAGCATGCCTTACTCAGCCTTGGACAGGCTTCAGAGTGCAATAACCACATTAGTTGGACAGTGTATGGACAGCCAAGGATAGTTCACTTACTATGCAGCTTTTAGTGTTCCCTGTCATGTTGTTTCAAAACTCATTTCGTGTTTTAACCAGTGAAATATACATATAAAAGCATTGCACAACACTGGACAATGTTACAGATCCACAGGAAATAGCTCTTTCACAAACATGAAGAAATCTGCACGAATATAAATAGCATGTCCCAAATCTGTTCTAAATTATGCTTATGGAAGTCCATGGAAGTCAACTAGTACTAGTAACAGAGCAGAACAGATAAGAGCATTTAAGAACATAAAATACAATTCCGCTGCACTACTGTTTACGGGCCAAAGCCTGCCAGTTTGCCATCACGTACATCCTCCTACCTTCCCTGCACAGCTTTACAGGAAATAAGAAGGGGAAGAGTAGCTGGAATTTCTAGTTTTCGCGCTGGAAAACACATGTCCATGAACATATGGACTTAAATGTGTCAGCACGCTACATCACTCTTACTTCAAGAATGTCATTAATTTTTGTGTGTGCAGTCCAAAATTCTAATGCCATATTAATACACAGTCGCTGCTTCTGTAACGCATATGCCACAAGGAGCACATGTGTAGCACCCAAGGATAGGGTTTTTACTTGATTTTGAATTAATTTCTGAATTGCAATACTTTCAAAGGATGCAGTATTGATACTGATAGCTGGAACAGGACATTTCACAAGTATTTTCTTCTTTCTTCAGTTCATTCCATACACCTCAAGTCTGACCTCTTTACATAGTTGTAGATCTGCACTTACCAAACACAGCTGGTACAACAACCCTCAGTTTGCTCTGCAAAACATAGCATGCGACTTCAGGATTACTATTTTTGAGGCACATCACTAAAATCTGGGCAAAAATATACGACTGACACACTTCAGTCAAAAAGCAAGACTAAGAAAAGAAAATTCTTGGCGGTGCTAACTGAACCTAAGTTTCAATCTCAGTCTCCCCAGGTGAACTAGCCTGTTTACCCAAAGCACAGGTACGGGCAGATACTGTGGGTAATGGCCATTCAACTCTTCCAGCTGGATGGAGTGAAAAACGCACTGCCAAGGGCTTGTCTGCTGTGACTCAGCAGGTGGATTGGCACCACGGCGTCTACCTGCTCCTGGTTTCCCGTTTTGGTTTCCAGACAGCAAAGGAGGTGGTACCTTTCACTGCTGCATCTCAAGTGGACTGTATGGAGAGCAAGGTTTCATTCCAACCAGTTCTCCCACGCGAAGCTGAAGGAAACTGCCAAGCACTGCTGCTTTTGCCATCAAGATGCAACGTAGATATTAGGGGAAAAAAAAAGAGAGAGAAAAAAGAAAAAAAAATTAGTTTTATATAAGCAACAAACAGTACACAATGTCTACATCTGAAGAAAATAAAACAAAAAGTGGTGGCTTCAGTGTAAGGTAACAAACATATGAAACCTTGGAATGCCTTAATCTACAGGGCTTTTATTTTTTTTTTTTACAATAAAATTGACAGTAACAGGGATAAATTCAAAATACACAAGTAGGTACAGCAAAACCAAAAGCACCATCCGGATTTACTTAACTGCATATGGAGAATATTTGTTTAAAATCAATTCCAAGAGATACAAGATTCTGGGAAGCAGAGCACAAGCTTAAAAGGGACACCATTAAAGAAACAAATCTATCACGGCGTCAAACTGAACTGCGCTGTTACTCACAGAGCAGGATGGGCCCCTTCACCAGACACCCGGGAAAGAAGGGTAAGCGCTTACAACATATGTTCTTGCCTGCAAATAGCCCAGGGTGTTTTCCTGTTTTTGAAGCCTTCTGCACGAGTCTAACTCTGCCTTTGCTGAAGGTAGTGTTAACACGCACCCTGAATGCAGGGGGAACCAAATGGGGATAACTGCCTTTTAGAAATCACTCCCTCGCTCTGTTTATCTGGCGTCCTCATTCTCTGTGGACAAGTGCGGGCTAAGGGACAGTGCAAGCAATACAAAGTGCTAGTCTGAAGTAAGCTTTTCAGAAATGCATTCCAGTTCAGGGATACTTTTTAACAGATAATTGGGCATGCACCTCTTCAAAACAGTAGTCAAGAGCAGGTAGAGACTGCCTAGAGATCCTTCCTGTGATCGAAGTTTCAATGCTCTTTCATATACTAAGAGTTCTTCAGTGATACTCTCAACAGCCATTAAGAGAACAGCCAGCGAAACCGTTTCCCAGATTAAAGAAAGAAATGAAAGGCTCTGCTCTTTCATTTACTGTCGAAGTAACAGAAAAAAACCTCCATACATGTGCTAGTACACAAAATGTCTCACCAATGCAGAGAAAGGCTCTGGAAGCCTAATGATCAGTAACAAACTTTGTTTTGTCCCAGTATGTACGAAACTGCTTTAGGAAGCTCTGTGTACTAGCCAACCTGCAGAACATGAGAACTGCACGGTTAGACTGTATTAAATCACCTACACCATCAGAGACCGAGGATAAGGGCCGAAAGAAATGGGAACTATCTCACTGGGAAGACGTTATGACTTGCTGAGGTGCTGGAGGGCAATGGTGTATTGCTGAGCTGAAATGAGAGGTCAGAACAGTGGGTCTTTTTCCCGTAAGATGGTCTTTCCAGAAAAAGTCACCTTGGAGATAACCAAAATGGAAATTTTCAGTCAATTGTCTAGAAAAAGAGAAAAGAGTCTTCCAGACCAGCAGTTGGGAAATATTTATTTTGACTTTTCTTGTGGAAAACTGTTATTCTCATGGAAAATTTTTATTTCAAGAAGAATAATTTCCACTAAAAAAATCATTCCAACGGCAAATGCCATGGCGACAGACGAAAAAGCCACTGGCCTAAGCCAAGGAAAGGAGGCTGCTGAGGTCAGTGGACTGGGTACGAGGAGCGCAAGGCTGTATTTCTGCTCCTGCCACAGGCCGCCTGCATGATCCTGGGCAAATTACTTCCACTCACTGTGATACTATTTTTCCTCCATCCTTGGCTATGTCAACTGTGCACTCTTCAGGGCAGGGACTGTCTCTCACTATATGTTGCATGCTGCCTAGCACAACATGCATGTTTAATGACTTGAGCACTGCAGTAACAACGGTCTTTTCCCTCCTACGGCAGCCAGTTTCTGCTACAGAGAAGAGGAGAAGAATGCAATCTACGCAAGCAACACACTGCTAATCAAACAGCATACAGTATACCATGGGGATGTGTGTGTTTGGGGAGGGGATGTCTTTCATCATAGAACTAATCAGATTTTATACACACAAAATCAGGCAACTATATAGCCCAGTCTTGTGATCCGTGCTCCACGCTGCCAGAAATAAGCCAGGAAAGGAGGGGGGCAATCGCCTGTGTTCCTAATGAAAGGCGAAGAGACATGACTGGACTATGAGCTGATGAGGTTACAAGGCAGCAGCAGTGCCATGAGTTGTTTGGGCTTAATGCCAGATGTCTTGTATTTCCTTTGATTGTTTCTAAATAATTAATGGTATTAATTTAATCATGTGACCCCCTTTTAGTATTTGGCTCTCGGTACTAACATTAAAGATAAAGGAGAAAAATGGGACTGTCTATAGCATACCGAATATTGACGCTATGTGTTTGGACTGCACCAACAGCTGATGCTCCTATCTGTTAAGACGATGTATCTACAGCACATACACTGTGCTGGCACAAATTAGATCAAGGAGTAGCCTTCATACTCCATGCATAAACCAGCTCTTCCATGGCATACGGACACTGCACGTCTGAAGTAGTAAAATAGAGGGTACGGTTCTCTCTCTGCCCACACTAAGATGAACCTGCCACTATTACTTCACGTAACGCTTTCTGGCAAGCTCCCAGTTTTCAGTCATGTTGCTTTGCTTGAAAGAAACACTCAGAGGAGGCTCTGCTTGTCTTGCTTTTCGAACAAACAAAATAATCACACGTCTTCAGCTAATGGCACAAAGCTTAATGAAGACCACAAAAAAGGCTGCCCGTGATGTGAGCAGTCCCTTCTGACTTAGCCACATAAGCTGCTGTTTGCAAAAGGAAATGGATTATGAGGATAATAAGTCACCCCAAGTTCTGGTCTAGACAACCCTTTGGTTGGCCTAGTTGCAGTAAATGCACAAAGAAAACGGTAACCACTGCCAGTAAAAGTTTCCCTGACTTCTCCGTAATTGTCTACTCTGTGGCACCAGCTGCAACAGCATTAGGAATGGGTACTGGGACCGTCAAAATATGACAGCAGGAGTCTCAAGTAAATGAAGACTAATGAAGAGAGCCTTTCTTGTCCCTTGTCTTTCTATATTTTGGGAAGGGGCTGTGGTAGAGCAAGAGGACATTCTTCCAGGAGCAGCAAGGATCTATGGAAGTGTCTAACTTTCCAACTTTGCTGAGAATATAGCTTTTCTTCTTTTCCTTTATTTCCCTTTAATGATAGCTCTGCAGTGAATCCCATTTGTGAGCAGCTCAAATAAATGCAAATTTTATCTTGTAGGCAATACCCTCCAAATACTACTACAACTGAGAATGAAAATGTAAGAGCTAAAAGGCACTGGGTCTTCCCCAGTGCCCTCATCTCCCCAGGGTACTGGACTGCTTGCTATTCTTATATATGGAGTACTACGCAGGGTACTTGGCATTATAAATATGTACTGTATTGAAATATATAGTGCAAGTCTCCAGGGCCCTACATTCTAATTAGAATTAGAGTTCTGCAAATAACTGATTTATTTGGGTAAGCCGACCAAACTGAGAACACTGGAAAAAAAAAAAAAAGTGAGTTTAACAAAATGGGGGTAGTTGGTTGTCTGTGCTTGATATATTTTAATTAAATAAGACTTTTGTATCAAGAAGAAAAAAGTAGATACCTTGTTTGGAAAATTTCAAAACAAAATCTTTTGACTTTCCATACTATATCTTCTTATAGTTTTTCTCAGTTAATGTGTTTTCATAGTTTTGGATAGCCAAAATTGCAGCAAGTGATTTTCAGCAAATAAAACATCAGATCTAACAATTTACCCAGACCTAAAGCTAAGGGCTAAGCTGTGAGTCAACCAGCTGGTGCCTTTCTTGGGGAGGCACCGAATCAGTGCAAACACAGAAATCAGTACCGGCTGCTGGAGGCAATCTGTCTGAGAACATTAATGCCTCAAGAGCACAAGGAGAAGGCTCTGTAGAGAAGATGGATGAGGTTACAGCCATGCTCCTGTGCACCCAATATCAGCCTCTCTGGGGATTGGTACCGACTCTTTGCAGCAAGGAAGCGCAAGCGCTAGAATTCAGATAGGAACATTTCCAGTTTATTAGAGGGAAACAGCCCCAGCTGTAGCCGTTGGTAGTCCCTCTTCCTCTGCTCAGGAAGAGACCACGCGTGGCTGAGATAAACACTGCTGTGAATAACCCCCTAGATCAGTGCAAACGCCTTTGACCAGCGAGGCAGGACACTTGGGTGCTGTTCTTGCTCTTGCCACTCTCATGGTCTCTGAGGGAAGTGACTTCATTTCTTTACACTGGTCTCTTTATCCAACCTCTTCAGGGCTGGATTCATCTCCTCGTGTGTGTGTGCAGTGCCTAACACAACGGTTTGCTTATCTCATCTGGGGCACGGACGATTTATTGTAATATAAATAACTGCTTGACTGCAGTCAAATCGCTTTTTAATGCCGGTAGTTTCACTTGCATACATTCAGGGGCCCATCATGGGAGCACCAGTTTCTTTTGTAATTAATTACTGATTAATAGAGGTAAAACACGTACAGAAGTTGACTCCAGACTTTTCCCATTTCCTCAGGTTTGGCTTTGAAGCAAAGCACCCCGTTTTCAACCAACAGCCACCCACCGGTACACCCCCTGCGGGAACCCGAATGCCCCAACCCCTGAACACCCCACGTGCCCATTTTGGGGGGTCAACCCCTTGGGAGGGAGAGGCGGCTGGTGGAAAGCGCCGCTCGGGGGAACGCCAGCAGCTCCACGCAGCCGTCAGCAGCACCAACGGGGAATGCCAGGCACTGACGTGGCGCTCGGGCATGCCTGCGGGAAGGCAGAAAGAGGCCGCGAGGCTGAGAGAAAGAGGTCTCGCTGCGTTGGCTTGGGGGGCCGCTCGCATCTTCCGAGGCCCGCTTGTTCCAGCAACACAGGGCTGCAGGACTCGTTAGAAAATAAACACTAACAGGAATAGCAGCTGATGCCACGGTACGAGCTCCTCAACTCTGGTATGTCGCACCCAGGGACGGGGGTGGGGAGGTTTCTCAGAGCACTCGGGGCTGTCGCTGACAGCAAAGTCAGTCACGTCTCCAAAGCACTGGGGACAGAGCTGCCAGCGCGACCCATTATGCCTTGAGATGTGCTCCCTGGGTACGGGAGGTGCGTGGGTTCCCGCAAGCTCCCGTGTCACTTCGCCGAGGCCGTAAAAGGCAGAAAAGGCAGAGCCGGGAGAGATGAAGCGCCGAGCACACGTGGCGGCTGTTCCGCTGCAGGGCCCGCGCGGGGGCCTCGCGCCTCCACAGCAGAGCCACCACCAGCCTGTGTCTGCAGTTCGAGGGGTCCCGCTGCCGCCTCGGGGACTTGGGGCCCTTGGGGCCCGGCCTATGCCACAGCCCCTGCCAGCTCAGGCCCCCGTGGGGCGCTGACGAAGGGAGCTCGCTCGGTCCGAGGGCATCGTTTGCAGCGAGCAACTCCCTCGCGGATGCATCTCCACCTTCCTTGCCATGCTGCCGGAGCGAGTGCTGTCATTGCCAACAAACCGTGCGCCCCATTGACCGCTCGTCCTTAATGGCCATTGCTGCCATGGAGCCAGAGGCATCACCCATATTCACGCAACCCTTCGGCCTGTTCATTTCCCCTCAGCTGCTGTCCCAAATAGGGATAAATGCACTCCCTGCTACTCGCTCCTCTGTGCAGGCGTTTGCAAGATCTCCTAGGGCTTTCCTTTTCTCAGTACCACACTCTGTAAGTGCAGGTGTTTGGGGATATGAACACGAAAATGGAGATCATAAAGGGCAAGCTCACAACAGAGGCAGGAGATAAGACAGTGATAAAAAGAAAAAAGAAATGTTTGGGTAGGGGTAGTCAGCTACTCTGCAAGACTTACTCTGGCAAGGTGACTAGAGCTGAGAAATGCAGTCAGTTTTCTTACCAGACGAAAGCTGGGCAGGTGTAACTGGGGGAGCACTAGAAGTCTATTGGAAAAAAGTGTTTCTGGATGTTATTGGAAAGGAATTTGGAAGCTCTTTTCCCTAGCCAGCTCTGAAGGATGTGCTGGAGGTGACAAAGCAGGAATGCTAAGAAGTGCTTTCAGAGGGTTTCCAAATTCAGAAGTATCCTTCTAAGGATTTGCTCCCAAAATTCTGTCAAGAAAATGCTCCAGATGGAGGACTCACCCTGCAGCCATCCCTTCACCTCTTTTTTTGGCATAGGCAGCATGACAGAGGAGTTTTCTAAGAGGGAATTTCAGAGATAGAAGCATTCAGATGGGGTTTCACGGGCCGCTCTCTGCCTACCATTCAGTTCAGAGAAGCCAGTCTAACCTTTCAGACACTGCGGCCATTCACTCCTCTGAACAACACGGCTTCAGAGCCATAGCCTGATCTTCCAGCAATATTATCAGGAGAAAGTGAAGCACCCCTGGTTGAGAGAAAATGAACAGGCCAGCACCACACAAGAGAAAAAAGGGGGAAGGAGGAAGGCAATATATATTTGGGATTGAGAATCTTTGCTAATGTACTTCCTATTCTACAAGGGAGGAAAAAAAGAAAACGTCGCATTTTGCTGCTTCCCTGATTTTTTTTTCCACTAAATACTGAGGTTTCATGGGTAACCAAAAAGAATATTCAGCTCTGAATATTCCACTTTATGTGGTGGGATGGGATTAAGAAAGGAACATAAGGCCTGGATTCTGAACCTGCTCTACCAGTTCTGATTTGAATACAACCCAAGTCTTGAAATGGCTTGTTTTCCACTTCTGGTTTGGAGATGGTTGAAATATTGCCACAGTAGCACTTCCTGTAATTTTTTTGTCCAAGATTCACATTATTTGGAACGAAGCTCGAAAGATTTTGGCACCGTGAAATCCAAACAAAACTCCGTTCCTGACTCAACTGGCCCAGGAGTCAACCCAAGCTTAATCTGGTTCTGGGTCCAAATCCAGCTTCAGCCCTTTTCCATTGTTACACAGATTATGCCATAATACCACCTCTAGCCTCAGGATTTATAATGTCTCCTTGCAGGATGCATATTTGTGTGTAAATACATAAATCACATCAGATAAACAAAGAAGACATGCCAGAAAACAGGAGGGGAGGGGAGAGAAAAGATACCTACCAAGCAGTTTGTCTCTAAAGTGTTGCCAGTTGTGAAAGGACTTGACGTGCTAATATCCGTTCATTCAGACTCTTGCAGACATGCTAAGAGCGTGACGGCTGGCAGGCAGTGCATTTAAGTGCTGTTACTGAGGCCCCCAAATATTGACAGAGTGCCAGACTCTGAGAAACTATTGATGTATGCAGCCGGCCGCTGCTCCAGACACCTCTCAGACAGAGTCTTTAAATGTCACAGATTAATGAATTTTCATGAAACAGAGAATGAGAGAAAGAATTATAAAAAAAAAAAAAAATCCCAGAGCACCAACATTAAAGCATCTTTTATCCCCACACAAAATTCTGCCTTAAAGCCTTCAAGATTTCTAATTGATAATAGCAGATCATAAGTCAGCAGTATATAGGGGGTCGAGGAGGTTAGACCTGCTAGATCATGCAGGATATCCTCCCACAAAGCTGCAATGTGAGAAGTTCACTCCAAAAAAGAACTGGGTGTCAAGGGCCACTCAGATCTCAGCCTCACTTGATCCAATCCATGAGTTACAAAGCTTAAGGCACAAATTTAGTTAATAATGGTGTTCATGTTAGGTAAAAACGGTCTCAAACTGCAAAGTTCAGGTGCTGCTTTTGAACAGCTCTAAGTTTAGGGCTTTCCAGATAGATAGCTTTATTTGGGTCCTTCCTCAGTGTTCAATATTCTGCTTAATCTTAGCCTGGAAATTGCTGAAGTTATCATATAACATTTTTATGTCATCAGATAAACCAAGTATGCTGATTATTTCTTTTTCTCATTTATATCAGTGAGCTCAAATATGTATGATAGAACTTCAAATACCATTAAAATGTAATAATGCAAAATGCAGTTGGAGCATAAATGACAACCCTATGCACAAGACATCACTTAAAGAGGAAGGAAGTGAAGGGATAATGTATGCAAGGATAAAAATGGGCCATTTATATCCAACCACATTAAAAACACGGCTTCAGTGAGCCCCTCTGCACACAGCCTTTTGGAAGCCAGGCTCCAAGTGCCATTTGCTCCATTGTTCCCAGGGACACAGGCGCTGATTCCCATGAGGCTGAGCCGCCCCCCAGCCCCTCGGGGCTCTCCTGCAGGGCTTCTGTTGAATGCTTTGGCACTGAGCAGGATAAGCAACACGGTGCCTGGCTGCTGGCTCGGCATATCCTTCCCCCTCGAACACAGCTGTTTGACAACACTGGGCAAAAAAGGGAGTCTGCCGCTGCCACGACCACGAGGTCTGTGGCAGGGGCTCTGCGAAGCTGAAAGCACACTGCAAAAGCAAACAGAGCGCCATAAGAAAAGCCCTTCTCTGATGGGCAGTGTGCTCTGAGGTCAGAGAATGGGATGAGGAGAAGGGATCCTACCCAACACATCCTAGATGTGCAGGACTGGCTCAAGGAGGCAGTTGGCATGAGATCCCTAAGCTTTAGCAAGACTGTAGGTTCTCCACTTAAATTTTCACTGCAGAAAAGTCAACATTCTTCATTAAATGAAGTTCACCTAAGTATTTTCTGTCTCTGGCCACACGAGGCTTTGCTCATCACAGAAGATCTGAAAGCTCAGCGTAAGAACAGGGACTAGCAAGAGCAGTGTTCAAGAGAGAAGCTTGTTTTCACAGCATCTTGTCAGTGACCTTATTTGTGACTGCCTTTGCCAAAGTAAAAATTTGTATTTTCAAAACACAAAGCTACTTTTCTGAATGCTAGGCCAACTGAAAACAAGTTTATGGACTCTGATGCTAAGTGCCAGCTCCACGCAACATGTAAGTCCCTGGTTTTGGAAAGTCAACACACTTCAGAACAGCATTTGCTCACAGCCCTGGCTCTGAATACTGCTTTCCTGAGCCTCTCATGCCCACCACCTAGGCGCTCCTCCGCAGGGTTACACGTGTGGCAATCAACTGCATCAACGAGCTAAGAGACTCAGCGGCCATCTGTGCCACACGGTCTCTACCCAAAGCACCGCATTGACATCGTGTAGTGTAGACCAAGGTTTGAAAATCGAGATTTCACGTCCAAAGAACCCGCACCAACACTGGTCAGTGTCACCTCTCCCTCACCCGCTTCCCTGCCTGCACACAGCCCGTGGCTGCCGGCGCCGCGGCAGCTTCTCCAACACGGCTCCTCGTAGCTCGACAGTGGCCCGGAGCAGTAGCTAGAGTTCATCCTCCTGCGGGTCGGCCCCAGAGGACACTGAGTGCACACGTAAGAGCAGACAACACAAGCGGCTGACTGAGTGCATGGGACAGCAATGCGTCAAAACCACCTTATTTTAAGAGCTACTTCTACCAAATCAAAACAAACAAACAAACGAAAACCCAAACAATATACATTTTCACACAAGGAACAATTTTACACATTATTTAAAAAACAGTACTTTTTCTTTAGGACGCTAAAGAGCTCATTTGAATGTTATTGTGCCTCCTGGCCTTCTTCTATTCCTCTCATTCCTCCTCAGTGATCGCGGCTATCCTGTCCTCGCTGCCTCAGAATTGCGCAGCCGCTGCCCAAGTGCCCACCTCACACTGGGCAGTGCCACAGAGCAAGTGCAGAGGGTACTGAGAGGATCCCCAGGGCAGCGCAGAGGCCAACCAGGAGCCTCTGGCCCTACTATAAGGCCTCGCACGTCCAGATCTCCTATGCTGGAGGCTGCGCTGTGGAGCTGCTCGGACATGATCGCCATCATCCTGGTGCGGAGCATGTCCCTGGGCAGTGCAGACACTGTCGTCTCAAGGACGGAGCTGCTACAGGCTTTGGGTTTTGCACCGAGCAACCTCTAACAAACTTTCCAAGCCGATTTTTAGGCCACATGTTTTTCAGTGAGCTCTTGGCATTTTAACTAAATGAGGGGACCGAGTTAACAGACACAACAAAGTCTTATGACTTGCCCGAAGTTATGCAATATGCTTCTCTCTCCCTGTCTTTTTTTTTTGCACATGCTAGAACAGCTAAATTTTGTTCTTGTTTTCTTTCCATGCCAATGTTAAAACCATCGATAAAGTGGGTGCTAATTCCATGCCTGGTCATTATGTTGTCAGACCTACACAGGGCAAACATTTGGAACAACTGCAGATATTAGTAGGCCAAATACACTGGCAAAATAGCAATTGCATAGGCAAGAATAGGAAGAAAATAGTTACAAAATCAAAGTTTGAAAGAGACTGTGGAAGTTCCCAGTTCTACCTCCTTCTTTGAGTTCAGAATTATATTGAGGGGCATCTCCTTTGAATCGTCTCGTCTGTAAGATCATCTCCATACACATCAATTTAACTCATTCCTTGTAATCATTTCTGATTACTGTTGCCTAACTTCCACCTTTTCCCTTATTTTTGTGCATGTGTATGTACACACATCCCAGGTAGATCGCAGCATAACCCTTACTTGTTACAAGCCATGCCTCTTCTGCTGACTTACTGCGCTCTTAATCAAAAGGGCAGGTGGACGCAGTCAGGATTCACTCTTCTTGCTCTCTCTCTGCCTTTTTTCAAATGGCACGAGTGTTAACTTCCTAAAAGGATGTTTGGCATAGCCGAGTTCAGACGTGTAACGTACAAAGTCGGCGTGATCAAAAGGTTGCAGAGCTGCCCACTACTAAAGAAGAGGACAAAAGCAAACTGGGATCTCTTCTGAAGTGCGAAAAATGCAGCAGTCAATTGCTGCCACTAGAAACACCAGGTCTATTAGTAGCAGACAAAGGTCTAAAATAAGTACATGTAGGTCCAGATTTCAACTTCTGCTCGTCAGAGCTATTCTGATTTTCCTCCCTCCAGGGAAACAGGGACACACATAGCTACACAGCTGCAGACTTTTATTCTCTGTGCTTTACATCATTTATTCAAGCTGACTACACCTATGTGAAAAAGTGGCAGTTGTTTTTATTGCCCAAGTTGCTGAAAGTAGTCAGCCAGAATATGGATTCACACATCAAGCACACATACACTATGAGCAATATCTTACATTGCTGCCTCTCAGCAATAAAAAGAGTATTCTTATGCTTGTTCTATCCTTTGCTGAAAAGAAGAGAGGATATTCCTCCTCAAGATTGTCAGGATTTCATGGGGAGACTGGCTTGCAGTTGTAGGATGCTTCACAACTGCTACCCTTCACACTCGTGCACTGCTCTGTGTACCTGATGCAGTGCTTCTGCTTTTATTCAGCCAGCCTATTTGCACTACTCTCCTGCATTCTCGTGAAAATGTTCACATCAATCTTGCCCAAAATCATCACTAGAGAATACTCCTGCTGTGCCATGGGCTCCTGCAAAACACCTGAACTCCCAGTCCTATCAACTGGCCAGCAGAACCTCTGCACTGGTAACCACTCCATGAACTCAGACCGAGTTTACTTACCAGAAGACAACCCCAAGAATACAGACAGAGAAGCTCATTGACAATATCCGTTTAATAGAAAAATCTTAATTATAAATAGCTTTCAGTCCCAGAACAGTACCCAGGAACTTGAGATTAATTCCCCCTACAACAAAGTATGTGAAGAATAACCAGACTTTGTAATCAACACCCAGAGGAAAGAGCATCCAAATTGTAACAGGGATTTGGGATTCATTCCCAGAGGACATAATATATGATTTGGAACAGGTAGCCAGGGATTAATTTTTGATTATGAAATATTTGAATAGCAATTTTCAACTTTTAATGAAGAGAGGATGTGGACACCACAATTAATATAATTTTGAAGTCTCTCCATCATATTTCTAGACACAGATGACAGAGCACAAATAGCTCTGGTCGTACACAAGATAATGTGGGAGTGCCACCTAAAGGAAAGTGCATTAGAATGGGACTCTGGAGAGAGGTAGGCAAAGATAAGAGTTGCAGTTGCCTCATTTCTATTAAAACTTTCTTTTTGAAAATTCTGTATTAGAAGCAATTATTCTGTATTTGCTGACTTTACATGGATAAGTCAGAAAACATCAGTATGAAAACATAGAGCTTTTTTCATACACGAAGAAATAATTAAAGGTGTTCAACTGAGAAATGATTCTTGTTCTGAAGGAAATTTCAAAATGGGAGTGTGCAAGACAAAACACAGAGAGCTTCAGCACATCCAGCAGGGTGGTGGTAATACAACTCAAGTTGCTAAAAATCCTTTTAATATAATAAAATACCTAATTATTCACCTAGAACAAAGATAATGAGAGCTGTGAATGTTATCCTTTTCTCTGAGTTTCTATAAAATAATTTTCTTTATGTTTTTCTCATAGGCCAATGAGTAATTTTAACGATTATGAGATGCATCTGTACCTATGTAAGACAAGACAAATTTAATCTAGCTGCATATTTGGCCATTGATCAGTTAATGTAACAAATTGATGTTTCAAGATACAACCCCATCATCAAAGAGGTCAGAAATAATGCAGCTTCCATGTCCAATGTTCAGCATTGCTCAGCCAGTTAGATGCAACATCCAGAAGGAAAATGTCCTTCCCTCTAAGAAGTGCTGCTGGTTGCTTCAGAAGCCGGACACTTGATGAGATGGACCAAAACCCTACCTAAGTTCAGCACATAAGTATTTCTAATTTATTCTATTAATCTTGTAATATAAATTTAAAAATGATTGAAATTTCTAAAATCAAGGATTTAGCTCTTTCACTTCTCTCCTGGTGCACCAAACTTTGGGAACCTTCTGCTAAAACCAGAGGAGCCAGCTGGGGCTGCCTGCAGGGTCACCACTTTCTTCCAAAGCCCCACATCCACATCTACTCAGGGATCATTTCCTAATCCTCCAAAATTATAGATAAGTATGCTGTCTCTGCCAGACCATATTAATCATAAACTTCTTCTCATTTCATTTTAGTATTAAACTCATCTTGTTCAAATCTCTAATTTTCCACACTGACAGAGGAGTTCTCTATACATCATTCAGCTCTATTTCCTAGATACATTCAAAATTACAAAATTCATTCAAGTCCATCCGATCTCTTCTCACTAAACCTTATGTCTTCCATTGACTGATGGAGAAGTATTAGCCTGCCTCCTGTCAAATATATGTCTTTTCCCCACAAAAGTAGGTGAAAACACATACAAATACAGCCAGTGATTCAGCTTGCCCTTGTACTTGTCTTTGCTCTACACAGCTGTTAATTTTATGGAGCAGCAAGCCCCCTTGATATAATATCAAACAGACTACTAGCATTTCTAAAGTAAAAACAGCTGTAGCATTCCCTGCACCACAGAGCATCACATGTTGGAAGCACTAACAAGATGAAGGGGAACTGTTCGCAGTTCTTGTTGTGGAAGTAGGAATTCTTGCAATTAAGTCAGGCTACAGGGTGACACTGACACATTGAGGGTAATCTTCAGTCATTAAAAAGTAAAAAATGCCCACCACAATTATCCTCAGTGATCCTATCTAACCTTAAATTGAGATGCAGATTTCGGGATTGGGAAGAATGAGTGTGTCAGATATTCTCTGTTCTTTCCTTAATGCAGCCAAGTCATCAATCTCCTTTCTAACAGGGAGACACAGCTTCTCTCCAGCTTTACAAAGACATGGCTGCAGCACTGTGCCAGCAAAGCCAGCAATGGTAGTGCTGCAGCAGGCAAACAAGAGATGGGACCAAAAGAGAAAAGTCCCCCCTTGGGGTTCAGCAGCAACAGGGATGCTACCTGCAGGACATGTCAGGAAAAAGTACGGATGAAGCTCCACAGCCAGGAGCAGTCCTTTTTCTCACTAAGGGCATGAAGCCGTGGACTCCTGTGAGCAGGGATGAACCAACCTGTGACATGACCCAGACCCTTGCAGAGCCCTCCTTTCCCACAGTCATTTAGTCCTCTAGTGAGTTAACCAAAGCCGTTATGACAGGGGGATTAGAGTCAGACAAGATTCCATCAGGGCATAATGTTACATAAGACACTTCACCAATTTCTGCCACAGCATCCTCAAGTGTGAATTAGTTTTTGGCACCTGCAAGTTAAGATTTTTGTAGCTTGAGAAACACTGTCTATTAGACAGACAGATCAATATTACATTAAAAAAAATTCTCTATTCTACTCTTACTGACTTGAAAGAAAACAGACTCTGTTGCATTGCTTCTTGACTAAAAACCTGTGGAAGAGATTAAGTTACAATCTTTCACAATCAGAATCTGGAAGGGTGTCCCATTGTAATATTTTCAGAGAAGTTGTGCATGCAGTATGTATGTGCATATGGTGTTTATAAATTGTTTTTTAACTTTAGATATTTTATTCATTTTTCCACATGGTACAAGTAGAACACACATCTTTGTTGGACAGACACCAATACAGTAACATAGCTTTAGATTTCAGGCACTCAGCTTCAGTGGGACAAAAGGCTACGCTATCTTCATGCCAGGACATCACATCCTGAGATTAGGACACATGCCATCATGCAGAGTCAATACCTCACTGAAGATACTCAGCCCCCAAGACACTCAGTTATACTAAAGAAGAAAACAATAATCACTTTCAGTTATGTCATTCAGAGATAAAGACCATGGGAACTCTAAGTCTTGGCATACAATATCCTATTTTGATTTCACTGCGTTGCAGGATCTGCTGTTATCCACAGTTTGTGGACTTCATTTCTTTCCTCACTTGCAATATGCACACAGCCAGCACAATAACACCAAATCATACGAAGGTTCAGAAGTCAACCAAGGGAAGAGAGGCAGGCGGGCAAGCGGTGGTACAGGAAGGCCTGGCTAATTCTTGCTAGCACAAGAGCAGAAAGCAGTGATGGCAGCACCTCACTCACCATCCCATCCCCATGGGCACCAGAATTCACTTCTCCCATTCAAACTGTGTACCTGTGTGCAAGGACATGCACATGGACTCATGAACAGCATTTAGTGCGTACCCACAGGACATCTGTCTATCCAAACTAAGCAGTGGAGACCATTACTCATTACTATTAACTGCACAAACCTTGGTTACTTAATTTCAACACTGCTCTTTCATTTACATGATACTGCTTGTCTCGGGAATCACAGGATGGTGGCGTTTAAGAAGCTGAGGCAATGGGTTAACTGATTTTCTGGGAAAAAAAAAAGCTAGTTCCAAACCAAAAATAAAGTTTTCATAATAAAGAATAGAGATGCTAATAAAATAACTGAGTGCTTTTGATGTGTCTTCTAGCATGGGGAACAACCATTCTATTAAAGGAAATGTAAGAATAGATGGACTCATTCAGATTAAGACAAATACTAATCGTGTTCCCACCAGCGGTTTAACACCAATCTTGCACCCACAAGTCTCGCCATTCTTTACAGAAAGTGCTTCCATCCAATAAAAAGGAAGGTACGAGAAACAAAGAGAAAATTCACATGAATTTAACATCCTAGACACTTCTACAAGAATTCCTAAGTTGGCTATTTAAATACTAAGGCATACAAAAGTACTGATTTTTGCCCATAATCACACCGAAAGTCTCCTTCTGTGCCTGAAGGAAAAGCCAGGTTTCTCCACAAGCTAAGGAGAATGGTCAGCCTCGCTTTCCCGATAGAAAGCAACTGCTCTCCAGCTTCACCCTCTTCTTGAAACAAACCCAAGTGGACGATATATCTGAATTTACTGTCGATGCGACTGGTGTTATTTTCAGATCAGAATATAAAACAGGCGCCATTCCTCTTGCTCGGGGGCACCAGGCTGCGTTGCTGCACTGGAGGGTGGCTGAAACCTTGTGTGGACTTCACGCCACGCAGAGGCCTCTCCTCCTCCTCCCCTTTGCAGGTCCCCACCGTGGCTCCCACGAGCGCCGCTATGAGGTGCGGGATAGACAGGAGATGCGGCAGCATCACAGGTGGCACGGCACATTTATCTTCATAAGTGCCAGCGCATAGAGGGCAGCAGCGTCAGCGGTGAGGGCAACCGAGAGCATCGCCAGCGAGCCGGGCCGTGTCCACCTCTCCCAGCTCCCGAGCCCTCCATGGAGCCGGGCACGGAGCCTCAGCTCACGCTAAGAGCCCCGCTCCTTCCCTGCCCTGCAGGAAGATGCTTCCTGTGCCCGTAGGGGCCGCAGCGTTTTGGAGCGGCGCTCCTGGGAAGCCACCCAGGAGATTTATCATGTATAGGCACACGGAGGAAAACACCAAGTACGCGCGCACGGGCCCGCGTGCCCGCAGGGGGAGGGGCAATTACTGCCAGGCAGTAATTTCAGCCTGAAGTTCCTATGACTTAAATAGCCACTTGAGCTCTGCTCTTGCAGTTTACGATGTCAATAGAACCCCTAAATGAAATTACAGCCTTCTGATACGCAGCGGGGTAGCTTTTCTTCACCGTGTAATATACGCGGCCGGGAGAAATTGCACTATATACGGAGTTTCACTAAAGCGGAGTTTATCATAAGAATGTTCCCACTAAAATATGATTAGGCTCCTTGTTTGCCGGATAACACAGCTAATGAATCAGGGTGTGCGTGATAGCCGTGTTTTGTGAACTCAGCCGCATACCCTGAGGTGAACTGGGCACTCCACTGCCTCAAAGCACCAGCTATTTCGTTCCCACTGTAATTTGCACCTGCTTTGTTTTGCCAGCAGCAGAAACCCATGCTAGTGCTGGAGCTCGCGCCTCTTCGGAGACCCTGAGACCTGCCCAGAGAGAGGAACGCACGCGGCTACAGGGGCATCGCGGGGCTGCAGGCAGGGGCTTCGCGATAGTGCCCGTCGCAGCCCGGCCCGAGCCTCGCTGCATGGGAAGAAGTGTTCCCTCCTGGTGGCCCCGCGAGGTGGAACGTGATTTATGTTTAACAGATGGGGAAGTAAGACACAGAGAGGAGTTAAGTGATTATGTAAAGGTCATTCGGTGATGGGTTTGAGATAAGGGTTCAAACCTCCTCAAGCCTAGTCCACTTTCCTCCATTCTCATTATCTCCTTCTCTCCCACAGCTCAGGATAGTAAGAAAAGCCTTTACTTTAGAGTCCATGCACCTCAATATTCCTCTATTCTTAGGCTGAAATCATGGGCTGAATGCTCTTACGTTGCCTGTCACAGTACAGCTCTGCAGAGAACAACTGGTGATCTACAGTTAGTAGCTGCTTTATCGGGCTAACTTACAAATCCCTTTTAAAGACACCTCATGACAGACACCCACAATTGCTGATCATTTCTCAAAGTCCTAGCCTAAATGGTGACGGGAATAAGAAGGTATTTTAGTAAGGAGAGATTCAAGCGCGGTGTTGGATGTTCCCAGTTGCAGATCTCAATGCAGAACTGAAGCTACCTCCTTATAAACCTTTTAAGATGTGGAGGAGTATTCCCATTGCCTACTGCAGTCAGAGAGGAGAACACCTCCATTACCTACACACTAGAGATAAGACCATCATAAAAAATAGGTCAATGACAAGCTGGAATTTGAACGATTTTTAATGCTATAATAACCTTTTCACTAGCAGATGCAGGTCAATGCCTTTTATTCTGATATTTAGTGCATTATTTCCTGCAAATATGACTCGGCCATATAAATACAGATTATAAAAGTAACATTAAATTGAATTTACAAATTCTGTGTGCTACTCTCCATCATCTCTTTCCTTTACCTTTAATAATATTGTTATCTTCATTAGCTTTAAAGCAGTTTTACTTTCACAACTTTCCCTGGTATATGACTTGAAACAAATCAACTTTCACTTTCTCTTCTCAATTACAGGACAGGAAATCGGTGCTATTTTAATTTTGTGACCCTGCAAAACTAACTGTTGTCCTACCTCCAGAAAATACGGGCTTAGAATGCAGAAGACTAATAAAGATTTAGACTACCTTAAAACTGAGACGGTCCTCAGAATGAGGCAGCTGATCCTGGATATAGCTTAACTTCTTGTATTTCTGAAATGTTCCAGCACCTACGAATCTGTGTATCACTATCATTAAATCCTTTTTATGCTTTGTTCTTGTCTGATGCAGTTAACAGCCACAGAACAACAAACATCTCACATCAAACAACATTCTTGTGCAGAAAACAGTGGTTTTGATTCTACCACACATACATAATTCCCCTCCCCAAAACTATAAAGTGGTGGTTTGAACATAACAGGAAGACTACCATTGTCTCTTTGCTTGTACCAGGCAAGTGATTATACCTTTCTGTATTCAGGCCTAAAACACGCAGGTTTAATTCATCAGCACTTGTAAAGCACTTCAAGATTTCTGGTTGGAAAGGATGATGTAACTAAAATGACTACTACTAGAAGCCAACGGTGCATTATAAAAGAAAAACTGTATATATTCATTCTATCTGACTTTTAAAGGCAACTGTGATAAACTATGACATAGTAGACAAAGAAGTTACTAGTAGCGAGACAGTTTATCATCTTACTGCCCCAGAGTGTCTAAATTGCCATTTAAAATACGATTTGAAATTGCAGATTTTAACCCCAAGGATTTCAAATCATAGGCAATTCATTATAACCTTGGGCTGCAGTCAATAGGCAGCTTATATCACAATAAAAAATGCTGCTGGTACTCTCCACATTGTTGTACATAAATGCCAGTGGAGACAAGTTTCCTTGCAACCGCTGAGGCTCGCAAAACAAATACATTAATTAAATAATTTAAACGTCAAGAGGTTTAGAACACCACAGAGATCCCTAAAAACGAAATTAAAGCATTGTTTTGCCTTCTCGGTGAAAGTTGCCGGAGTGACAGCCCTTGACTTGGCATACTTCAGTACATCCAGAGAACAAGCGGTGCAGGCGCAAGTCTGAAGTTACAGACATTTAGCGTGGCGCTTTGAGAACTTTCCATTTCAGAAGTCCTTATGTCTTTCAGACTTACACTGCCTGGAGGGAGAAAGTAAATCAGAGATAAGCTTCAAAGATCAGACCCAAAAGGGTGTGTGGGCGTTCAGTGTAGCCCATTTAGAGAAAAGAAAAAAATCCATTATGTTTCTATCTGTGATGTGAACTGCCGGAAAGTTTGGGATGTTCTGATCTGCCAGCTGCTTTGAGCGCACTGTCGAAAGGTGAGGCAACAGCCAAGTTCGGATCCTAATAACAATTTAGTCAGAAGCTAGGACCATTCGGATTGGGGCTTTGATGTACATGACGGTTATTCTGTGTGCATGCAGGACTCGCCACTGAGGGGATCAGCCAACCTAATTGTGGGTTTTGTTAAGAGCTAGTTATTTAGCTTCGGTTCAAAGAAAGGTTCCACAATGCTCGCGAACTAAGAGAAAAGGCTAATCCTTGCTGTTCGTTGCTGAAAAAAGTCTACGGCCAACTTAGGGTTTTGTATATGAGAAAAAAAAAGAGGAGTTCGCAGTTCTTCATGGTTCCAGTGTAAAACCAGATGAAACTCAGAGGTTTGTCTCTGTTCCACTTGAAATGTTCAGGCTCAGTAGGACTTAAAGCTGAAACTGAAACAGTGGGAGGGGTTGAGAACCCCACATGGATCAAACCCAAAGAAAATATTTGCAAAAATTGCCATGCAGTAAAACCGCCAAGTCTTGCGTGACTTATTGGTTATAAAAAATAGCAAGTACTTTAATTTAGGGTTGGATTTGATTTCCTATTGAGCTCATTTCTGAAGTCAATGGCAAAACCTCTGATAATTCCGGTGAGACATCGCTCAGCACCAGTCTATGCATACACTCCTGGCAGTTTATACAGGGCAAGAAATGGGGACAGAAGTGATGTGACTTTCTCTTTAGGTACCCAGAGGTGAACGGCTGCATTTGGAGAAGCGGTCTGTCCTTAGGGCTCAGAGAGATGTGTGTGGTGCTCTACCTGCTGAGTGAATCAAACTCCAAGGCAAGGCAAGAGGGAGGAGGATGCTTCATAATTAACAAGCCATGTGAGATACATGGGTGCCATTAAACAATTTGTCCTTTTGCCAGGGACAACATGTTTCAAAGAACAGAGTAGTACCTAAAAATACAAATATTTTGACTGCTACCCTGTGATTCTTCTCCTTTGCCTACTTTATTAACAGGAGAAAAATGTTAGTCAAGAAAGGATCGATTTCCTCAAGTCAGATAGTGCGGGAGACGATAAAGGTGAACGGACCAACCCACTGGCCCGGCCTCCTCTCGCCCTACAGCAGTAGGGGTCTAACAGCAGCGCTGCGTGCGGCAGGGCAAGACGAAAGGAACCCTGGAGCCACCTGGCCTGGAGCGGGGGACACCCATCCGAGGCTTCCTTAGGCTTCCCTAGGCTCCTTCACTGGCTTCCCCACATGCCTTGAGAAAAGGAGTTTGGCTCTCTCTGCCTCAGCTTCCCTACCTGCCAGCCGGCACTAACTCTACCCAAGCACCTTAACTTTGGCTGAGGCCCTTATTATTGTTACCAGCTAAGATTTTGTATATTAAGGACCCCAAAGTACAGGGTTTGTTTTTTTCTCATTGCCAGTTCCTCATACAGACACAAAAAGAAAAGAAAGGAGAGAGATAAAAAGAAGAAAGAAAGGAAAAAAAAAAAAAGGCACTCCTTCCTCTCCCCTGCAAACGGGACCAGCAGCCTATAACCCGACTGGTTTTTCCTATTCCCAGAGGTAGCTGCCACAGAAGCATTTTTCTTTCACTCGGCATCCGCTGTGGAGTTTCTTTTCTGCCTGGCTGGGCAATCGGGTATTCAGAGCATAATGTAAATGCTCAGCACACAGAGGCACGAGAAGTTGCCAGACAGAAACTCCGAGGGAAGGATTAACATTCTTTTTTCCTTTCCTTTCCTCTCCCCCATGTCCTCCCCCTGCCCCATCCCCTCGCCAAGCACCTTGCGGCGCCGGCCGGCCGAGCCTGACACCCGCTGGCGGCCGCCGCGGGCAGGACCCGCCACTCGCTGCCGCCCTTCCCTCAGCCCGGCCGCCCCGAGCTCCCTATCCCTCTGCTGCCGGTCTACGTTTAGGAGAGAGTGAGGGAGAGGAGGGAGGGAAAAAAAAAAAAAAAGGCAAAAGAAAACACAACATAAAAAAACCAAAACCTTTATTTCCTGCTTCGCCTCAGCGGCACCAAGAATAGAAGCCTTGACACATCAAATTCTGGGAGCTCACCACTCACCAGGGCTGTGGTTCCTGGTCCAAGCAGTGACGGAGGAGAATCACCTCACAGTCTCGGGAGAGTGGCAGGCCTTGGCTGCTAAGCTCGCCCCGCGCCGCCGGCCTTTGGGAGTTCGCTGCGTTCCAGCGCGAGTGCCGAGGCAGAGAAATTAGGGAGGGGAGAGGTGGGAAGGAAAATCACTGGAGCCTCTTACGAGCAAACTTCCACTAAGCGAGAGGAAACGTCTTATAAATAAACAACAGCAAGAGAAACAAAAAAAAAAAAAAAAAAAGAGAAATCCATCCCGTCCTGCCAGAGGAATGTACATTATTGTCTCTCGACGGAAAACTTTACACCGCACCAGAAAGCGAGCGAGCGGCCATGGCTCCCGAAGCCACCCTCCCTTGAAAAAGAAAGGGTGTGGTGGCGGGGGGAGGCACCACGAACTTTAAAAAAACAATAAAAAAAACCGCTGGGAAGTTCACGCATTTCCCAGTAGACGGACGAGACTGTCCAAATGCAACAGATGTCACCGTTCCAAGATTTCACGCGGTGCTAAATTTCTTTCGAACTGATCATCGCTCCGCCATTAGGACACGGTCAGAGAGGAAGTTCAAGGCAGGGGGAAGGAGGAGAAGGTCACAGAGTATATATAGATATGTGGTTGTATATATATGGGTATATATATATACACACACGCACACATATGATTATATGTATGTTCATCTAAAAATATGTACTTATGACACATATTTATAGAAATATTTTATATATGTATTAAAAAAGAGGCACTGATCGGCCAGACTTCTCCCATACCTCCCTTCCTAGAATTTTGGGGATTTATGGCTGGGAAAGCTAACACCTTCATGCTCATCTCGCATGCCTGGAATTGGTATCTGTTGAAAGCCAACATTTTGTAGCACTGAAGGCCACAAGTGACGTGAGTCTGGTGATTCCAGTACAACCCCTAGCTTCTTGACTAATGCAAAAAGTATGGCATGATCTGGCACAATGCATGGCAAATAACAGTTCCTTTCAGAGCAACTACAGACAGCAGAGTGAAACAGTTAAATCCATTTATTGGGCATATTGGAACACCCTAAAGAGGGGATGCGTGGAGTCTCTGAGAAACTAGTATGCTACAAGCCTGCCTGGCCTGTGAAGGATTAGAAGACAGTGGGCTGCTCATGGAAATGAAGATGCCTGGCAAGCCTGTGCTTTGGGTCACGACACAAAAAGCAGAGCACACAAGACTTACTTCAGAGAAGAAGGGGACAAAGGACTGAAAGGTCTAGAGATGCTGAAAATGTCTTGGCAGTGCCAGTCTGGATCTCCTTTCTATGGGAGCTCTCCATTTGAGACAAAGCTGCAATGCCAAGTATGTATAGTTCCCATCCACACTAATCCGCATCTCAAAGTCCCAGATCTCAAAAATGCCCTGTATTTTAGTTTCCTGAGCGCTACTCTTTTCACAAGACACATACTTTTTTTAAAATCAGTTTCACACCTCTGCATCGTTGATGGCAAAGCAATGCTCTCACTGGCTCTCACTAGCACTAGTCAGTCTTATGAATGCAGGTGGATAAGGCAGGGACCTGCTTACGATTGAAGCACAGTTGAAAATAAAAGCTGAATGTGTTCAGTGCAAAATTAATGATAAATCACAGCTCTTTCCGCCCCGATCTTCTGGGGAAGCTAGCATTTCTAGGTCTAAAACACCACAGTGGTCTTAATAAAAACAAAACAGGAAGGAATTTCAGAACAATTTGTCCATTGAGATAGAACAACTGACTCCATCTTACAAAAAGGGAGAGGTCCTAAGAGACCGCTAGCCTGAAAGGACCCATTTGCTCTTCTAATCTCGCTATAACCTCTTTGCTCATCACTCACCTCTCACAACCAGTTCATTTACTACAACCATTTTCAGAAATATTTCCTTCAAGAACACTGAGTATCCAGGCTTTTTCAAGTGAAACCTTATTACTGAGAGATGTCCAGGGAATGAGGTGCTCAGAGAACAGACTGATGCAAAAACGATAATAGAATAGAATTTGAAAAAATAATTCCTGGCCATGCCTAGTGACACCTTCATCATTTCCAAGCAGGAAACATGATTAGCTGGCTGATCATCTGACCTTGGATTCCCAATGACTTTAAAGGATTCACGTAGCTGAGAGTGAGGGTAGTATATGGCCCTCAGTGTTTAATAAGTCATTTGCTAAACAGTCCAGAGATCAATAGCAGGCATTAAATTAAGCACTCTGGCATTCTGATCATTAAGCATTAGGGATGCTTATAGTGTAAAAACAAGGAGCAGAAGACCAAATGAAATATTCTATGAAAATAATTCCAAAAGCCTATGAGGTTTCTGGAAATTAAACTACACTAAATAAACAAATAAATAAATAAAAAACACATACAGCAAACAGATCGTGCAATTGTGATCAAAATCTCAGCAAATTCCAACTGTCTGCCTGCCGGTGCAGAATATTTCCATTACAGATTTCATCAGAGACTATGAATTTTGCCACTCTTGTTTCACTACCATGAACAGTGGCCACAGCCTCAGAACTGCAAAATAATATGAGTCAGGAGGACAATCATTTTCCTCCGATTTTTTATTTTGACATTTCCCATTTGTGCCCTTTTTTAAAGTTTTAATTTGGCACAGGCACTCTTCAGCTCGTCTTTTAACAAGTCACTAATAACTTGGGATGCGAGACCTCATATTTCATTTTTTGCTGCTGCCACCGCTAAATATTTCATTTACCTTGAGTATGAGACCATTCTAGAAGGTGGTTTTTTTCTTTTTCTTTCTCTAATACTGTTGACAGACTAGGTTCTGTGAGTCATTATTTTATATTAGGCTAGTTTGATCCCAGCTAATTAAGTAAAAGTAATCAACTGCCTACAGAAATATTTTAATTGTTTATATAGCTTAGTAAGAAGACTGTCCTAAGAATCCTTCTTGGGACCTCTGTTCAGATATTTGGGATTCTCAGGGGTCCTACTTCATTAAAAAACATACTTTGTATAATATTTCGTAATATTTGTAATAGAAAGTTACGCATATTACTATATACATTGATATATATATGTATATGCATATGTGTGTATATATATATGCTCAATAATTTTATTTCTAAGTGCTGTCTGGATTGTTAGCTCTTGAACAAGGCCATGAAATGTTTTTGCCTTCCCTTCTACACACGCACACGAACTACGGAGCTAGGCACTATCACTTGGCAGAATCCTTTCAGCAACGCCAGCACAACCCACGGGTTCCTCTGCCTGCCCTCCACAAGGCTCGAGCACACAAGTCTCCAAGAGGCTGCTGCTCTCCCACATCGCTGCAAGGGAAGCAAGAAGAAGCCCACCAGAGGCAGGAGGGCACTCGCATGCACAGACTTCTCCTTCCACCTCCTCACGCAGCGAGGGCCTATGGAAGGGGTCTGGGACCAGACCTCAGGGGCAGCTGCAGACACCCCCACGGTGGTTAGTCTGCTCTTTGCTCCATTAACCTCTGCTCCACCTGCACAAGCCCCTTGAGGGGAAGAAGAGCAAGATGATACCCGGGGAAGAGCCAAGCACCTGTGGCAGGCTGGGCAGTGGTACAAGGGCACTCACAACACGCTACGGCTGCCCCGGCTTCCTCTGCTCCTGAGGATCTGGTGACTAATTTCCTTAGCTCCTGCCAACCCTGTCCTCAGCATTGAATGTTTCTGTTGTATCTGCAAGGAAAGCCCTCAGGGACCTTCCGAGGAGCTTTGCCCTCGGCTGTACGTTCCTCTGTACGGGAGGGGACACACAGCCTCAGGCAGCGGATGCCCAGAAACAGATGAGATGAACAGAAGACTGTTGGAAACCAGTCTTGTCCAGATGCAGTGTCTACATCTATAAATAGACACTTGACTAGCGTCCTGCGGATGCAAAAACAGAGCTGAGATTTGCTTTTGGTTTTCTTGTTTTGGGTTTGGATTTTTTTTTTATGTATAAAGCAATTAAAATGTAACAATCTCTCAAAATATTCCTTTATTTAAAAATAGGCCATGGATGCAGAAGCAGCCAGTCATGGTTTGGAGTGGGCAAGCAAATAATTTTCATTTGATTGTGCCCCTGTTTTTGTGACTAGCTTTTGTGCTGTGACCCGCTACACTTACCCTGTCTGCTGCGCTAACCAGCAACATGCCTTTTTAATCTGTCTTCCTAGGGTCTGCATTTGATTACAGCATTCATGTTCTATTTAGATTCTTTTGAATCATGCCCTGTGGTGCTAGCACGAAAGGTGTTATTTATAAAATGAAATTCTGTTGTATTGCAACTTGGATTCAAAGAGGACAAGTAATATTAAATACTTACTTTATTTAATAATATCCTGGATTTATTAACTCAATTTCATTACGAGATTAGAGATGGTAACCTGGAGGGGGTTATTAACCAATAAAGAGGCTTCAGGCAACCTCCCTCCCTCCCTAAAAAGAAAAAAAACCCCATATACATGCATTTAAATTACTTCTATTTTGAGGGCGCAGATACACACCTCTAGCTCCAAAGAATGGCTTGCTTGATAAATGGCATTGCGGAGAGCTATTGGCTGGGATTCAGCAAGCTCACAGTGTCTTTATTATGACTGGCATCCGCACACATGAGCTTTCCCAAGCGACCTGCCCCATTTGGTTGCTTGCACCATGTGGAATGAAGTCTACCACCCAACTTTGACACAGCTGATACAGGCTACCGCTGTCTCAAACCTCTGTGGGTAGCACATCAGAAACACTGAAACTGTGCTAATCCTTTTGACCCTCCTTGACTTGTCCAGCAACGCAGGGCTCACATTTGTAAGCTATTCCACAGCTCCCACTCTCCTGGCACTGGTCTTGCCTTGCAGGATATGTGTTCCAGGGGATTCACCTCAAGCATTTGGAGAAGACTTTATGCAATGTGCTAGCTGTCTCAAAAACCAGCTCCCGAGGAGCTTCTGTTTACACAGTTCCTCAGTCCTGTAGCCCACCTCCCAGTCCTTACTATCAACACAGCCACGCTCGGAAGTCACCTCACGCTCTGTTCCCATCTCCTGCCTTCCAAGTTCTTTTCACTCTGTGTTCCTATTCCTCACCAACTGCCAGTGCTTCCACAAGTAGGACTTGCCTCAGAAGTCCCCAAGGGGAAAGGCAACTGTCTCCAAGATCTACTCACATAAATCCATATGTATAATATCAGTGGATGCCTACAAAGTTTATATATAGTATGGTATGACTCCATATTCTGAAAGTTGCAAGCATCACAGTCTAGAAATCAGCCAATATTAGAAAATTCAGGGGAATTTCAAAGCTCCCCGGAATACAGCAGTCTTGAAATACAGCTTTTTGACCAATTCCAAAATAAAGGCTAATAAACACCAATGTACTGAAATCTCTCTTCTCTAAAAGAGCAGATGTAGGTTATGTAACTTTGAACCTGTTAGGGCCATGATAAAGCCTAAGCCTGACATGGGAAACCAGAGCAGTATCAATGTCACTGATACTACAGGCAGGGAATTCCCACTCGGAGGGGAATGGCTGCTAAAAGCTTTCACCTTGGATCTGTTGCACAGTTAGCAGTGAGTCACCTGTAGTCAGCTTCATTAGACCAAAGGTGTCACTCAAAGAAGACAAGCTCCTGATAGAACAAGAGAAATCACATTTTTAAGTGTTTGATAGATTAAAAGGCAGGTGTCATGATATGTTAAATGGATATTCAAATACTTTAGGATCCATTTTTTCACCTACTTAAAGATCGTATGCCTTTGCTTAAAGCTGGAGTCGTTGCTTAAAGCTGGATGGAAGGCAGAGACCAAAAATAGAGAATGAATGCTTTTTTTTCACTCATGTGATATCAATCATAGCAATGACTCAATAAAATACAAAATCCAATGCATGAAGATCATGAAAAACTAGAAATGCTTACTGAATTAAATCTGTCCAGAATGGGTTTGAATTCAGAGTGATCTCTAGAAACGATGAGAGAACACCTACAGCATGGTGGTAGCTATTCCCAAGACAAAAAGAGTTAAGTATCAGGACTGTATGGAGAAGAGGCTAACTTGGGTCAAAAATGAAAGGAGATTGAGAAACACATTTATGGTGAAACTTTCAAAGGCAGAAGCAATAATTGCACCCACAAAAGGCATGCGCAGCATTGCTACAAACAAAAACACATGCTTGGCCTCTCTACAGGCAATCTGGCATCTGTGTCCCATTCCCTCCCTCCTTCTGACCTTAGGACCTCTTTCTCTGGAATTTTATTCCATGCATATTCCATAATGCTCCACTCTCCTCTTATTTTCATGAAAATCTGGTGAAAATGCATTAGCTAATAAATGGAAGTTCAAAGAATTACTGTCAATCAAGGGCTGGTTTCCATGAGAATGGAGAGAGAGATCTCAATTGAGAAAAACAGTGAGGTACAAGCACAAGAGATACTCAGTCTACAAATATGATGCACACGCACTATTTCAGAACTACAGAACTAACTTTCTAGGCATTTGATTTATAACAAGATTCTCAAGGGTACCTACAAAATATGCCAGGTTTAAACAATATTCATTTGGAAAAAGGTAGGAACAAAAATGTATTATTGTAATATGCTAAGTGTGATTTATTCTCATTCTTTACATACAAAAAAGCTGAAGCTTTCTTTTTTTTTTAATCCTTCATAGGTAATTAGATCTCCAAAAATTTTAAAAAAATTCAACCCTAAATAGTTAATGAAAGAAAACTGTAGCTGATAGCGTGTCTTAAAAAAACCCCTCAGTATTATTGACAGCATTTATTACTATAACAGAATTAATACTGTAACATGTCTGAAACTAAATTAATAGTATCATACTATAGTTGACTACTATGTGTGATTTAATGTCCTCTGTTTACAGTGATTACAGTAGGAGAGTAAACTCTACGATGCAAGGGCCCAAAGTATGAGTGGGCAATAGCTTTACAAAGTTCATTTCTAAAGGCATCTTCCCCTTCTACTAATTTTACCCATTCATTGAATTTTCTCATATTTTCACTTCTAGAACTAAACTTCAAGAAAAAAAGAAGGAAAACAAAGAAGAAAAACAAAGAGGAAAAACAAAAAGGAAAAAAAAAAAGAACCAACGAACCAAAAAAAGTGATTTCCTTCCACATTTTTAGAAGCAGTCAAATTCAGAAATGCATCAAAATGTGGATCCATTTCTAAGTTGCAAAGGTGTGAGTAGTTAACGGGCTTCAATGGGACTGATCTCCAGATGAACAAAGTAGTTCTGAGGGACTAAAATATCTAGGCAGTCTCTGTACTTAGGGAGAGAACATCAAGAACATCACTAAATCGTCGCTCCAAGACCCACCGAGACACGATAAACACAATGAAGAATAATTCTTCTATGATTTTCTTTGGTGATAGATAAAAAGGTTCTGAGATCGCTGTATTTCTAGGGTCAACACGAATGGCCCTGGGCTGCAGCAGACTGTGCAACGGGAGGCTTTTATCCCTCCTGCAATGCACTTTCCTACCCATAAGTAAGGTCTGCCTCTAAAGCCCACTGATACAGCTCAACGTGTCAGTGTTGCAAGAGCTCTTTAATTAACTAGTCACCAATAGGAAACCGATACTTCCTTTCCACACTGCAGTTCAGGTGTGCTCAGTAGGAAGCTACAGGACTCAGTACAGTTACTGTTTTGCAGTACACGGTGGAACTACAATTTAAAAATTTTGTTGAGACGTGCTTTTGTTCTGCATTCTCTGGAAAGACTGTGGCCCATCACAGCCACACTTTATGTCAGAACAAATCAGCCTGACTGCAGGCAAATAATTTATCATCTACTCTGTTTCTCAGTTTCTCCATATATCAAGGCTGGAAGAATCACTCCTTTTCAGTTAACAGGGATAGTCTGGGGCAAAATCTACTTCATATTGAGTCAAAACTGGCTCAGAAGGCAAACTACATAGTGCTAAGTAGGTGGGCAGCAGGCAGAACGGGTCTCATGAAAGATCGCTTATGCCGACTTTAAGTTATATGCACTTTTGTGGCTGTTCTGTAGCCCCTTGGAGATTAAATACAGCTGAGTGCTATTAAAGTTAGCTTCAGTGCATGAAAAATACACTCTTTTAACAGCTTTATTCCTTTATCAATTACTTCTTCAAGAGACTTGCACTGTATTATTTTATATTGGCCAGTTATAAAAATAATTTATCCCCTGAACAGCTTTATTCCTTTAACATTTCAAATTTTTGTTCCATGTTTATCATGTGACCATTTGTGACAGCCACTGAGAGGAATACTTTACTAAGGGAGACGATATAGTGTGATAGACCTTTCTGGATATACCTTTGACCATGTTTTAAATGAGAGACAAGGAGAGGATGTGTAGCAAGGGCGTCTTGCTTGCATGTTTGCTTGCATGGCTGCATCTTCCCCATGATGCAAAAGAGAGATCTGGTCCACACTTCTGGTGAAGCACCAGGTCTATCTACTGAGGACCCTTTCCTCCCTTCTTTTAGGTACCTCTTCCCTTTTCTTAAGCTTGTTCCCACCAAGGGTTGTACATAGCACTCCAAAGTTGAAACTCTAAGTGTCAGGGGGGATGAAAACATTTGAAGTGACCTTAGAGCCGCCACCTGGCTAAATGGAAAGCATGTTCAAGGATTTTTAAGTGATTCTGGGCCTGCCAGGTAGCTCTGTGACTTAATTCTCTCTGTGGGAACTTCCAACTCCAATGAAAACCGTGTGTCATGAGGAGAAAGATGTCCCGTTGGCTTGGGAGAGCAAACATATGCCAGCATTTGAGAACAAGGTAACGTGGATACAGGTCGACCAAGCCACAGGTCACAGAGTGACCTCGTTACGCACACCCAGAAGCATTAAGGATGAAGCCAAACTTTTCCTGTCTAGGGACTAACAGGGGACTAGGGTGTGCAGCAGAGCAGAGGAGGCATTTGAGCACCATGGAGAGAGAAATAAGCTTTTGGGAAGGTGGTGCTATGCAGACTGACGAAACCTCTACAGCGCTACAGAAGATCTCGATTTCATTGCCAGCTCATAACTCAGAGCAGATGATGAAGGATTTGCTGAGGTTCGTGAACCCTTTTAATGAGGATGGGCCCAGCTCCGAGTGACCCTGGGGCCATTAAAATGAGAACATGTGGTATCGGAGGTTTTGCACAACCTTAGCATAAACCCCAGAAACCCTGACTCACCTGAGTTCTGCTTTGAACCTGAAAACTCAAGCCTCAGGAGAAAATACCAGCAAAAGACAGGTCCTAGCTAAACCCATCCATCAGCAGTTTTCAAAATAGTTCATGATGGGATTTCCTATCCCATCTATGGAAAGCTAAAGTGGTGCAGTGAGGAGGAATGCCTTGTTAGAGATTTCTTAGCACACCAGTTGCAGAACAGGCCCAGGACTGAGGTTACTTGTGGTCTAGCCCACCATATTTCCCACCAAACACAGCGCTTGGAGAAAACGCTTCTACTGGATGCAGCAAACCAGCAACAAAGTTTTGTACAGCTCTGTTCTGCAGCCACAGACAAACCACTCTCCCCCAATACCTCCTTCTGCTCAGTCACGTAAGTTTGTTCACTGGATCTGGATGAGAAGAAGCGCTTTACTAACTGGAATGACTTGTGTCAATCTTTATCCCTTCAAAACACTGGCTAATTTTAGATTTTCTGTGGTGAAATACATTTGTAAACTATTAGAAATGTCTGCTTGGTACATGGAAAACACATGGTTTGAACAATGTTATTCCTTCATGAAGGCATGTTTCTTCAAAGTTTCCTGTACTTGTACACTAGGCTTGTTTGTTGTTCAGAATGTTTATTTTTATAACTATTCCTCCTTCTTTCCACAGTTATTTACCTAAATGATATATATGTGCATCTGTATATATACATATTAAAAACACATATTTACTGACTGAAGCTGTGACTATACAATGCTAGTTAGAAGACCATACATAAACATGCACATCCCCAGGATTGCATGCCTCTCACAGCTGGTGGATTGCAGATGTGAAGAGAGGAAATGCTGCTTGTTGTGCGGTTTTCATTTCTCGTACACCCCATTACTACATTAAACAACGAGGAACGAGCAAGCCTGCTCAGTGTGCCACTGATGCACAAATCCAGAAAGCTTCCCTACAGTTTGTCGAGCCAACACTCTACTAAGGAGAAATACCCACCCGTTCCCCAGCACCCCAAAATACTAAACCATAGCTGTCCTCAGTTTTGACTGTTTTTTACCTGAGACTGTTACTGTTTTTTTTTTTTTACCTTCCTTGTCTGAATGGATTCACTACATTCACCACTTTCTGCCAGCTCTGAAGTCACTCTGTGTTTGTGCAATAGCCTCTCCCCATGGCACCTGGGCAGTGCTGCAACCTCAGGCCAGTTTGTCAGCAAGAAGGAAGGGGGTTTGTCGCAGGTATCCTGCTTGGGAATGCAGTCTGCTCTCAGGCCAGCAGTTAATCTTAACCTTGTTTTACCCTATTGTAGGTCAAAATGTGAGGAGTAAAGCAGACATGACCAGGCTTAGTGGCAACTCAATAACTGGGGAATATTCATTCTTGATGAATATTTGTGGAGCGGGATGCAAAAACAGGAACTCCATGAATTTCATCAGGTTTTGGAGAAGAACTAAGCAGGAGGCAATATTTTTTTCAGCAGAAAGTAGGCTACAATAAGCATGGCTTGTTCAGTTCTGAAGAGGGACAGGGCTAGCCTCACTCCAGGCCTGGAATACACGACAAGTGAACAACGAGAATATTGCTTCTATCAGCACAGAAAGGTTCCTTTAAAGAAATTCAGGAATTCAGAACTTCATCTCTAGGAAACATCTATATTCACAACATTAGGGAAAACAGCTGAGAAGCAAATTAACAGCAGAGATTGGACATAACTGATAGTCTAGAAGCAAAAATGGAAAAGCCATGATGACTTTAAAAAAAAAATGCAGGAAAAAACTTTAAATTTGTGTACCATATGAGGCTGGAAGTGGAAAAGTGGAAAACAAGTCCATGTTTGTGACAAGTGTTAGCTCATTGCTTAATGAACTTCTGAGACTGGGGCATACCTAAACACTGTTACTATAGAATGACAATCTGTAACATAAAATTGAACAGATTATTTTTCTTTTCAGACAGACTTTTTTTTTTCTTTTCTTTTACACAATGTAACTGACAAAAAACCCTCTGTGAATTTATACTATCAAGCTCGTGACTGACTGATGCGCATGCACCCTCTTTGTACAGAAATCTAAAACAAAGCCCATGCAAAAACATGGATGCACCTACAGAGGTTAGAAGGAAACATGATCCATGGAATAAAAATAAATAAATAAATAAGTGAAATTTTGGCTCCGATATTGGGTCAAAGTAACATGTCTTTATGTCCTAGGTCATATAAACCATGAAATTTAACTTGGTTACGTCTGCATTAAGTCCATAAGGTAAGAGACATTTTTGAATTGTGAGAACAGAAGAAGAAAAGGAAAAAAAATCAAGGATCAAGGAAATGAGAGGTAGATCTGGCATGGCAGAAAAACTATGACTTAAAGTAGATGCAGTGAAGGGAAAGGACTAGGGAATAGCTGTCTGTACATTGAATGGAGGTACTTGCAGGCAGAAGGCCTGATAAATCTGTAATGCAGACTTGGAGAATAGAGCACTAGAACAGTAAAGGAGGAAGAAAAGATGAAGATGAATTCCTTTCATACCTAAAAATGATCAAGGCTATAGTAACTGTAAAACATACTCGTTAGGTGAGATCATCTGAATTGTGATGTCTGAATTTTGACTTCTTGCTCAATATAAAATTAACTTGTAAAAAGAGAGATGGAAAAAAAAAAGACCTTGGGATTCAAAAGAAATGCTGCTTGCTTTATTTGTCCATGAAGTTTTTTGCCATTTTTTTTTTTTTTTTTGGCTGGAACACCGAGACATTCATTTAAAATGTACTAAAACGAGGGGCCAAATGTAAGCAGTTGCAAGCACAAGATGCATCGTGCCTCAACAGAATGTAACGCCTGCACTCTCCACCATCCTTGCTCTGTCCAGAAACGGCCCTCAAATATTCGAGACATTCCTGGAATTAACAACTATGTGCTGATTTGGCCTAGCTGGTTGCTTCCTGGTATCTCTGGCTGGCACTCCCTTACAATGCATGGTATTGTTATATGGCAAGAATTCTTTTGCTTTTCTTCTTAAATTTCCCAGCATTGACTACAGGAAGGCTGATTCAAAAGTCACTTTAGTGGGGATGAATCAAGGGTATGAATACATTGGGGGAAGCTTTTGTTGGATGCTTAGTCTACCAAATCCTGCATAGTTTAGATAATTTGGCTTCTAAAGACAATTTAATCAGAGAGATGCAACCATTTTGGTTGAGCTCAGGTATCCTCTGCCTTTGTGTTGCAATGCTGGCCATGGACAAAAAGCCAAAATGGAGCCTCTTCTGTTCTCTGCAGCCAAGGCTTCCTGTGCTGTGTGTTCTGCAGAGAGGAAATCCAAGACCTGCAGCACAGTATGGTATGCTTAACTTCTTTGAAAAGGACAAAAAGAAAATAAAAATGACAACAAATATTTGTCAGTTTCCAAGCCAGTGAAGCTGCTGTGTTCAGCCTCTCCTTTATGCAATATAGATAAACTTCAGGGCACAATGCACAAGAAAACTGGAAAAGAAAAATAGAAATCTTTCTCCTGTTGTGCTGTGGTCCCACAAAGGAGCCCATAATAAATCATTTTGCTTGGGGCTGCTCACTGGACTAAGCAGAATAATTTATTTCAAGCATCCCTTTAATGGATAAAGCTGAAGTAATACTACAGATACCTTCCCTGTTTTTTAAAGCTCCTAGAGATGGAGCTAAGTTTCAGGTGAAGTTCATCAGAATATCTATGGTCCAGGATGCTTGTTCTGACTAGCTTTCGTTTGCAAAAGCCCTTCCAAGTATTATTCCTCAGTGTTCATAACAGCTCTTTGAGAGGAGGAGACAGTGGTAAAGGAGTGCTGTGATCTGCTCAAGTCCAGAAAAGGAAATCATTGTCAGAGACAGGACTATAAGAAACTGGGATTACCAGAATTTGTCTTGTGTCTAAATCAGCTTTCATTATCATAAAAATAACTGCTCAGATCAACCAGCCTTCTTTAAGACAAATAGAGTCCAGATCCTGTTATTCAAAAGTCTATACAAAGAACAAATTTGTAAGAAGAGTATGTGACATGTAGTACTTTCACAAAGCAGAAAGGACTGCTATGGATAGTCAAATTACATGAAAGTCTTAGCTCCTAGGTCAACAGAACTGAAGTCACTCAATTCAGAGCCTCGCTTGGATGCACGTAGGTATATTTGTATAGTTTTATATATTTATATATAAATTCTTACTACTATATATATATATATAGTGTGTGTATTTGAACATCCACCAGCAAAGTGGCCAAGGTATAACTGTGTGCCATGACAGCAGTGCTGCATTCCTTGCCATGACAGCAGTGCTGCATTCCTGGGACTTGCTCCTGAAGTGGACTCCGCTCACTCGCCGGGAGACTTACCCCATGTCAATGTGAAAGGGGAGGTATAACCAGCCACAAGAGCACAGCAAAACACGGATAAACAAGCCCAGATCCCCAAAGCAGAATGGCATCGTGGAGCACCTGAACAAATAACTATCAGGCTGGGTAGTGCCAGGCTGTCCTATCTAGAATCATAGCACCGGTATGGTTGGAAAAGATCTTGAAGATCATCAAGTCCACCCTGTGCTGCTTCTGGTTCTGCAGGTGGTTTGTTCATTGCTGTCTGCGTTCTCTGCACTTGCTGAACTGTGCAGAACTTGGAGGCCAATTTTCTAATCTCTCCGGGCTAATGTCTACAATATCAGATTGGCAAACTAGCAGCAACATGCATCTGCATTACTAGAGCCTGCTATCTTTTGTTTAAATGCTTTCTGAGACACTTGGGGGAACAAAGGCTGACATAAATAAAAACATTACAACATTTTGGAAAGATGAAGGCTTTCCTTGCATTGAAAGTCTGCCTGTTTGGAGTCTGGTTATCTATGTCAGATCACTGCCTGAGTTAAAGCTCATGGAAAACTCAACAGCAAAGACCAAATTAGAAATGAGACAAATCTACTATGTTTTTTCTTTCTGAACATATCAAACTGCGGCAATGTTACAACAGAATTAATTTCACTTACTTCAGCTACTTATAAATTCTGCTTAGCCAAAGCCAGGTGTCCTTGCTAATCAGTGGAGAGAGACAGGCACCTCTAAAGACAAGTTTGTTCCATCTTTATAGGTCCATCCAAAGAGAAGAAACCAGGATTGTGACTTCCAGATTTCCAAAGCTGAGGAGGAGGGATTTTACTCCTAGTGTCGTTTCTTCAAAACTGACTGAGTTGACACTGTCAGCACACAAAGTAGCAACAGTCTGGACCAAAATGCTGAAATGCGGGATTCTGGCATTTCAAAGTTTTGGGAAAATTTTAATTTCAGGTAACAGTCAAATGTATAGACTTCTCCTGAAAGCATGTGCTTCTATTTTCCCTGTAGAAAAATAGTTTACTAATAGTATGCTGTTTTAAATTGGCATTTTCTTTTTCTCCTCAACTGATGGCATTGCCAGTATAGAGATGGAAAAATAAAATGTGGTATCCCTTCCTCTATCTACAAAAGGGACTTACGTGTGAATATTGTTAATATTAGCAGGATTGTTACGAAGAAATCCACACTAAGAGGAGAATATGACCTTGAGTTTAAACAAATTCAAAGCCCAAAGATCTGGGGACCCCTGACATAAAGAAAAACATAGAATAAGGAATGTAAAATAGCTCAGTTTCCCAGCAGTAGGACATCTAATCTGACTAACTCAAGTTGTCTTAATCCAGAAGCAGAAGCAATTTCAGGTTAAACCTTTAGGAGGTTTAAGGCTTTCCCATATCAGTTATTTGACTGTTCAAAGAGCAGGTCTGGAATAACACGCTCATAGAGGATGGAAAACAACCCAGCTCCATTCATGGTTTCAAACGCAATGGAAAGTGTTGCCATTCCCACTCTCAGACACTGTTCATGACGCTGCTTTTCAGTCACTTAATCTCTGCTGTCCACCAAAAGAAGGTACAGAGAGCATCTCCAGCCAGGCACTCTGATTTGTCTCATCCCACACAGCGCGTGTGCCCAAGTGGTTTCCAACACATCCAAAGGGCACGGTGCCTCGGGGTCCTGCAGGGAATTTCCTGCCTCCAAGGAGACCTCTGGAAGGGCTGGAAACAGCTCCTGGCTGAACAATTAATAGTTCATCAGAGAGCAGCTGGGTGGAGGACAGCGCAGATTTCCTTCTGTCTGCAGCACCTGTTTCAGCCTAGTACAACTACATGTTATCTTGTTAACTGGCTGTCTTATGGCATTCTTAAAAAGGGAGCACGTTCAACCTATACAAACCTCAAGACCTAATTTAACCAAATAAAATACTAGTCAACCCTGTCAAACGCTTTATATGCACTCATAAATAAATGAGGTAAGCTCTTCTTGAAAGAGGCATCCATTTCCTTTAGACCTAACTGAAATCTGGCAACTCCTTTTGTACGAGAAAAGAAAGAAAGATTATCAATGCACTTTCCATATTCCAAACTGGGTAAACACAATTTCCTCATTCTAGTCTATTTTGCAGTTACAACAGTCAGAGATTCCTCCCCTTCTGCCTAAAGTTAGTCAGCAATGTTCTCGTTTCTTATACCAAACGTGGTCCTGGTTTTGAGCATAAATTAAGATGCCAGTGCAGTTTGTATAAAAAATTAAAGTCCTAATTATAAAAACATATACATATACACTTAGCTTACATCTGGTTAGCTATTAACCTGAATTTTTAGTCTAAGAGCATTACGCACATGCTTAAAACTAAGCAGTGGTAAGTATCCATATGAGCAAGATCTGAGTTTATAAGTTGTTTTAGAGTCTTTTGAGGTGAAGGAACCCATAAAAATCAACATACTGATACCAGTATTTATATTACTGTCAGTGCTCTGAAAATATAATAAATATATCACATTATAAAATGCACACATAATGCAAACATTGCAGTGTTTACAAATGGAGTTCCCAGTAAAACCTAGAGGTCTCCAAATCAGTGACATTCTTAACTAATTCCCCAAGAAAAAGATCCTTCCTGAGCCATTTTGTATTAAAAACTGCAGAATTTATCACATAATTTTTACAACTCAAGCCAATAACTTTTCCTGGTTTTACTGCTTTTGATATCAAAACAGTACTTTGGGCACAGAGAATTGAACTCATTTTACATCCTTCAATCAAGAATGCAGTCTATCTTCTACTCAGCATAGAAGGACCTGTATCTTCAGCCCAATTCAGGGCATACAGATGGTACTGGAAGGAGTCCCACTTGGCTCAAAGGTTTTTGGTGCAAGCTTCTTGGGAAGGTTCCTGCAAGTGTGAGAATAACTACACTGAGGGCAATGGAAGCCCACATGGGCTTCTACAAATTATAAAGACTGCAAGCAGACTGTAAATCTCTTGCTGTCCCCTTAATTTGGATTTCTAAACCAATAATTTCTTCTGCTGTTTTTCGCATCTCCATTTTGCCGTGCCTCTTGGTCAGAAACTTGGTCACCTACTGAGACAGGATCAGGAACACAAAAATCCAGTGCTGAATTGTGTAGCACTGGGCATTTCTTACTTGAGCAAAACTCTGTCTGAAATGAGTGAAAGAGCATGGGCTGAAGCAGCAGCTGAAGATTTATCTAACTAGGATGACAGATGACACATGGTGACATATCCTGTGACACTGGGCCCAAACTGGGAGAAACGACACATGCAGTAGGATTTTTCCCCGAACTATCAGATGATATCCAAACTCCTGTTAAGGACTTCTTTAAGCCTTTTTGGTGGAATTCAAGACAGCTCTGATGTCCTTTGCCCAAACTGCAGACACCTTACAGTGCTTCACTTTAAAATCTCTCCTCAGAACGATACTCATCTACTTACCCTGGTCTCTTCACTATGGTTCAGGCCTTGTCCCATAAAAAAAATAAAAAGAGGATCAATCTCATGATAAGAGTGTCACAATATTTTTTGACATGTACATTTGTGATCTTTATGAGAGATAGATACTACAGAAACAGTACAGTCTGAAAAACATTTGTGCTGGTGGTGCTAGTGTTTTCTCAATACCTGTTAATAGACCAGTAAAACCAAATGCATGATCAAAAGAAGATCATGTTTATAGAAAATAATTCATGCTAGGTCTATAAAATTAACTTCAAAGGCATTCAGTTAACTGTTACTATGTGACTGAATTAATATATACTGAAAAGTCAGATGGCATAGACTTCATACTATACTGGAATAGGCACAAATGCATGCTGACGTACAGCTACAGGAAATTAAAAGATACTTAGATCAGTATAGTTCTATGCAAACTTCAGAACGTCCAACCTAATGCACCTTCGTCACTAAGGGCCATGAAGAGCTGCCATCAAGGAGAGCCCTTTGAAAGGAGCTTGTCTCCTGTTGCCAAACGTGCAGCTTTGAAGATCAGATTGATGATTCATGATTTGTCTAATCTGGAAAGAGAATGGGCCTGAAGTAAACAGTGAAATTTTCTACACACAGTCACATTTCTGTATATTAGAATTAAGGCACATTAGACTATGGAAAGGAATTTCTGGGACCAGAGTCTCTCTAGGTTGTGAAGCAAATTCTCTAGGACGAGGTAACAGGGTTTTCACTATCTGTCTTTTTTGCATTTTTCCTCTACACAGTTCAAAGCAAGTCATCCAGGACCTGGGAGCTCTGCTCCTAGTATAAAAATTACATCGGCAAGAAATGTTATGTATTTTGCTCTAACATTGTGTCCAGTCAGCAAAACACACATCCTTTGTTTACAAGGAGATCAGCATCTTCTGCAACATAATATAGACCCCTTAATCATCACTTCATCTTCCACACATTTATACATACAGCAGTAGAACTAAGTCAATATGCATAACATAAAACTATTACTCCTATCTTCAGATCAATGCAAGGCCCAGGATTCAATGTGTCGCCGACAGAAAACACAAGCAGACCTGACTGAGAGTTCCGTTTCCTTTAGAAAGGAAGTGCTCCCAATACAATCTTATAATAAAAAAACTCACACCGCTTTTCAAGTAAATCCTATTTTGACTATTCCTCTTTCACCCAAGCAGAAATGGTCTTGCAGGATAGCTCCACGTATCTCCTTCCTTCATACCTTTTAAATGGCAAAATAGTAGGGTTCCCACAAATGTTCCCCAGCAAGAGAAATCAAGAATCAGTGAGCGGATCCCAACAAATCTGCTTCCTAAAATGTTGCCTTTATCTTGTGAAAAATTCTTCTGTTCATGTACACTCTAAAATTGCTCTCATAACTTCTGGATAAATACAGGATCGCTATTGATGCCAATGACGCCAATGAAGGGGAATTTACTAATGTTGACTTGCAGGTCCTGAACATATTATTCAGAGCAAAACTATGAAAATAGCCTCCTTTTGTTTATTTTCCACGTTAGCACAAAATCTCTTGAGTGCTTATGGAGTGTATGTATATATAAATATATAAAATCCGTGCTCCCAAGAGACTACGAAGAAGACCCGCCAACGCTCAGAAGCTCCCGGTGCCCAGACAAACCCTATCACTTGGCAAGGTAGGCCTTGCTGAGCCTTGCCCCTACGACAGGATCTTTCTTGACTTTTGAGGAAGCCCTTTGCCTCCATATTAAGCAAAAAGTACCGCACACAGATGCCTATTCTGTCTCCTGCAACACGGCAGCATGTGCCAGCTAAGGGACTTGCTACCCTCCCAACTGGGGAAACGCTGACGTTTCACGTATGTGCCTACGACAGAGCAGCTGAGGGCTGAAGACTCGTTTCAGTAGTGACCCAGAGAAGATTTGAGCGTGGTTAGGCAGCGTGTCATCTCCCCGCTCTGATTAAAGCCTCCACACCTCCCCTTCCTGCGCTCTCCTTTAATCTCCGCGCGCGGCTGTGCAGAAGGTGCCAACTTTAGAACAGACAGTTCTGAAGAGAAGGCAATTAAAAAAAAAAAGCACAGTACTTTAGAAATTTAAACAACAAGCCTTGTGATCAAAATAATTCATAAAGGGAAGGATTTTATGAAGTCATTTCACGAGCACACAATGCCTTTTTTTTGCTTTGTTTTTTAAATAAATCCGTCAGTACGCATGCCAAGGCAACACATCTGAATACAATATCAGCAGACACACCCTGAATCCCCGCGCCTCTGCTCTCCCGAGCTCCAGCAGACGCGAAAAGCTGCAAGCTTTGCCTGCATTTCAACAATGATTAATTCATACCTATCAGTTGGGCATGTTAGTGAAAACCTTTCTCCTCCTTCTCTCCCCCCTTACAAGAGTTTCTCTTCTTTTCCGTTCACAAAAAAAACATTATCTGAAAAAAGGATTTTTCTCTCACTGACGGTAAGTGTGTCTGTTTAAAAAAAAAAAATCATAAAGAGATCTAACTTATAATGAATCCCTCTGGCATAAGGAAGCCTGTTCTAATCTCTCCTTATCGGGCTTGAGCGATAGTTTTGCTCGACGAGTATTGACAGGGCCGTCCTGTTTCTCAGAGTTTCATTTTCCCCGAGCTGGGGAAAGGATACAGTGCATTTTCACATTCTCCAAGTCTGCAGTTGTTTTTATATAAGAAGCAATTTGCTTGGGTCATATCAGGTCAAATGGGAAGCCTGCCCAGCTCTTGGTTTTAAAGGAAAAACATACAGAAAGACACAAAAACACAGCAGTTTCCTTCATTAAATTCCACTCTACCTGCCATGGGCTTGCAGCCACAATGGAATTTCCCACCCTGGCTGACCATAGCTAAACTTTTATTTTTAGTTTTTTTTCCTTTTTTTCTTTTTTAAAGAAAAGTCTTATTAGCTTTCTCTCAAGTGAACTGCGAGGCGAGGGTTATGAAAGTCAATGTGACTGTCTGATTTTAAAATAAAATTCAAAAAAAATAATAAAAGTGCTACGCCGAAGCGGGGCCAAATGCTGAAGCTGTTCTGCGAGCCCGGAGCCGGATCCTTGTTACAGGGCTCTAAGTCAAATGTAACTCTTCTGAAGCTGCTGGAGATGTGCCTGGGTGAAAGACCAGGCCCTTGCCTCGCTTTTTATCCCACTTCTCGCTTGGGGAGGAGCGGGGTTGCCTTTGGCGGGGCGCCCGCCGGGGCCGAGCTCGCCTCGGGAGCCCAGCGCGAAGCCTCTGCCCGCAGGGCGCCCAGCGTGCGCCGCGCTCCTTCGCACTCATGGTGCTCCAGAGGAGCCGTACCCAGAGAGCTGCCCTTGCTCCTGTCCAGTAATCCCAAAGCTTGCCCGGACTGGGCGTTTTTGCTAGCGAGGAAGAGGGAAGCATCCGCAATCCCCGCTGCCTCCCTGAGCCCCCGGGAAAGTGGAGGTGAAACTCCTGGCCCTGGGGGGACGGTGGGGAGCGAGTGACTCGGTGTGTTCCCTCTGAAGAACAATAGATCACGAAGCTGCTTCGTTGATCTCAATAGAGCCCCAAGCAGAACCAGACACAGTTGTTTGCTTTGCTTTGACTACAATTTCACTGCACACACAGCAGAGCGGGGGAAAAAACCAAGGGGAGCTTATACATCCGGAAGGAGAGGTGCCGCGGGGTGCCTACCGGGATGCTGCTTCTGAATCCCGACCCGACCTAAGCAGCAGAGCGTTTGCACCTGACCTCCCTCTGCTCGGCACCCAGCTGGTCCGACGGCCGCGTTCCTGCTAGCGTGCACGCGCGGCGGCCAAGGCATCCGCCGCATTGCTCTCGACACGGGCCGCTCGCCCGACACGTCCTGCAAAGGCCTCCTTGGGACTGGTGGCGGCGGCACGACACGAGCGGCGGCGTACTGGGGACATTGGGAAGCGCGGGAGGGAAGAACCTGCTCCGCACGGAACTCCCAGCGAGTGCCCTTCTCACCGCGTCCTCCAGCCCGAAACCTTCCAGCTTTTTTCTAACGACAAAGCCCCTCGCTCCGCCAAAACAACAGTTGGCTGAGTGCCCCTAACACCCTATCTTCTCCAGCTATGAAATAGCAGCAGTTTTCCCTGAATCGAAGACTACTAGAGTTGGTCTTTGAACAGCTTTTTTGGACTTACTTTCGTGACTTGCATCCAGCAAGATCACAAAGCACATGGCATTATTTACCGCGCTGGCCAGAGCTCTGAAGCAGGTCAAGCTGCATGACATAAGAGTCAGTTCTCTCCTTGCAGCCTCTTCTCCCCACTAATCTAAAAAACAAATGAATTTGTTAAGATTGCGTGTTCTCCGTTCAGTTTCCTAGGCTGGCTAGCAGCAAACTGCTAAGTTCTCTTCCTTTTATTTTCCTATGGTCAAATGGTTCCTTTCTTGTACTCTCCCCGCTCTCTCTGGTGTCTGTTTTTCTGGTTGATTCATCTATTATCCTTCTTTATATAATCAAATTTCTCTTCTCAGTGTGTCATTGTGCCCAGGCCTTATTGTACTCTGTTACCTCCAACTTCTTCCCTTCAGAAACTCCACACCCCAATTCCTCTTTAAAGTTGCTTGCTGAAGCATTTGTTCTTTCAGCATTGTAATACATTTATAAACTGGAGATTAGTTCACTTTGTCTGGCTTCCAAAGCCATTTGCTGCTTGAGACCATTTCATGAGCTTGTCTATTCATGTGGATAAACAAAAAAACTCAACTATAATGTGAATTAGGAAGAGGAAACATCAGTTGCATGGAACAAATTCCAGTGAGTATGAAATTAGTAACAGTCAGTTTTTATTAGAGCCATCCCTGCCTGAACTGTTTTACAGACTCACCTTTAGGGAGGAGAATTCTGCAAGTGAAAAGGGTGATGTTTTTTTCAGTAGAACTGAGTGACCGACTACAGCATTTTGCAAGTGATCTCATCATTTCTACACTAAACAGTCCCTAGACTCACCAGTTTCTGTCTAGATGATTAATTTGAATATTCTGCAGTTCTTCAGAGCAGTCCATTATTTCCCACAAAGCTTTTAAAACTTTCTACCCAACTTGGGATTTTGAAGTTATGTCTGGCTAGCAGATGTGCTTATTCCAGACCTTTAAGATAGCTTCCCTCAAAACAAGAGCCTTTCACAAGTTAAAGTCAAGCCAATGGAAAATTCTTATTGATTTAAAAATATATACTGAAGTCTCATGTATCAGACACTGTAGTTGTAACATCAGGACATAGAATGAAATCCCAGTTTCAGGCGACCAGAGCCATCCAACTAGCCCTTACTTTTTGCAGGTTTCACACTAGTACATTGAGCAGTGAAGCATGTCAGTTTGAAATAGCTGAAACTTACGTTTCCTTCATCCAAAAGAGGTGATCAGATAGGTATTTATCTATTTGACTTGGAGATGCCCACTGCCTCAGAAGACAGTATCAGCCACTGCTCGGTTGTGGGGTAAGGGGTAAAATCTGTCTATTATCTGTGACAGACATTAGGATGAATACAGAAGGATGAAAAGGTTATAAATATAACTGACCCAGTTTGCTATCTCTTGGCAAGACTGTCCAAAGAAAACACTGTGGCCCTGGAAACCAGTGGAGCTTTTTTAGACTGTGTTGATTATTTGCAGCTTAAAAACATGGTACAAAGTAGGCTAAAGAGTTCCCCACTGGCTTCCAGAAGACACAGTGCCTGAAATGTTGTGGCCCATATCCCTGCTTCAGCTGCTTGGGGCCAGCACTGCCTCTCCCACGAGTTTACAGCACCAAAAGCCTTCAGGCTTCCAGGCAGTTAGTCTATGTTTGCATCCAGAAAATGCAGAGGAAAATCGGATCTGCTCTGTGCAATAATAAATGGTACAAAGTGGATAGAGATGAAACACACTTTTTTTTCCCCCCCCCAAATAAGATGAAATGCTTCCGACACATAAATGGAGTTTATCACAGACTAATGGTAGACTCGGGGAACTACAAAACCAGGTGTGCCAATGACTTTTTCAAGAAATATTTATGGGGAAAACATTGATTCTGGTTGGGGAAATATAGCAGCTTTAAATGCCACAACTGACTAAAAAGCTTTCTTACAATTTTATAAATGACAGCAGAAATTATTCTAATTATGCTTATTAGCAGATAAAAATGTATCTAAAGGATTGGATTGGATTGAGGGAGGCCTTAGAAGGGAAACAGTCTCACGGAACACATCAGCAGGACATGGCTAATCTAAGCCCAAGCTTTTCCAACAGTCATTTTCCATGCCAAGTATGATCATTATAAGACATGATTATACTCTATCAGTTTTAGGGGTTATAGCTTGAACTACTATAGAAAACTGGCTTAAAATTATAATCATGTTAAGATATTAAACGTGTTTTCTAAAAGATGTGGTTAGCATTTCATCTTTTGAGTGCCTCAGCAATATTTTAGAATCAAGCCTTTAAAATTAGTTACTTCAGTATTTGTTGCTTCGTTTTCCTAAAGGCAGAGTAGGAATAAGGTGTAAGCAGGTTACAAGTTCATCTCTATAACCTGCTTATGCCGCATACGTTTTGATTGAAATTCCATGGAATTGATGATTTTTTATAACCCTTGAGAGAGTGGTAATCACCAGAAGGCAAAAGTAGAAACAATACTAATCAGACCGACCCCAATGACATCGACATTCAGGATGCAATCCCGGCCCCAGGAAAAACACTTACCATTGATTTCAATGTAACTGGGGTTGGAGCTTTCTTATTTGCTTAAACAGGAAGCACTTTAATTTATAAATTATCTAAATACTGCAACGAGTGGGCAGAGGAGAAACCTCTTCAGCGACGAGCTAACCACCAGCAAAACCAACAGCTCCTCTGGCAACCCTCTGACATCGGGAGCACGGAGCCCTCCCGACCGGACCGCCCCGCACCGTGGACCACCTCGGAGTGGCTCGAGTGCCGCCGGGCACGGGGCCCAAGCAGGCGGGAGCCACGAGGCCTCCAGGAGCCACTTCCACCTGGGAGCCCCGGGCTCTCCCAAGGGCCCCATTACTTTGCCATGCAGCTGGGCTGAGGGCGAGAGTGCTGCCCGTGCCGTGGGGCACACGTGCTGGGGGCAGCTCTGGGCCCGCAGAACTCAAGGCTACAGAGGCCCGCTATAGGGAAGCCCAGCTATCTGCCTAACAGGAACATCTAAAGGTTTTATGGAAAAAAAAAATTAAATCAGCATGAGGCTGACTTTGCAACGTAGGCGAGGATACCCAGGATTCCAACGTAACATTCGTCGCAATCACCGTGTTAAAATAACGCTGTTTTCTTTGTTCACATTCAAGAACCTGCCAAGAAGAGCATTGCTTTTTAGCAATTTATTATTATTATTATTATTATCATAATATTTGTAGCATGTGCAATTCCTGCATCCAAAAGGACCTGGCTGGACACTATATTTGAGATACAAAGGCGGTATGAAATCTCCAGAAACATTCACCATTCACTTACTCCGAACGGCAAGTTTCAATGAGATTTTCCTTGCTTTAATCGGTTTGAGCTAGCTCTTTGGCATTCTCTTATAAATAATAGAAGCTACACACTGCACTTTTATAATATCATTCATCTAAGGATCTCATAACTTAATTAAGCGGGACATTGTCAGGTTAAAAATCATATATTTTTTATTAAGTAATTTCCTTATCTATGTTACTAATAACATTTTAGGCTATTAAGCTGAAGCAAATTCTTCAAATGTAATTTAACATCTAGTGCTACGTGTATATGTTATATATACACAGCTGGTTTACTTTTTGAGATATTAAAACAGATGTGCTAGCTTCACTTTTGTCTCAAGTTGGCTTCATTTGCAAATTTTCATGTGTGAACCATGCTCTTCAGAGTGGCAGAAAGCCTACAGGAGAACATTCAACTCCTATACTAACATTTAAGAAAATAAAACGTGTTTTTGTTGATGCGAGTTGCAAGGATTCAGCAGCGCTGAAACTTCTCTTTTGGTGGGAAGCATCTACCGATGCATTTGGGTTATTGTGACTTCCTCGCGGGGGAAAGTGGGGCGTCTCGCTCCGGTATTAATTGCAAGAGTGCACAAATCGGTTTGCTACGAGGGAAGGCCTCATTAATAAACTCATTCAGCTGTATCTGAGCCGTCGCAGATATCCCAAAACATGCAGTTACTTTGCAGAGTTTAGAGAGGTTCGCAACAGCCATTTTTTTTCACTTGTCTTCCTACCAGCTAATAGAGCAAGGGAGTGGGGTTTTACACTTCTAATAGGTCTTTCTGCTTAACAAGAAATTCCTTCTCTTTCCTCAGGTCTCTAGGTTTGACAATCAGCGAAGCAGGGATTTGCTCGCAACTCCAGAGCTCCTGCCACAAAAGCCAAAGGGAGCTTTTATCTTTCATTTTGCTTTTCACTGGTCCGTTGCTCAGGCATCAGTCTCAGGAGATGCATTGCCAACTGCTAAACTTTTTAAGCAGGTGGAGGTTGAAATGGGAAGCAGGTCATGGAGTCAACGGCAGTGAGTCAGCTCTGTCTGCTGCTTAAAAGGAAAACTGTAATAAGACTGAACATAATAAATACAAATAATAAAACACGCAGCCAAAAGGACTCCCGGGAGCCCACAAGGAGCAATGCAAAAGTACTGAAAGGAACTCTGAAGAAAGTTGATGCAGCCTGATACCAAACCAGAACATACCACAGGTGTGCAGAGGAGTCCCTTTGATGAGAAACACTAGTTTTCTTCAGCTTTCAAATCATTTTCCCTTGGTACTCAGCTGCAGATGCTGCACGTGGAGGACTAATCATTTTGGTAAGCCAGAGACAACACGAAAAGAGGCCAAGGACCACTATGCTATGACAAGGAGGATTAAATAAGCACAGTATCATTCTACCTGAATATGTGTTTAACTTAATAAATGTGTGTGCTTTCAGAGCTGGCTTCTGCTGGCTGACAGCAATAGTGGGACTTGAATGTGTATTTTTTATGGCCATAGCTAGTTTATAGTAAAATCACTGGAATTAAGCTGATTATCTGAAGCAAGTCTTTCATTATTTCACTATAACGTTACCATGTCAGTGTCAAATACACCTGCTAGAAAGAGCCATAATTTTCATAAAGACAATGAAAGTATATCCAGGGTGCTCTGAAACTTGAAGTCCTATATCAGGACACAACTCTGAAAAGTAGACTTTCCATGGTGAATCTATGCAGAATCCAGGATGTACTGTTCAACCTTAAGGTCTGGATGTCAATGTCAGCACTCTTATGTCAACTGCCAAGCACACCAAAAGTTGCTTTGTGGACTTGGGTAAATCTTTCAAATCACTGATGCTTCTTTTCCTTAATCTGCAATGCGTAAGACAGGTCTAGAGAGACCCTGCTTTAGTGCTGTGGTGCTCAGCTATCATTACGTACCCCTCATCGAGCTAGCCAGAGACAACTTCAGAGAGGATAATGCTTTTCAAAAATATATTTGTATCTCTTATTTGGTGGCTTAAAGTATGAGAGCTGATTACTCTGATACTAATGAGCATAATTGTTTCATTAATCATCACACAGACCCTTTTTAGCTGCCTGTATGTTTCGACAGTGAATAAATGAATTGTAGCACTGATGGTACTTCTCAAGTAACAGTTTTAAAATGTCATACATACACCCAAGTCTGAATTACTTGCCTTCCTCCCAAGCCACCTTAACAGCAGAATACTGAATTCAAAGGGTAACTTGTTTGACACAACAAAGTCGTATGAAAGTCATATACAGCTAGGGCTATCCCTGCCCACTTGGTCCGCTTTGAGGAGCTATGTTAATGTCCAGAGAGCAAATCCAGACCTGTACTTCTATGCTTAGAGGCTCTTTCATAGATTTTAAAAATAAATCCTTGGTTCACATATTTAAAAATACTGCCAAAGCCAAAGTAAAAACAAACAAATAAACAAAACACCCTTTTTGAGCTGATATAACTTACAGAACATTTTCACTGCAACTACTGAGGGAAAGGCAATAGAAAACTAGTGGAACGTATTTAGAAGATAACTCACCCTAACTCTGCTAGGGCACAGGTGACACTCATTATGTGTGCCCAGTTCAAAGGTGTTACAAAATACAGGTGGACAATTAGATTTTGCAGAATTGAGCACCGACAATAATGAAGAGTGAAAACATTCAGTATCACAGTGCTGCGTACTGTAAAACATAGGAAAGAAAATGACTTTCTATGTTCTCCTTGCTGAAAAGAAACTTATGTTTGCACTCCACGTCTTTCCCTCCTTTACCCGTTATTCCTCGGGCTCGCACGTCCACTAATCCACCCTCTCACAAACACACAGAGCTTCATTTTTCTTCCTTGTTCCCATTCGCTCAAGCATTCACCCAGTCTCTCTTGCCAGAACCAGGTACCTACCCACCTCTTACAGGGCGTTCGTGTTCTCCCCTCTCTTTCACTGACACATCACGAGTTTCCAGCAGGGCTGTCCCCTCCAGGAGCTACCTTTCCGTCACGCCACGAGGAGTCCTGCTCCTGCCCTAGGTGCTGCAGGAGCTGCCGCCGGACACTGGGCGCCTGTAGGGCACGTCCAAAGCACCAAAAAACACGGTGTTTTCTGTGCTGCTCTGCCTGAGATGCTGGTCAGGCAACAGAGCCGCTAATTATAACCTTGCCTAGTCCCTCACCTCGCCGTGAACCAGTTTCCTCTCTGCCCTACGAAGACAGCTAGTAGCAGCAACTATATCCTTGGGGTATGTAAGCAAGGCCTCCTTCATTAAGTGCTATGGAGTGTTTTGATTTCCTCAGAAGCTTGGTGTTATTTTAGTGCTAATCATTCTAGTCTTCAGTATGTCCAAAATGATTTTGCTCGTTACCAAAAAGCTCCGTTGTCACACATTACATTGCCATTGTACTGAAAAATAATTAACAGCCTACATTTTGGGGTCCATTATTTGAGCTGCTTGACTGACTAGGGAATTATCTAGAATTCCCAAGTTCTCAAGAGAAAATTAGAAAACATTAAAAAGGTAGGCCAGGGAACAGCTCTATGAAACAACTTGTACAAAGGAGGAGTAAGGAGACAATTCCTTCCAAGCACTAGGACAAAGCAGTGCACAAAAGTCACAGTAATCTGATGTAACATGCAATATATATGATAATTTAAGAAGGTAAGCTAAAATGACTCTTGAAAATTATCATAATCAAGTATTTAGTGAATCCTTCCTAAAAAGAAAAAAAAAAGCCAATAGAAAAGTTAACTGAAAAGTTACCAAGAATAGCACATACAGCTCAAAACAGAAGGTGCAACATATGGCTATACCATTTGATATTTCAAACAATGTATAAAAAATGTAATGCGTACAAAAGAAACTGCCTATAGTAGTAGGAGGAGCACCAGCAGATCAGGAATCACTGCCTCCACTACTGCTTTTTCAGAATCATTACGCCTCTCTGTCCATGAAACAAACTTTATCAGCTGAATAGTCAAACTAATTCAACCATCGTTATATATATAAAGACGCCTGAGCTGGCATCAAAATGGTTTGCTGACCTCTGTTAAAACAGGTGGGCCTGAAACTCTGCATCCTAACAACCCTCAGGCTGAAATGCCCATGTGATATTTGTGCCCACCAGGTCCTTGCTGTGACCTGGCTCTCCTCCTCATCCTCCAGAGCAACTCGGTTCAATTAGCTAAGATCGGGCGAGCACTCTGACTGCAGAAGAGACTATATAGCCTACTGTACAGAAACGCAAACGCCCAAAGCCTCCAAAGGCATCAACAAATATAAATTGTGAAATGCATATGGCTAAATCCTTAGCTAGAGGTTAAGAGGCATGTATCTAGCAAAGGCAATGCAAGTCTGAGAAGAACCTGAACTTCAAGACACAGTTTTAAGTCCTGAGGATCAGCAGTTTGAGAAGGGGCATCTTTCAAAGCATCTGAGCTTACATGACCAGACCAGTCTTTTCTTACAGTCTCCAAGCTGCAGGACGTCATCGCCCTTTCCCTTCCAGCTTTTTCTCCTGATTTCCAGCATCGGAGGCCAGGCCTGCACCCAACACACACAGCCTCCAGCCACGGTGGAATTTCTCACTGTGGCACCACATGCCCAGCTGTGCTCATAAAAAAGGAAAATCTGACAGCATTGTCTGAAAGACACAGCTTGGGATAATTGTTCATGTAGTTCTCCTGTCAGTGAACATTATCATACTCCTTTCACAGGAAGGCTGCTCCACCTCTCACATTTCTGTGCTCATAGGCACAGAAACACACTCTCAACTTTAAAGCAGTGCTTCAAATATGTTACACGGGGAGAGCAGTTTTTAAATCCTCTGCAAGTTACAGCCAATATCTCCACAAATGTAGCCATATAGTCTTTGTAGCGCATAAACGCAAAAAGTAGTGGAAACGGAACCAAAAAGTTCCAATGGTTATTTATAATCTTATATAACATGGGATGGCTGTTCCTCATGACTAAATCATCTGTATTTCCTAAATAAAATATATGGATTACAGATGTTATAAAGCAGCAAAGAAAATCAGTATTACCCCATAAACACTTTAGCTGTGGAAATTTTAGATGGAAACACAGAACCAAAAGTTGTGCAGCAGCACAAGTCCGACACATACCTGGCACATACACAACAGATCCTATGAGAAAATATTATCTAGCACTGACCCCTGCTTTCTACCTTCAGTTCAACTGATCTAATTCATCACATCAAATCAAAACTACTTGGACAGCTATAGTTTCCATACTGCCTGAGGTCCTCTTAACCCTCTGAGGTAAAATACGCTCTTATCTCTGGTGGGCAGGGGCCACACTCATTTCCTCAGAGCCCTCTGAGATAGCTGTGGAAAAGCAAGGACAGACCCCAGAGGAGATGTGTTTCAGGTTATTATTAACTTACCTACCCCTTCTCTTTTAATTTTTTCTTTTAAATAGGTGTTCAAGTTCTTCTTAGGGATATACAGCTGAAATAAAGATCCCGCTGAAATATCCTAATTCCAGTGAGACATGGACTCCACTTTTAAACATTCTCCATTGATTTTCCTCTCTTTTCCGCATCCCATCCACCCAGTTCCAGCCATAAATTTTATATCTGATTACTTGGAAGTCATAGTCTTTTTTTCAGAATGGTAGCCAATGCTTAGACATTAGTTTCCCTGAAGGTTGTCAACCCCAAAGTCGTGACTGGAAGGAGATTCTGTCTGCTGCTTCTTTCCTTTTCTTTTCCTATTGTTATTGAGAGAAGAATAAACAATATCCCTACATTACCTAGAGAACTTGAATGACAGTTTCTTCAAGCAATTTTCCACCCTCATGTTTGTGCACATTGCTCTAAAGGCAAGTCTTGTGCTAATCTCATCTTAACACTTTCAGGTGAACGCTTGTGTTAACAAATTAAGGTGTGGATTTACATGTCACCTTGGCCTGGTTCCATGTCGGAGCTCATCACTTGTCTTTAGCTGAAATGGACACTGGTCAAAATCAGAATCATTTAATCAAACCACTGAAGAGCCCCTCTAGAAACATAAATAAATAGCTGATGCCCAGGTGGAGCAAGCAATGCCCTTGATAATACAGTAAATGATATCCTTTCTTTTGATTAAATAGAACAATATCTATAGTCTCCGTGTCTTTCGGTAGTCCAAAGAAGTCTCCGCTCCACTTGTTTCTATACTATATACTGAAGTAGGTGTAGGCTACACCTACTCCCCTATTCACTTATCATACGCCTCTTCCAAAAATTGGTCATGATTTGAGGTGACTAAAAGATACCTGGAAGACTGTAATAGTGCACTTAAAAATAAAAAATCACTAGGCATTTTATGAATTTAGGACCAAAACAGATATCAAATATATGCATACATAATACATGTTTTTAGTGCAAGGGATGACTTTTCTATATATTTTGCGTGTTATGATTGTAAGAAATAAAAACATGAAGCAAATACAAATACATGCACACACAGAGAGAAAATTATGTGGCCCTTTCTAGCATGAAAAGGAAATTATTAAAAGTTGGATAAACAACAACTGAGGATATGACAGGGGCAGCTGGAGAACCACACTGGGGGACAGAACTTCTAAGTGAATCCACACAAAAAAATGTCTCCCCTGACAATCCGTTGTTCTTCAAAGAGAATAATGATTCTAGAGATGAGTTTGCATTTGTCTTCGGATGTCACAATAAATGCTAAGAAAGCAACTGAATGAGAGTTATTATTTCCTCTGAGCAAAGGATTTGGGTAGACTGTCAGAGCGCTAGCACCAGCAATCTGAGGGCAGACACAAAGCAACAGCAAGTTAGCGGGAACCTCAGAATATATCCAGGGCCTTGGGAAAGGAAGATAAAAGAGGCCATAGGGCAAACTGGAGATCTACGAAAGGTACATCTAAGAACCACAACTGCAAGACAGCTGTTAAATCATGCGGGAAGTAGGAGGATTGTTTGAGAAAGTGATCACAGGAGGCATCATGTTTTCCAAGACCAACAGATCATTAATGTATGGGAATTCAGTGGAGGACGTGCTCTGCTGAGGTCTACGCTACCTCAGCCGGTTTGGAGGTACTGGGGCTGTATCCAAGTCCTTACCCCTATGCACATACTCACCACCCTGGGAGACCGAGCACAGCAGGAAGCACGAGTAACCCCTCTGTGCTCAAGAGTATCAACAACTACATTACGGCTGTGTAATCCTCCCTCTCTAAATGAGCATGCTGGGCAGAACATAAATCCAGCCCTACCTCTGAGAGACAAGATGCTTTTCCAACTGGCCTGATTGAGTACTTGGACTGATGATGACTCTCACAGTCAGATGTGCAATTTGCCCTCTGGCTCCTCGTTGGTTTGGACTCATTGCCTATATTCTCATACTCAAGACTGCAAGAGACAGAGAGAGGCTTGTTCACATTTTTATGTGCCTAGCCTTGCTGCTTGACTTTATAAGAGAATGGGTTTCAGAGAACAGGTTAGCGATGTCCTTGCACCTGCCAGATCTGAAACAGGCCATTTCCACTGCTCCTGCATAGCAGCTGGACCCAAATCACAGACTGACTAAGGGAAGCCGTGTGTATCCTATCCCAACTGGACTGGCCACTTGGGAATATCAGCGTCACGGTTCTGGGGTACCTGATTCATTATTTGCCATCTTCTGTGTCCCAGCTGAATGTCTGTACCTAACAGAATGAAAGCCAGAACTCAGTCTAAAACAGACAGTGTGTACATGATGAAAGCTTAAAGATATTTCTTAAATCCACCCCCTAACTTTCTCTCCCTTCCCAACAGTGTCCGAGAATATACACGGGTAAATGCTCACCATCCATAGTCTTCTCAGTCAGTCTTTGTTTTTTTGTATTTTTTCTATATATGATGTCTCGGGAGCACAAACATACAAAAGTTTACAAATACAGACAGCGTCCGTACAGCCTTGAGCTGTAAATTTCAGATGTGACCAATATTGCATTCTTATATATAAAAGGCTTTGGCCTTTTACAAGGGAAGAGACAGAAGAAGAGTTTTAAACTGAAGTAGAATTAAGGGGGGAATCACACTAGAGTGCTACTTTTTCTTTTCCTGAAGGTGCTCACAGTTAAGGGAAATTCAGAATCACAGTTTAATTTGGCATTTTGTAAACTGATATTTCTTCATTTCAAAGACTGAGCTAAGTCTGCAAATTTCAAAGTATCTAGCACACTAGAAAAACAAAAAAATAGGAGCAATCACCAGAACGGAGAGTCAACTGCTTAAAGTAGGACAAAGTAGTAAGTGACATGGAAGCAGGACCTCCCCTCTGCTTCCGCTCTCACAGACCTGTGGTACACCACTGCACTCGGTCCTTGGATTAATTTAGGGAAAAAAAAATGTTGAAAACCCTTGTGCTCAGAATGAATATACATTAATCATTTGTTCTGAGTAATAAGGTGCAAAGAAATGTAGTCCTGGCAGGATACTAATTTCTGATGTTGTCAATTAAAAAACTTCTGCTGATGTTTTGAATGGAAAAATCTCTCTGAAAGTGCTTTTATCGAACACCCAGTTCCAAGTCCTGGATTACATGGTTAAGCTCTGTCAGCAGAGAGACCAATATAAATGCTTTTCATACCATCTGCCTTGATGCCTTGACAAAAGAATAATAAAGCAGGGAAAACATATAAGTCCAAAATTCTTCGATTTTAACCTGTTTTTCCTTAATATTAAGATGGGAATTTAGGGCCTTAAAAAAAAAAAAAAAAAGAAAAGAAAAAAGAAAAGGAAAAAATATAAAGCATGTGATTACTTTCTTTTCTTTTCATCTTTCCTCAAAATCTTACAGAAGAGCTCAAATCATCCCACATTCCCAGGATTTGATTTTTTTTAATTTTTTTTTTTTATTTTAAAACTAGAAAAGCAGCTTTAAAATAAGCCTAGCCACTGGCAAAATATTTCCCCCGCTCCCTTTTGCTGCTCTGAAAAGTGCTTGTTACAGTAGGTGCATTTCTCACGTGATCTTTATGGGGCGCCGTATAATTACCAAGGTTCTGATTTCTCTGTTTAAAAATAAATTAGGGTGCTGTACAGGGGCTTGCAATATTAGGAGGCAACTCCAACAGCTAATGATGGAGGAGGGTGCCTCACCGAAGGCGTTAGCGATCCGTCCGGTCAATTAAGGAGTAGCTAAGCCAGAGCCCAGTACTATTTCTCAGTTATGGTGGCTGCAATATGGAGAGTTGAGTTTCGGCATGAGACGGAAACGCGAATCCATGTGGCCTTGCAGAAGGACAGGAAAAGCTGTTGTAGCCCCGCAGCAGTGAGGAAAAGGAAAACGCTGCTGCCCAGGGATGTACCTTGACTTGCAGACAAGAAAAAAAGGATAGGGCTTTAAACTAGACAAACAGCTCAAGCATGAAACAGATACTAATAAAATCCGGCTTCCTATGGATTTGCAACGTGAGCCGGCAAGTGCCACCTGATACCAGTGCCATTATCGTGGGTCTCCTCTCCCACAGCAAAGCTGAAGTTCTCAGGGAGTGAGAGCCAGCATGTGCTGCGGTGGTGCTGGAGAGGAGCACGTGCCGCACAGCCAGCTGTCCCCCATCAAACAGGCCCCACCGAGACGTCTGCTCGTCCTTCCCTTAGCAGAGGCATCACTTTGAGCTCTTCTCCTCTCCTTAGATAGCCCACTTTGTGGAAAATGCACCATCTTCTAGGTTTCTACCCTTCCTGCAAGCTTGACTGAGAATGCAAGCTCAGAAGCGAGGTATGGGCCTGGCAAATGGGCACAAGGACACACAGACAGTCCCCCAAACCTTTAAAAGCCACATGAGATAACTGAGACGTTTGGGGTGTTCAGAAGCTGGAGGTGGACCCAAGCCTCAGCCTGAGCCACTGTCTAGCAAAGAGAGACCAAAGACTTGTCCTTTAGTTGCCACCTTCCCATTCTGATCTGCACGAGCTCTGACTACGTGCACTTTTGCTGGTGGCTGAAGACTTTATCCTCCCCACCTCCAGGGAGTTAACATGAGCCTTCCTTCCCACAACTAACGTCCCTTTTCTCGCTTCTCTTCCTTTCTCCCTTCTGCCACCGAGGCAGGAGAAAGGGTTAAATGCCATAAACGCTTTCTGGACAGTCCCTAGTCACACACTTCACGTCGCTCCACACACTGGTTACACTGCTCTCCCTCTGGATGCTTCCACATATCTGTCCTCTAAAAAGTTAAAGAGATGGGAAAGATTTTCCTCCACATGTAATGCTGTATAAAGAGTGTGGGTGGGAAAAATGCAGTGTAATGGAACTGAAACCCCATAAGGGAAATCAACACAGGCAGCTGCTGATACACTATTTACTTGGATAAATCATCCATTTTCCTCCTGGGCAAGATGATTTGAGGTATCACCTACCCAGGATGGCAAGCACAAATATAAATAATAAATAAATCTATCTGAAGAAGAATTCTAGCTGTAATGAGTTTTGTAGAGAACTAGGTTTCAGTTAAACTTAATCCTTGCTGTCTTCAGTGTCTCCAGCAGCAGAAACATCTGGTCGGTTTTAGATTCCCCTTGGATTCCCAACTTCAAAGGGAGTTATAAAGAATAACAAATACATGTACTGGCACTGAAAAAAAAATTAGAGCAGCAGGAGAGAATGGTAAAATTGTCCTTATTTGACTGCTAGTGACAGGCGCCACAGGCAGAACTGTGAGAAAAAATCTTAACGGCTAAGGCAAATAAGCATTTCTTTTCTTTCTCTTTTTTTTTTTTTTAATGACTGGCTCTCTCTCTACTAATGACGCAGAAAATCTATGCGATCTGCCCCGTAATGGCAAGAAGCACATGTGCCAAAGAATACTCATGCAAGTGTACGTAGAAAACAGATTTCAGATCTGATATGTACTAAATAAAAGGCAGGAAACCACGATCTAGTTGAACTGAATAGCCTGTGTATGTCCTTGATTAAAATACCATGCACTTTGAAATTAAATTAAATTAAAATTTTGGCACTTTGAAGTCCATAGGACATTGTAAAGAGTGGTCAACACCACTGGAAACTCAGTTTTGTTGCATAACTTGGCTTTTGAGAACCTTCTCCCGAGGTTACAGAGACACAAGTAGGTAGATAAACACAGTAAAATGTCTACAGCAGTCTGTGTTTCTTACACTAGCTGGTGGCTTGGAAACCATTAAATGGCCATGCTCCCCTAAAGAACTGGTCACTACCAGGAACAACCTCTGACCTGGCTCTACCCTTGTGTGCCATGAACGCAAGCGTCCAGCTTCACCCTGACCTTCTGAATCAAAAGGCTCATGGAATCATCCCCGTATCCTGTTCCCTTCCTCATGCACACAGCATCAGGGATCTTCTTCATCCTTTCTGTTCCTCATTTTAGCTACATTTAACCACTTTAGCCACAGAGATTTTTAGGGTGACTAAATAAGAATGAAGGGTGTGAAGATCCATGAACATGTGTAAAACGTCCTGGATGCCAAACATTAACTGTGCTGTGGACATAAAAATTGCTAGTCTCTTTCATCAAAACTATAGACTCTGAGACTCTGAAATGTTTGGCCTCATGTAGTACAAGTTTACAAGATGGATGCCAGAAGGGAAAATTACAAAATAGACTTTTGCAAATAGTTTTAAAACCACAGCCATCCCTCTTCCACATCCATTCACAGAGAGCCCATAGAATATAATTTTTGAAGGTAGTCATCAAGCAAATTCCAGCAATGCCTAAATCAAGGCGACTGATCGGCTCATGGGTATCTGATGGGACAAGAAAGTTGTATTTGGCAAATAAATTATTTGTTTCAAATGAATCATTCATCCCCTTCCCTTTTGCTAAGGTGCATTGAGTTGCTCCATTCACGTCCACAACTTCTTTTCACAACCTTGTTTTGCCTTTTTACATCATGAGGTAAATAGTCACCCACTCTGTCACCTTTAGAGACATTTCAGGAACTCCTGTATCTCTCACGTAACAGCAGGACCAAAGCAAGATCTTCCATATCTTGTATTTGTAGCAGAACTTTCAAGTAGAAGAACCCTAAGTTGATGCACAATTTAATGACAAAAAGACTCCTGCAATAGGCTCCATACTAAAGGATCCTAATCCGAAATTGTTTTGGCACTGACTACTTGGAGACAGTGTAAGCAGAAATGCCTTAAATATACAAACTCTTTTCCAAGTAGGATTCTTGACAGTAGGAAACTGTAAATCTTGTCACCCTGAGGCAGAAATCAGAAATTTTTGAAGCTGAACAGTTCACTCTGAAAAGGGGTCTCCGAAATCAATATGAATGCACAAAATGAGCTGATTCTATGCCTGCTGTAGTACTAACAGTTTTGTGGGGGCCAGAGTAGGATGAACACATCCCTCTTGCCCAGGGAACTGCCCAGCTGAATGCAAGGCTATGTGCAGTGGGCTCTCTAGTGACTGCAGACCGTCAGGATCCGTGTATTTTTGGAAGCACTGCAGCCTACGACGTACCGATGATAAGGGAACTTGTGGGAAAATCCTGGACAGACCCTTGCCTCTAGGAAGGGGGCTGCCTCCTGAGTAAGGCTCTGTTTCCCGGGTTGGCAGCATGTTTGCCTCTTAGTCCCCACTCTGGATTAATGCTGCCAATCTCAATTGTCCAGCAGACAATTACCTCTGAAGAGGGCAACAGAAGGTACATATGCAGATCGTGAAGTATCATGTTTCCCCAGAACAACACTCTAGGGGAGGATTTATTCAAGTAACACCTAATACTGAGGCAAGATCAGCAGTTTTTTAATTCCTCTACTTGCAGTGCGAGGTGTGCTGCCAGGGCTGATGCAGGGTCTGAAGACTAACACAGGTTCTGTGTCCAGCAGATTAAATGGAGAATTTCCCATAAAGGCTTGATCCCATGCCTGCTAAAGCCAAGGAGAGGATTCGGATCCATCCTGATAAAGGTTACAGCCAACTTCACCTTTGTTCTACCACAAATAAAAACAAATAAGCAAGCAAACAAAAATGCTATATACAGCAAACCACAGTTCATCAGAAAGCCGGACCATTATAGTTTTTGCCTATATCCCCCAAACACTCCCTTCCATAAACAGACTTCACTTTCTAAAGGCAGAGGCACTAGTGAGTATCAGATCAGGAATCTGAGGCTGAGATGTAATAGCCTCCATCTATTACAAATACTGAAGGAAAGAAAGGGTACTGAAAGAGAGGTGAGGCAGAATAGCTCTGTCTTTACATCTCTTACAAGCATTAAAGGACCAATCTTTCTAGTTCAATCATATCTCTGAGTTTGATGTGTTATTTATCAAAGATAACAGCACAACAAAATGGACGTGGGATATCAATCCTGGGACAACAGCTAACAAACCCTTTGCTTACCTCCCAGGATTCATCCACGCATCTTACATATTTTTTTCTTTACATCTTGTTTATAGCACATGACTTTCTCCTGTGACTAGAGCTGGTAGACTAGTTGGTCTAATGGTTTCTTGAATATTCTTCCTGCCCTCCTAAATGCCTATAGGCATTCAGGCACCATGTAGCAACTGAATGTAAGCATTATAATGACAGTTCAAGTTCTGGTCAATCCTCAGCATGCACATATATATTTACAAAGCATTAACAGTATAGTAATCTAAAAAGAACCATCCCAATAACACTAGCCAGCAAGACAAAATCTACAGATGCTTTCTGATTGCTTGGGATATTTTATTGCTTATATTATTACCTTTTTGATATGCACTGCTCTATAGCATGCAGGAAATATTGTGAGCGTGAGCACAACATAAACTATTCCACTAATTTATTTATTGAGATTTGAGGTTCAAGAGCTTTTATTTTTTTTAAGGGAAAAACACACCAATATCCCAGCTCTTCATCTCCAAGACCACTGCAAAGTACATTCTTTGGATTAAATCATCCTTCTTAAGAATAAATTCAATTTATGCTGGTACATCAGGTTACATCCTGTCACAAAAGAAGAATAAAAAAATGAAAAAAGAAAAAGAAGTTGATGGATACAGGAGCCCCTTGTTGGGTAAAGCATGTATATTGCCTTGCAGTAGACCTAAGGCTGACAAATAGAGAACAACTGCACCACTGTCCCAATAATAAAAATTTACTTAAAAGCAGCTTTTTTTTTTTTGTATCAACCGTTTCAAGGTTGATAAAACAGAAACAAAAATTAAGTTGAATAATGAATAGAAAACCTTTTCATTTCATATTATGCTGTTATCTCCTGTTTTCCTCAAACCCGAGTACAAACTCCAAGGTAAAGCTGCAACACGTGTTCTCTCAGTGATCAGATGCTGACCATTCCAGCCATAACTTACGTACGTCCTAGTGGTGATACCTCATGTGAGCGGGTAAGTATCACAGTTCTTCCTCAAAAAGTAAATGTAATCATGGAAGAGACAAGGTCAAGTGTTCTATATTTCATTTGAAATAGTACCTTTAGCAGCAGAGAAACAGTTAAGTTAATCTTCATTCTTAATTGTGCTTGTCAAAAATACTTCTCTTTTTCTTTTTTCCTTTTATTTATCTATCTATGTATTTATTTATTTGTTTGTTTTGGTAGAGAGCTCCACTGTGCTGCAATCAGGCCAATCCTATAGAATTTGAAATTAGCCCAAATCATAAATTAAAGTAGCATGCTCTGAGGCAAACCATGCTGGGGTCCTGGACAAGAACGATGCTGGAAGGACTCTACTATTCAAGTATACTGAGAAGGTGGTTGTATTAACATATTCACCTATAATTTGAAAAACTTGGTGCAAGACTACTCTACAGAAAGGGAAGTCAGAGTTGCTGAAAGGATATTAAAGGCTTCACAACTTGTTGAGCAGAAACATGGGATAATTCTGATTTAACTTTTACAGAGATGGGAAGTTACTTCATAAAATCCTGTATAGTCCGAATATGAACGTACATAGAAAGTCAAATCAACAATAGAAAGCTTAGAAGAATGTGGATCTATTTGAAGACCATCACTGTGATGGATATCAACACGACATTAGCTCAGCATAGTCTAAGGGTCCTCACACATCTCAAAATCTCCGATGATTTCTATCATCGGCTCTGATGAAGCAATATCCCTAATGTGATCCAGCAGAGCCCGAACAGAACACCACTCTTCTGCTTCACAGGAAATTACTCACATTGAAATTTGGATTAGTTTCATAGTTAAATTAAACACTGAATTGCAAAGTTGCCCATGAAACAAAAATAAGAAATAATTTCAATCAATCGTCTGTTTTGTTTTGACAAAATAATTTTGTTTTGATTGTTACTTTCATTTTTGATTTATGTTCTGTATTCGAATATAGAATACATTTTGGAAAGAAAAGTTTGAAACAAAAGCATTTCTGAACCAGAAATGCCAAAAACCATTATTTGGAAATGTCGATAACACAACAAACGGGATCCTGAAAGTGTTTCTTTTAATTTTTCTTTATGACCCAGTCCTTCCACCACAAAGCTATTCCTTTGGATTTTTTTTTTTTTTTTAGCTGACTCTATTCCTGTTCTTCAGGACCCTTTAGTGAGCCACAGAAGCTTCGAATACCTCTGTAATTGTATCAGCAACAATCTAAATATTATTGCTAATGCAGCTGCTGTGTTGCTGCTGTTACTCCCTTAGGCTGGTGGAACTTATCCATTTATGCAAACAAAGAGGGTTTTTTTTTTAAGATAGTCATGTATGCAACAAGTCTTGTTGGGTCAAGTAACCTTAATTACAACTGTGTTGTGGGGATGTATGGATCAAACCCAGTTCTGAGCAGGATACAGAAGCATGCTGAAAGTCACAGAGAGTCCTACAAAAGAATCCAGAGGGAAAAGTGAGGAGAGAGATAGCTGGTTTGGGTCTTTCCCTGTAACCTAAAAGGAAAATTTAACCTTGTAGAGAAATAAAAGAATCAGTGAGATTAACGAGATGTTTAATAGCTATGAATTCCTCTTTAACAATTGGCTCCAACCACAAAGAAAGCTCTTGATCACTGTTCCTATGTTCCCTAATGAATAAAATGCAAGATACCACAAACCCATGTGACGCCTGCCTGAAACCGTCAATGAAGCCTGGTCTAAAACAAGAAGAATTTAGAGTTTTCATCCAAATGAGGTAGCAGCAAGAGCTCCAGCACAGGGAAGCACTCGCTTGGGAAGGCCGGGATGAGGGCTGAGGTACCGGCAGGCCTGTAACCATGACAGCACCTCATTCCAAGTGATTGGCATCCCCTGGCTACCGCCGTGCTGAGATGCTTACGAGAAGTGGTTGCCTCCTGTGCCATTCTGTGAAGAGTTTTTGTAACATGGGCAGAATCTCATTAGGAACCAAATAATTTTGTTTGTTATCAAGGTGGATTTGTGAATGCAACGCTCGGAACAAAAGCCCAAGGATTCAAACAACAGGACTGCATTGTCCCCCCGAGAGCACTTTCCAACTTGTACTTGAGCCTCCTGGAACAGGGGATGCCACTCTCTGCATAGCAGAGGGACAGACAATCTTACTGACTGTCTCTTTGTTTATTTAGTGTTAGATTGGGGGATAGGTATGTTGGAAGGGGAGAGGCAAAGAAAAAGAGTTTGGATTGAGTATCTATACAAGCAGGGCATTACCATATGAGTGAAATACAAAAGCTTGTTCAAAAGCCTGAACTGCAATTACCCAAGCAGAGCTTTCCCTGCCGCACATCAACCAGGCTATTCAATTTGGGGTTTGCATACTGGGTCCATGTGCTGAAAGCTTCCATGGTCTGAAAGGAATTGAACACTCTCTCCTTCATCCTGCGCATTCAGGCAGCATATGCTGTTCCCACTTCCAGCAATATGACTGCAGAGCCGAACTGCCCTGGGAACATAACTGACTTTCCCATAGGCACAGCTTTCCTCAGCACACTCTTTTACCTGGCTTCATCTTGTGAATGTTTGGGACATGGAGTACAGGAAAAAATAAAATTAAATAAACACACACCCCAAGACCCTCTGCAAGCAGCTTCAGAAACACTCACTCTTCACATTCACAAAGTTAAAATACAGATCAAAAGATCAGCAAAGACAGAAAATACCAAATACTTGTCCACACCTCAGCTTCTTCAGCACTAGCAGTGAGCGTTCCTTAGCTTCAGACTGACATTATCCGAAATTTTCCCCCTTCCTACATGTAGCGCTGCTCCAAAGGAGAGACTTCCTCTCTTAACCAGCTTCCTGCTCCCTCAGCTGGTCTCAAAGTTATTAGAAAACGAATAAACAAGCCCCAAAACCTCTGCTAAGCATATCTCCTCTCTCAGCTTTAATTTTGCCTTCAAGCCTCTCAGTCAGGATTTGTTGTCTTAAGACCATGCCCTAATACCTGATCTCTCTGCCTTTTTTTTTTTCCCCCCTCCTGCTTTCTTACAACTCCCGTCGCCCAAAGCCAGTTTGGAGGAAACTGGCTCTCTCTAGCTACCCCATTGTTCTTCTCAGGCAAGATCTATTTCAGATGTTCAAAATATTTAATGACAGACCTATTCATACAAAGATATGCCAACACCACTCCCTTGTCTCTTTAGCATGATGCAGAGCACACCAAGAAGATTGTCAGACGATATACGGGTTCAGTTAGTCAATAAACATCCCCCTCCAACTTACAAGCAGTACAGTGTATTGCAGATTCCCTAAACCATTGCACCTTCCACAACCAGATGTCTGATAAAAAGCAGTTTCAAGGCAGACCTCAACAGGAAAACACATCTACTTAATGTGACCACGGTGGACCTTGAATAGCTCCCTTTACAAGGGACCTGGAGAGAAGCCAAACACCATATTGAACCACGAGAGTTCATTTCTTACCTCTTGGGGTCTTGTCTTCACTGCAGGGTCTTGGAAGCACAGCGCTAATGTCGCCCCCGGCATGACGCCCACCCACCAACAGAAGTCTCTTGCTCAAACTAAAGGGCTATTTCAGCTTGGTGCTTTGTCCTAAAAAACTGGCAACTGGCAGCTCAGGTGCCGAGGTTATTTGTGTAAGTAATGCAGGGGGAACGAAGCAATTCTCCAGACATGGGTTTAAACATTATTTTTTTTTTTTTTACAGTTCTTACAGAAGTAAAGCTATGCTGCTTTCAAGCATCTTCACACACTACTTTTGCATCCTCGGGCACTAACTGGGAAGGAGAGGAGTTTTTTTGCAGTCAGTGCCTGTGAACACACGGCACAGCTGCCCCTCCAGCCAACTTGCACACTGACTCTGCAGCAGCAAGCACAGCTGCAGGCCTTACACACTGGAAAAAAATTTTTAAAAAAATTAAAAAAATTTAAAGCATGTTTTGGCATGTGAGAGCAGATTAAAGGGTCCATACAGAGACTAACCTGTGTGGCAAATCCAATCTCTTTGCATCTTGAGCATTACCTACACAAAACATCCCCTCACTCGCATGTCTGAGGTACCTGAGTTGAACCAACTTGAATACAACTAATGCAAGCCATTACAAAAGCTGCCACTCTGCCATCTCAGCATCTCCTTGACTTAGCTCTCATTTTTGATTTACACCCTTTAGAGTTGTAAGCCCAGTTGGACAAATCGGAGGGACACAGGATGGGCTTTTTTTTTTTTGGTCCATATCATATACCTAAAAAAGTCACTGGGTCTCTCTGGCTGACAAGAGGACCTGGCAAGTGAGACTGTTTTGACCACAGTCCCCAGGACACTTTCCCCAGTGGCTCCGCAGGAAGCTATAGGCTCCGTAGGAGCTCATCGCAAAGCATAAAGCAGCGCAGTTCAGAAGGGAATATGAAACGGCGAACTCCAGCACCAGCTGCAGGGGCTGAGTTTTGCCTGTGGGGTTTAAGCCAAGGCATGGGATAACACAGCAATCGTCACCAGAGCCCATCGATACCGACGCTCTTTCTCGGTCACCAGACGAGGGGAGCTTTGCCCATTCTGCAGCCATTAGCAAATGCCTGACTCTAAAACTGCAAGTGCAGCAGGGTTTTAACGGCCTTCTCCCTCTAGCTGCTCTGGGATTTTTCCTTTCTTGGCTGTAACCAGTTGCAACCAGTTGTGAATAAGTCGTTATCCCTCTGTGCAACTCGCAGCAGCTAAAAGAAACCAGTGTCATTATGCAAGTTTCGGGGAAAAAAAAAAAAGTTTTGTTTTATGGTTAATTATCCATGGTCTATTTACAAAATAAATCAACCCATTGTGCACCACCAGGATTTGTGGCCTCATTTGAACTTTGCTTTTCATTAATCACTTTAAAAATAAAAGCTAACTAGATTTTTTTCTTCCCTTTTTGGTTTATTACTTGCATCTGGGTATAAATTGTAAAAATGGTTAGAGAACAAAGTATGGATTCTTCACCCGCAGTTTCGTGACTTACACGACCTCAGTCTTGTCTTTCTCCATTTGCCTAAGCAGATGCACATAGCAAAAATTCACATGTTCTATAAGAAATGCAATCACAAGAAGATGAAAATGTTTTTAAATATAAACTTTGACTTACTCCAAAGGGAGAAATTTTGAATACCTTTTCTTAAAAAAAAAGGGGGGGGGGCAAATATTTACAAACACTTTAAACTTATATACAAGGAAAACAACATTAGTGATGTAGATACATAAATAATACACAAATGTTTTGTGAGCTCTGAGTGCGAGGCTGTTTTGTTCAGACAAAACCTATTTACAGGTTGTCTTAAGAAGGTAAAAAATATTTTGTAGCATTTAATTAGTTTTGACTATTGCAATAAATGTTTACTATATGTTATTATAATTTGTTATATGTTTTACTGTACACTTTTATGACTGTACTATTTTCATAGCATTTAAAATTTATGAAAGAAACCAGAACCATCTATTTTGAAAATCTTTTAAGAAAGACACTTAGATCTTGTGCACGCTTGAAGACAGAGAAAACTTGCTTCAACTCTGAAAACTAACTAGGTGGACAGCATACGGGCACATTTCAGCTGCTCTCATAAAAAGTGATTTTATTAACACTTTTCTCACTCTAATGGCTAAAAATATATGTGTATATATATATATATAAATATTTTTCCCCCTAAGCCGGACCCATCCCTCCTCAGCCGATGAACAGGAACAGCAACAAAACCATATTCCACACGAGGATGCCAAAATGCCTCCTCCTCTTCCCCGCTTTTTTTTTCCCCCTTTCATTCACCAGTCTCTCTTTAAGAGTTCACTCTTTTCCTGCGGCAAACAGAAAGTTGCAGATCTCCAAGGAATCACTAGTGAAATGCCATGGAAAAAGCGGGGCTCCGATCGGGTCACAGTCATGGCTCCGCGGCACTTCAAAACGCACGTGTTTGAGCCCGAGCTGCTGCTTCCCAGCGGCTCCGCGGTCGGCTCCGGCACGGGAGAAGCCCGAACGCGGCCCGCAGATGAGAGCAGCTGATTCCGGGCGGCAGTGGCAGCCCCGAGGGCATCTCCCCTCCCTTCCTCGCAGGGGACGCGGCCGCTTCCAGCCTCCGGTGCCTGCCTGACCCCAGCGTTCCGGCCAGCAACGTGTGCTTAGATGCTTCCCCCCAAAGACTACGCTGGGACTTTGTGACTTTTTTTTCAGTCGCGGAAGGAGTATAAAGCAAATGGATGTTTAATAAAAACTGCCAACAGAGGGAAAATAAAAAAAACCCAAACCAGCCCAGAAAGTACACGCAGTGAGAGCCGCAGGCTGGGAGCTTCGCAGCTGTTTTCTGCACCATTTTCTAGCACGCTCTTCTTAAAGCACCCTTGGCCAGAAAGTATCATCATTGCTCCAAGCCCAAAAGCATTGGCCGCCTGTCTGTGACTCTCGTAGCTGCCCAGGAGGAAACAGGTAACTGAACACCAGGCATGGATGCAGCCCTGCTCTAGAGGCATGTGAAGAGACGCTCCACCTCACGCGTGGCATCATCTCGCTCGCGCCAATATGGATGTTCGGCCCCCATCTCATCAGCCCTATCCGGAGAAAATAATGCACTTGGTCACCATGGCATGCTCCAACTGATGTCCAGAGGAAAGAGCCAGCAACGGCCAGCTATGCATCCCTCCAAATGGTACCTGCTGAGCCACGTGCCTGTCCGGGAAGCTCTGGCTATGGCGAAATGTCAGGGATTTCCCCCACCAAGTGTCATAGCCTAGCTCTATAAATCAGGCTAACGGCAAGGACAAGAACATGGAGATTCTTTAACCAGAGAAAAGAACCTTCGCTTTGCTTCTTGTGGGAGCATAAGGTGATACTTTTAAATTAAGATGATGTATTTTAACAAAGAGATGACTGCAGGAACACCAAATGCACCAAATTGTTTTCTCAAAACTGCTCTACCCGTATCTCCTTTTGCTTCATTTCTCATGGGCTTCCACAAGGCATAAGTGGTGAAACTAATGCAGGCACTACCCGTGAACTGCTTTACTGGGAATCATGGATAACAAATTCTAATGAAACTAAACCAAGTGCTAGAGTTGCAAAAAAACCCCTCTATTTTCAGGAGATGGGGGGAAACTTTGTAGTACTATTACTAAAAACAAAACAAACCAGCAACCCCCCTGGCAGTTCATTCAGCCATGCTGGTTGCAACAAAGTTGTTCTAGTTTGCTGTTTTTCCAATGTAACCAATCCCTTGCTTGGGATGTACTAAGCTGGAAAATTATGAAACTTTAAAAGTAAAAATAATATACAGTTCTTTTTTTTGTTTGTTTGTTTTTAATCCACTTGGGATTGTATATTTAACCTTCTCTCTAAAAAGTCAAATATGAATTAAAGAAAACTAAGGTACAGATTTTCACAGTGACAGAACTTGCCCAGCTTATGTTTAAGAATACTAGATTAGAAGTTGTGAAATGAACTTTTATTCACTAAAACTGAATTTTAGAAAGTATTTGAAACATCACTTCTGCCTATTTTGCCTATGAATTTAGAAAGAAAGAATTTTCAGAGGTTGCATCTCTAAGGCCTGGTTGAATCAAATCCCAAATCCTCCTCATTTAAAATTGAGTTTTAGATTTTGCAGAAAACAAGAATTCCCATCATTCTAGTTGTCATTCAGTCGCATACATAGAACATAGATTTGGCAGTGGGTATTTCCAAAGTTTTTCTTTTTGTTTAACTAGTAGGTACACAGAAAATAATCAGATAGGTGTTTGACAGGGAACAGCAGTTAGTGCCTTGGTACCGCTCCACACCGCTGTACAAAGACTGGGGCGGGAGATGGGGAAGCTGCAGGTAACAGTGACATACAAGGAAATTTCTCCATCGCTGAAAAGCATGAAAATGCCTTTGAGATGGAAAACTGCTCATCTGCTTTTAAATGTTATCGGGTTTTGTATACCTATTCCAGATATGTCTTCAATAGCAGTTAGCTCAGACTAGAAAACTGGAGACTAAAATTTGGAGAAGAAGAGGGGCAGAAGGTAATTTTCATTCAAAGACACGTGGTCATTCTTATTCATCAGGTTCCTGCATCATCGTCGCATCTTCCCAACGTTTTTATAAAGCCTTGACAGTGATTAAGACCACCAGGATCATAAGGGATCCTGGAGGCCAGGGAGGTGGTCTTCTACTGCATGCAACTATGTCATGAAGGGCTACTGATAGGTTGATATAACTCCACGTTAAAACTAGATAGGTTTCCAGGCCCATTACTCCTGCTGGAAGTTCTGCCACAATTTCTGTCCTCTAAGGCCTTCTCCTGATTTCCAGTTAACATTAATTCACAGTGGTGAAGACAATTTCATCTTTGTGGCAACACTATCCTGAAGTTTGAATGGCTTTTTAACCTCTCCAAATTATTTCAGCACCTTCTATCTGTGCATTTAGAGGAACATTAGAAACATTAATGGATCTTAATGTCTTCAGAATACCTCAGTGGGGCACAATAAACCAAATACCAGCTATAATCCCTAATATACTGAGGGAAATGGAGGAGCAGAGGAAGATGTAGCTGCTCAGAGATAAAGCAAGATCTGGTCACAATCAGGCATAGAAAAGAGGTATCCTAAGGTGCTTTCAAATACATATGTCCTCCTCAGGAATACTGTGAAATATACAGCTTGCAATATGCTTATAAACATACAGCTTACAACATTAAACTTCCTGTTTTCACAAAATCTTTCATTCAGAGCTTGTCACGAGGATCAGTGTGTTCAAAAGGGTCAATTTTAACTCTTTTCTTATTCAAGTGAAAATCTCTAAATCATCTTTTGACTGTAAAGCCTCATTTTCACTAAAACCTTTTACATTGCTCTTTCAGCATTAGAGAAATGGGCACAATTTACATTGATACTCCTTTTTTGACCTTTAATATTGCCAGCTCAACTCTTGAAAATAACCGAGAATCAAGCCCTGTAACTTTATAATTGACCTAATACTCTCCTGACGTAATATCAACAAAATTAGCAGCATTACACTAGGGAAGAATCTGTCCAAGAATGCGCATACAGACAAGAACTATTTGCAAAGGGCAAAAGAAAACAGACCCTGACACAATGCTTGCAACCACAAACAGGTCAGATCCTCAGGGGAAACAACAGGGAATAAATTGGTTTCAGTAAGTTAGAAATAGTTTATTCCTAAAATATATTCAAAGAGTATGAAATCTTCTTACTATATGGACTCTCTTTTTCTTTTTTTGACACCCCCCCCCTTCAACTGTCTAAACAGGAATAGGTTTTCTTCACTGATATTTAACAGGCAGAAATCAATTAAAAATATCCTGATCAGTCCTAATCTAAAAAAAAAAAAAAAAAAAAAAATCCGGATCTGAAGGGACACAGGTCACTTAAATAAAAGTGAATAACTAGAAGTTGGGTACAAGTCTGGTACAGCACAAAGCTCAGCTGTGCTTCTGCACTTGCTGCCGTAATATGCAGAGTGACCTGACATTCACAGGAAGGGCAGGAGAGGAGAAGCAAAAAGCTTTCATTGTATACACCCCAAGTTCGGGAAAAATAAATAAATAAGGGGAGAGAGAAGGAGAGACAGAGACACTGGGCAGAAGTCACGGATGTTCCAGAGAACGCTGTGACAGGAAAATACTCAATAAGAATTCCAGCAGCCAAAAAAAGATCTTAAATAGATCCATTGTCTTCCTGGCTGAAGCCTTTAGAAAAGCTAGAAATTAAAGTCGGGGCTTTGGGCACCCAGTCGTTCTTTCCTTTCATCAGGATTTGCAGGTTTTAATGCAATCTGTTGTGAGGAAAAAGAGTAGAGCTGTAGAGTCCAGAGACGTAACAAAACCGAAAGGCAGACGCGAGTTACATAACTGGCTTTTTACATAAATATTACATTGAGAGAGAATTTGCTTTCAGAAAGGAAAAAAAGAAAGAAAAAAAAAAAAGAAAGAAAGAAGAGGATTCAATCCAGCCTCCCTTATTGCTTGTCCCCTTTTTGCTCTATCGTATGTATCAAGTAGTTTAAGTGAGGTTTTTTCTTTTCCTTTTTCTATTAAGAACAAACACCTAGAGCCATTTCAGCCTTAAACACTCCGTAATAGTTTTTCTTGTATTACCTGAAAAGTGCACCACATCAGGGAAGATGGAAGAAAGTCTTATTTTACAGCACTATGGCTTGCTTATCTGCAGCACGGGGCAATTAGAAATGACCATGGATATTAAAGTAACTCTCCTCTGTACAGTCTGAGAAAAGGGAAAAAAAATCTGCAAGTCTCCCCATCTGTTATTTCCTTTTTTTTTTTGGCTGAGAGCGAAATTATGCAAGAGCTTTTGAATGTAAAGGCTGCGTGTGCTTTTTCCCTTTTTGTCTCTGTGTACACGGTATGCGATATTGCGTAACTGAGCACCGAGTGGGCGGTTAGCATTTACTATTGATTTACACTACTCCCTATAATGAATTCAGAGCACTAAATGAGGCAAACACATGAAGAAATACAGAGGGGCAAGACGGGGCTGTAAAGTATACGTGAGGAGAGGCACCGTGGAAAGAGGGGAATGCAACATTTAGAAATGGAATTGTGCCTTTCTAAATAAAACACGCTTTCCCCAACATTTTCATTTTGGTGCCCTTTGTTCAGGCCACTGGAAGAGTGGATGCCTAACAAAGCCCACTAATGCTCCTGCCCCTAAGTTGGGTTTCCCTCCTACACCCACTGACCGACTCTTATTAGAACCCATAGAAAATGCCCATTGATGCTGCAGTGGCACTTCCCATGTAAAGGAAACATAACATACAAAAAACACATGTCCTTGCAAAGGAAGCTCGTATTGGGCACGAGGGTTATTGAAGATTACTAACAGAGAGATTTTCCTCTGGCTGTACTTCAGCTTAGCACTTACTCTTACAGGAGCTGCAGGCTTGCAGGAGCTGCGCTCTGTGCACTACGCAGTGTAACCCCTGCACTTCCTGCAATGATTGAGTGACATGGGAATATGGGAATAAGGGAATGGAAACAAGAAGCACTTGTCCCGTTTTGCTTACACTTTAGGCCTGCTGAGATATCCCCACCAGTGTGAGCCTAATCAATGTGATTCTAATGTGTGCTAATACAGCTTTCAAAGCACACAGAAAGGCTGGAAGACCAAAAGGAGCAGGAAGTTTATTGCAAGTCAAAGCAGATACTTAGCCTAATTGGTGTCAGAAATGGTGATTACAGGACAACCCAACCCTCAATGCTCTTAGAGCTTCCCTTGCAGCATCTTTGCTGGAAGTCATGCACTGCTATGGTTGGTGTTATCTTCAAACTTACTAAGTCATGGACCACATACATCTCCCTACAGATCTGGTAGCAGGCATTTTTTACAGGTGCTAAATTAGCAAAGCAAACCAAACTCTCATGTTACCAGGGAAAAGTTTGACCTTTTTTTTTTTAATGGAAATTCCAGAGATACCCAATGTTCCTGTCTCTTTGTTTATGTCTTCAAGGTACACATCTTTGAGCATTAACTATGGTACTACCAGTCAATATCCACGAAGAACCTCTGTCATGATTTTAGATTACAGAGAAAAGGACAATGGTAATTCACTGTCTCACTCATGCGCCTTCATTTTGACCGCACTGAAATTTCTTCACAAGAGCTTTGCAAAAAAGTCCTGCCATGTCTATCTAGTCTGGTTTGCCTGTAAATGAAAACAGTCCCTAAAGGAACATCCAGCAAGGGGTGCATTCCAAGGTAAAGTCACAACCTCATCTGAACTAAGCAAATGATAATACAGCCTGTGCCAATACTCAATGTGCTCACCTGGTTGACCAAGAGAGTGCTGAAGGGAAGAAAGGAGTTGTGGGAGACCCAAGCCCTCCCTCACTGTCCCCAGGTCACTTGAATTAGCCGTAACAACAAAGTGGTGGGTGATGCTATCCAAGGTGTCAGGCTTGGGAAGACCGAACCGCAGCACCACTCGGCACGCAGTGAAAATCTTCACTCTTCTGGACAGACTTTCTCTGTGAGGAGGAAAATATTTGTGTGCGCAGTCTCTCCACTCTAAGTCAATCTAAAATTCTAGTATACCCTCATCTTACAGGACACAATGGAGAAATCCCAAACGTGTCAGTCTTAGGGCAAGTAATGTAAAACAAACAAGGAGAGTAAGTAAAGACACTGACTCCCAGTCCAAATCAAGCTCCGGTGTCAGGGAGACCGGCTCCGCTTGCTTCAGTAGCGCCCAGGGCACCTGGGACATGGAAAAGTGTGTGGGCGAGTTAGATCACAAGCAACTGGACCTGGACTGTAACTAACAGGTTCAAATGGAGAACTGGGTATGTTCTGGAATTCAATTCTAATGTATTTTGTACTTGAAGAGCTAATAGCTGAGTCTGAGAAAAGTTCCCATCGACTTATAATTGACTTCCCTTCATATCTTTGGGAAAGATTGGTGTGTAAATTTTCCATTGATGTTTACCCAAAATGAAATTTTCATGACATTGTGAAGAAGCCAAGTTCATCTGTTTTGAATATGGGGAATGTGAAGAATAGGACATCCAGTGAGTAAGAAATAGGAGAAAAAAAAAAAAAAAAGAGAGAGAGAGAGAAAGGGAGAGCCCAAATGATCTATAGTCAGAAGAAACAAAAAAACCATGAAACTGTGGATGGAGTCACAGCTTATAAAATCAATAGTGACTCGATTCTTGTTTCAAGAACACAAAGTTTTCCACAGTGATGGTTATTTTTAAAAGTCCACATAGCTGTGAAATCTGACCAGATATTTTGCAAAGAGCAGCATAGATTTGTACTTAGGTCAGAAAATGATAAATATAAGTTCACACATGTAAACAAATAGCCTTTGAAGCATAAAGGTATGCTATAGTCTTAAATTTCTCTGAGGAATATGTACCCTACCTCCACACATACCTTTAAAGTATGTTTTCACTATGTATGTGTTTGTTTTGATTAAAGAAGCACTTGACTAGTTGATGCTATTTGCATGTATTGAAGACTGTACAGCATTTTATCTGCTGAAATACCAGGTGTGACTTCTCAGTAAACACTGCACCATAAGGAAGAGACTTGGGTTAGACAAGTTATTACTCCAGAATTTCATGATTTTCCATGCAAGTTTACTGTTTCTCAATAGAGTTTTGGCTTTTTTAATGACTGTAGGAGGAGTGCTAGGTTGCCATGGGCTTTTAATGACAAAATGAGTAATAAAGGAAAGTTAAAATAATGGAGATAAAAAATAAATACATCAGAGATGCCTGCCAGCTCTTCTTGCTAGCTGAAGAATCAGCAGAACCTTTTGTAGGCCTCCTGCAGCACAGCTCTCCTTGCAGTGAAAGCAGTGGGCAATGAGGAAGCTTTGCTTGGCAACTGACCCTTCTGTTTCTTATGACCCTCTTGTGCTCCACAACTTGAGGTGACCGTGACGCAGCAGAAATTGCCGCATTTCCCCCACCAACCAAGCACACGCCTAGCACGCTATTTCCTAACGGCTGCTACAGACCGACACATTTCCAAGATGTTTTTAGTCAAAATGAACGGCGGTGAAGTTGGCCGAGGCTCAGAAAGCAAGGTCCAAGGAGACTAGCAGAGAACTCGGAGTCAGAAAAGAGGTCTCTGGATATTACTGCCATGTCTGCCAGAACCAAAAGAATTGAGGTTATGTCAGTGTTTCCATAATAAACCTCATTCTTTGTAACTCAGCTGTAATGATCTGATCCAGACTGAAACCAAAACATGCAAGGTCTTAGATCAAGAGCAATTTTTTTTTCCTTCAATATTCCCTCTATTGTGAATATAATTCAATCTATTAATATAAACTGGTGAGGAATTGCTAACTGAGTTTATCAGAATTAGGAAGAGAAAGTAAAAGGGAAGCAAAAAACAAAATTCAGAAATCATGGTGAATGCTTTCTGGGACTGTGACTTTCATAAGTGATAGTCCCTAAGATATTCGGGAAACACCACATTTCTTTAGTAACAGGGGAGGCTAAATGCAACCCCAGTCCAACAAATATTAACATTTTTTCACTCCTGTGTTTATTCCAGGTTTCCCTACTGATTCTGACTATTCATATTCACTTATTACTTCAGTCTCTTCTCTGTGTAATGCAGGTACTGCAATAGAGAACATAAAACAACATAGAAAACATAAGCCCTTTCAGAAAGTACTTCATATGACTTAAAGATCAGGTTTTTTTCAAACACTTAGATGATTTGGGAACACTGCAGGTCTGGGTCTAACCTAGATATTTAACTGCAAGCACTTCTTTTCAGGAACCTAAATAAGATAGTTGAGTAAAAAATAACTTGCACCAAACCACATAATGAATTCAAGAACAAAACCCAGATGTTCCTACCTGTTGTTTTTTTTGTTTTTTTTTTTTTTTTTGGTCTNTTTTTTTTTTTTTTTTTGGTCTACAGAAGAAAATTAGCATAGGCACTTTAAGAAAACTATCTGCCCATTATACGAGATGGAAACTACAGCAAATCTTTCACTACTTCACAGTTTAGTTTTCTGTCTTTGGCTACATTTGTTCATACTGAGCGTGGCTGGACTGAAGGTGTCTTATACAGGTCTGTGTTACCTCCTTTGGAGCTTGCTCTTCAGAGTACAGCAACTTGACAATACTCATCAGCTAAGGAGGTATTTTGAAAACAACTAAATAAATCTAACGAAACTAAATAAAGTAATTGAATTATTGGTAACACAATACAGAAAAGCAGCAACAATATTTTGTACTGTTATATCTTTTTTTCCACAAGACTCTCAGAGCACTTTGTAAAGAGAGATAAACTCTTATTAAACAACTTGCTCCACGGGTAGTTCCCATGAAATCAAGATACCTATTAGGAAAATAATATGTTCCTCAATTACTCAATTCTATGACATAATTATCATCAATTCTATTCACAAATGGGGAAATAAGTACATAGACTTTGAATTATTTGTGTAAGATCCCACTCAAAATGAGCTGTAGAGCTGGGAACACAAAGCCAAAATCTTTGCAGCCAGCCACTTGCTGTAAACACCTCAGTAGTACCTGTGTGCTTTACAATGGAAAGTAATACACCGCATTTTGACAGTTTTCTAGCATTTTCCAGGTACTTCTACTAATTTGAACTTCCTCACATAAATAAATAAATAAATAAATAAATAAATAAATAAATAAATAAATAAATAAATAAATAAATAAATAAATAAATCTTTCTGGTCCAGTCTGAGTAGCTGCAACATATTCATTATATCTAGGAAGATTAAGCCCTTCTTGACTGTACCTATCTACGTTACAGCCAAACCTAAGTTGCTGAAACAGAAACCTAATAGCAAAAACAGGCACTGGATTTGCCAACGAGAGGCTAAGATACATGTATATATACATACACTTATGACATTACTTGTGTAAGTTAATTTTGTTATGAACTTAAGTGTTTTTCCCAGTTCTCTGAATGCTATAAAATACCGTAGGAAAGCAAACCAGATCAGTGTAGCCAAAGAGAAAGTTGACACAGTCACTCATTTACTCATTGTAAAAATAGAAACTAGATGCTGCCCTTCCTCAGAATCTTTGTCAAGATTTTTATTTTATTAGCTTGTTTTAAGGTAAAATTACTAAATGTTGTGCTTTGTTTTCTCTCAGCCTTCGGCTCCCTTTCCCCCGAAATTATACAAGAACTTGTATCAAGTAAATAATTAAGGAGAGTAAATCCTTATTCCTACTTGAAGCTCATTCTGGAAAGAAAAGTTTTCTTACCTTTTTACTACATTTGCCGAAACCTGACAGTATCTTCCCCTCAGTCTTTTCAAACTCAGCTACTCTTTTATTATACAGAACGCAAGTAATAATGAAACTGTGCTGATCTGCTTGCTTTCACTCTATATAGTGTCTATATTTATACGCTTATGCTTCTGTTTGATTCTATATTTATCTTCTTTATCTGCCTACAGTGCATCTGTTTCTCATACACATAGACATATATACACACACACTCCTGCACGCGTGTGCACACAAATATACAGGCATATATAAACACACATATGGGCAGACCCAAGAATATACATACTTGCAGTAGGCTTCTGTTCAACAGCAAGAGTTGTATAAATATAAACATGTGCAATATGTACTGTATAAATGAAGACACATACACAGAAAAGAACATAAACAATTGCCTGAATATGGCTTGCTGGCTTTAGGATGGGTTATGATTTGGTGGGCTGCCTAGTCAAGAGGATTGCGCACAGCTCTTTCCTTTGCATTGCTCTGCTGCTGTAGCCCTGTAATGCTGGGAGCACTTGGGTGCAACAGGCACTTTGACCACCTGCATTTTTACTGCAATTTTGCCAGGAGTTTTTCTGTGCAAGTTTACTTGGCGCAGTTGTAAAGCCACTGCTCTCCTGTCCGTGGAGCGGTTCCCTGTTGGCACCACCAGCACTTTCCTTCAGGCTATTCAATAAAGAAGCTAGAGCTAAGCAGCTCTGCCCCAGTTGAGAAGACCAGGCCCTAGAAGATGGGACAAAACATGACTCCAGATCCAGGTCAATCTGATAATTTTATAATCAAATGTTAATAGTCTATTTCTCTAGGTCTTAGCAATAAAGAGCATTTTCCCAAATAGGAAATAAGAATAAATGGGGGCATTACCTACCACATTAGTTAAAACTAGCATGCCACATGCCCCTTGATACTGTTCTGGCTGTTCTGTCCCATCACTCCCATCGGAGTTAGGTCTCTTACTCTTTCTGGCTAAGCTTCTGTTAAGTCTAGGAAAACTGCAAAAGGAGAGGTAAGTGTGAGAAACAAAGATCATCTATGACGATGAAATGTGATAAAACCTCTTTTAGGCCAAAGCAGATTATAGTATGTCTCCACTGTAAGATTTTTCTATCCTAAACTGGTATGTTATTCATTCACACCCTACTGTCTCAGAGGGGTGTCAGAAGGGACGATGCAGACAGAAAAGCTGACCAGTAAAGTCACTGGTCAATTCTTCCTCTGCCCCTTGTCATGGAACTATATTTTGGCTCCTCAATAGCTCATAAGACAGTGAAAACAAGCCGTCAATTCAATATGCAACCTCTGGGCTTTTCCAAAGGAGCAGGAACCCCTGAACCAGGAACTCTCTTTTCTTAGAATAGATGTAAAAACTATCAGAGATACAGGCTAAAGGCAATAAGATACAAATAAAAAGAGCCCACTGTATATCAAGGGTAGCTCTAGAAGATAGCCTACCCACAGCCTGTGCTGGCAAGCCTGCCTGTAACTTCAAAAATGGTCTTGCAACATATCTTACTTTTTCACAAGAGTAAAAGGATCATTCTAGACTCTTTAAGGGTTTTGTTTTTTTTTTTAATTGTTCACCATAGTCTACATAGCCACATTTATAGTATTTGAAAAGTTTCACCACTTAGAAATAAAATAAGATTTTGCAAGAGAGGAGACGAAGGATTTTCTGTTAGCTTGCATATTACCTTAGCGTGATCAATCTCATAGGGTTAGTATTTCTAGTCATACTACCATATGGCTAGAAATAATGGTTTTTTTGATAAATGCAATGACTGTACATCTATACTATCTTTAGCAGTGACCATTTAAGAACCAATTAAATGGGAATGTTGTACAAAGAATATAAAGGAAATTATTTAATGTAAACTCTCTCTTACGAAAAATATGGTGAATATCACCAAAGTTTAGGAAATGCCTCTACCTTGCTCTGCATACAATGCACTGAAAAAATACTGGTTGTGCCAAATGCCTCATACATCTTATATTGCTTGAAGAGGAAGAGCTATGTTAATAGATAAATACCTCTCAATTCTTGGCACATTGTCTGGATATATATCTTAATATCTGACAAATATCTATCCCTCCTTAGGAATTCTTCAATTAGATTTACTAACTGATACCTGTGCTCTTAAACATTATTTCCTCGAGAAGACGTAATGCTATCAGATTAAAGAAAGCAACTCTCTACTTCTGAATAAATTAAAATGTAACAACTCAAGCCCTATCCTTATTTGAACAAAAGAGGCATGCTATTTTATGCTCGTGCATCTATATGGATTTTAAATGAATCTTATATTATCATAACTATATCCATGTATGAAGTTGATCCAGTATAATTATTTCCGTAAAAACATCCATCCTTTCAATAAGAATAATTATATTAGCATAAAATTAGTACACAGTAGGTTTTAGTAGATGTCCAAGACCTGCTAAGACCAAATTGTAAAGACCAGCTGTCCATTCTAATAGCTGTAATTCCTAATTAATTTCCACAAGGCTGAAACAGTCCAAAATATATCATACTTCTGGTGAGGGAAGCATCTGGTCCATGCACTAATGTGTAGTATCAAAATTTCAGAAACCAACTATGCTCATTTAAAGAAAAAGGAAAATATTTGTACAACTTATCCATGGACAAACAGTTGAAAAAAAACGATAAAAGGGAATTCATTTGTCACGTTTAGGAGAAGAATTTCAAAGAATGACATGGACATTGTAAACCAATAATGCCGCTTTAACAGCTCTTCTTAGAAAAGAAGTTGAAATCTCATCAATAACAACTGATCGATCGTGCTGCCGAAGAAACAAAAACTTAAGCTGCAGAAATGCATGTATGACAAGGCACCATTATCATGGCCCTAGGCACTGGAAAATCTCTTACATGCCCAACAACATGTATTTTTTTAAATCTAGATCCAGGGTAAGTCGTATGTGTCTGAAATACACCGTTCCACCAATGCCCCAACATTGCACCCGTAACTATAAAGGGAGAAAAAAATGATGATTTAGAAAAGTCAATGTCATAAAAAAATGGAAAGCTGTAGCAAGAAAGAGAGCATGCTGCAGGAATGTCTTGCTTAGCAGGATGCACAGGGTTTTTTTCCTTTCTTTTTCTAAATGAAAAAGGACTGTAGATGACTTCAGAACAAAATGCACTATTGAAACCGAGATACCAACAGATGAATTTCAAAACATTAGAAAGGACCTTTCAAAAGGCTCCGTGCCAAGGCTTCAGCACTGAGTTGGATACATCTTTTCAGGAGCTCCCTCTTCTTTATAACCCTCAATTGTTCCAGCATTCTCTGAATCGAGAAAACAGCCTTATTCCTGTTTGGAAGCCAGCAGAAGCAGATTTTAAACAAAAGGGGGAAAAAAAAAAGGTTTAGCTTTGACTAAAATAATTACCTCAAAAACAAAATGCTGGCAAAGCCCTAAGAAACTGATTTAGTCCTCTCGCTGTGAGCTAAGACTGACCTGCTTTACTTGAGAAATGTTATAAATCTCTTGCCTACAGTGAAAGAAAAGTATCCTTCTCCTTAAAGAAACACTAAATAGTTTTGTTTGTTTGTTTGTTTGTTTGTTTGTTTGTTTGGTCAGTCATTATCTCTGGAAATGATCCCGAAGGCTCAATGGGATCTTATCAACGAGTATCCTCCATTGCATGGGGAACTCAAGAAGACAGAGCCTGACTCTTCTCAGTGTTACCCAGTAACAGGACAAGAGGCAACAGACACAAACTGAAATATAGAAAATTCATTCAAACATGAAAAAAAGGCCCCTTCTGAGTGTGAGGGTGATCAAACTTTGGAGCAGGTTATCTAGAGAAGTTGTGGAGTCTCCATCCATGAAGAAATTGAAAACCTGCCTCAATACAGCCCCGAGCAACCTGGTCCATTGGACGCTGTTTTAAGCAGGAGTATTGGACTAAACGAGCTCCACAGGCCTTGAGCAACCTCCATGATTATGTGATTTTTTATTTTCAGACATGAATTTGGAAGCTACATCAAACTATACTGAAGTATTTCCTTGTGCCTAGCTTTATTTGACCTTTTTCTGCTCAGAAAACTCATGTCCTATAAGATTAATGAACAAAAAAATCACACAGAAGTATCAATAGGCTTTTATAAGGTCTTAAGGAACAGCAAAAGATACGTCTTTTATCATGCACTTAGTTTATGATAGCTGTTGGAGACTGACACTCAGGTCACCAAAATCCATATACTATCAGATCTCCCTATCTCCACATGGCACCTTGCATTATTTTACTGAAATCAAATCTTCATTCTGTATTTTAATAAAGCCTAAAGAAGTTTTTACCTACCTGACTATTTTTGTAAATACATTAGTGAAAGAAAGCATAATCTTCAGTACCCATTCAACCATTCAACCAGGTTTTTATTTAGGCTAAAAGACAATAGGCTAAAAATTTTTAGGCTAAAATTGCAATATGTGAATGAATAGATCCCACTCAACAGATTTACATTATTAATACTAATCTGCAAGGCCTCTTACCTAAATTAAATTACATTTCCAAGATACAAAATTATTTACAAGTCAGTATAAGCAGTGAAAGAATCCTAAAAGTCTTTCCACTATTTCTATCTATTGGCATATTTAAGAACTTAAAAGAGTCACAGCAATTTTAGATAGGACAGAAATGGATGAAGTAGTTTGCCGAGGCTTCAAAACTAGAAAAAAAAAAAAAGGAAGCAGTCGACTACTCCAGCTAGAAAACAAAAAATGAGGTAGCCACAATTGGTTGCATGTAGAACCACCCATATTCAGAATTAAAACCAATCATTCATGCCAAAGCATTGAGGAGGAATAAAGCAAAGGCAGTTTCCACTCTCACCCATGACCTCAAACACTAGGACCTCCTAAGAACTGTGGGGGAAAGCACTAGTAGGTAGATAGGATGACAGAATCAGAATCCTTAGTCTTTTCACCATCTGAAAGGTGCTAATTTTAAAAGGTGGCACATTCAGGCATATCCGTATTTGGAAGCTTTTATTGAGACATAGCTCAGAATTAAATTTAACTTACCTTCTTGGGATTTCTGTATGTATCTACCAATGAGAATCCTTTTCTGATGTGATTACCAAAAGACACACTCTGCAACAACTGATCAGAAGAAATATTTGGACGGCACTGAAAATTAAACAACTTTTCATCTCTACTATCCAGACCCTATCTTAAGAAGAATTTGCATTTGAATTTTCTATGTTTGATCCTGGATGCAGAACCTTACCTGACCTGGTGATCATACTTTACTAAGACCACTTTGGAAGATTCAGAAAGTGATCAGTAAAGATTTTAATAACCACCTATTAATTCTTATAGATTATTGAGTTGAACAAGTCAATTGGTTGCTTATAATAATAATCTATAGTTTAATCTATGATGTGCTTACAAAATGTCCTAAGCATAATAATCATGTCCAAAATGTATTTCGAATATTGATTAATCATGTATTACAAACTGCTTGTCAGCGTGCCACCAACATAATTGTAGCTGGGTAAACAATGCAAGAACAGAAAAGAAGCTAATGTTTGCAACATTTCTAAACACATATAAAGATGTGAGTAATATTCTGCTTTTGGAAGGATGAAGGATTCAGATGGTGATCCTAATCTTATCTCCCCTTCCTGTATAGTATCTGCAAAAACCTCAAAACATCCAGGAAAACTAAGCAAACTGCACGCATGGTGAAATAGGGACCACCAACTCCCACAAGAACAGTAGGCAGTTTGTATGGCTTTGGATTTTTAAGGATCTGCAGCAAACTCCATCCCTAAGGAACACCACCAGGGAGCATGTATGTAGGGGGAATTTGTCTGTCTCCTTAGGGAACTTAATACTAATAAACCAATGAATGGATTACAATTAGGAACATTTGCAAGCTTTACCTATGTGACAAGCTTTTCCTTCATTGACATATTCTAAATAGCACAATGGATACTGGTCCTTACTGTCTTCTTTTCAAAAGGAGTTTCCTGGTGATAATAAATTGCCACACAAGAAGTTTGCTACTGTCAGGGAGTTCACTGAAGGAAAAGAAACACATTGGATATTACCGGTATTAAATTATCAAGAATGAGGCTTATACCACTGTTTAATGTTAGTGTCTTTGAAACTAGAATGTAACACCAATGACTCCATTTCTGATTTATGTTTCTGCACAAATCATAATTTTGCTGCAATAACAGTATCATATATTGACTGTTATCAGTGGAAAGTATCAAGAAAGTATCGTGTCTGTGTTTATGGGTCTATTACAAGAATAAGATTGTCCATCTTTATTATTTAGTAGCCCCTAATTGTATCATTCTAGGCAGCCAAGTGAACTAGGCTATCTGAGATCTCAGCACAATTTTCTATCCAACACCAATGACTGAATCAATGGGCTGCAGTTCCACAGATTCTCCCAGAAGCACAACTACCAAGCATGATTTTGCAGCATGATGGTTATGCACTAGAAAATATGGATAACACATCTGGGCTGGGAAACATTGTTAGGTGAATACATTGCCCCATGTCAGCTGTGACCACGTCAGAGTAGTACATCAGAAACACGTTATGGTTCTGATGGGAGGACAACTGAACACAGAAACATATTACACTGAGTGCAGGAAGAATCTAAGGGCATCGTAGAGAAGCTAGAGAGAGTGATTATAGAGGCTCGGGGGGATACCAGCAATTATGAAAAGGACATTGCCAGCCACAACTGAAAAGCAAAGAACAAAGCCAACAATATGGTATTAATCACATGCCCTGTCGGCATGTGGTGCCAAACTATTCAAAGCACAGAATGTTCTTTATTCACCTCACTTTATATTGCTGAATGAATGTAGCATTTATGAAAATGAGAGATTAAAAACATAGATATTAACCAACCTTTGGGCCAAATCCTACTTATCTTATTGATGCAAGTAGTTCCACTGATTTTAATAGATGTAATTGCTATTGACTTCAACAGAGCTACTCAGAAAGTTAGGAGGGCAGGATGTGGCTCAATGCATAAGCAAGCTTCCCTTACCACAAGGGCAATGGTGCCAACTCATCATTTCTGACGCAACTCTCCCTGCTTTTCCAGTAACGGATCCCCTGAGCAAAGACTGCTGCACACACCAAACTCTGCGACACATATCAGATAAGCATAGTAAGAACTTGAATGAAATACCCACATTTATTTTTACTCACCTCTTCAGAAGCAAGAGACAAACCCTTTTGACACCTAGAATTTTACAGCATGGTTTTATTGTTCAATTCCCCCACTCCTTATGAATGAAACATCTAGGAGGGGCTGAAATTAAGCTTCTGCACAGGCTGCCCATCTCCAGATGATTGCTGTGCCTTTGAAAAGGATCGTATGACTAAACTGATTCAAAGTAAGTCTCTGGGGTACAGAGGCAACAGGTTTCTGGCAATGGATAGCCCTGCTGAATGAGATTAGACTCATCCCATTCTCTCTACTTTCAGATTTAAATGCAGGGTCTCGTTTATGACCAGAGCTATATCCTTGAGCAGCATCCCTTAGGACCATGCCAAAATGGAAGAGATTTGAGGGAGGAAAACATAGAACGCAACAAAAAACATGAGGGAGAAAAGAGAAGGAAATCACATTGTAGTTCGACAGCTTAAGAGAGACGCAAGGAATTGCCTTCTAGGGGGGCTCAATCACTGTTAACCTGACATAGTGCCTCAATGCCACAGAGGTAGGTGCTGTTAAACATGTAAGATGGCAAGGCACGCATGCAAAACCGAGGAAGGCAGAACTCTCTTCTTTTTCACGACTTCTAACTGAAGAGGCAGCAATCCCGTGCTTTTTTGGCAGTAAAGCCCACTGGAATACATACTTTAACCCAAGAACCTCTTCCTGCAATTCTAGTCTTCCACATTCCACTTGCTACATACAACATATTCTGAATAGCTATTTGTAACAAGGCCTGATTCTTATATCTTCCTTACTTCATTGTAGAATTGAAGGCAACTCCTTGAATCTCTAATTCCTTTGGGGGCACAGCTGAGTTGAGAACCAGTTTCATGATGCTCTGCTGCAGTGGCTCTTCCCTGTCTCGGTGAAGGGGTAGTTCACTGCCCTATGAAATCCTACACTGGCACCCGAATGAGTTAGAGATTCAAAGCTAACACAGGCCCACATATTTAAAGACACAGACTTCAGACACTAAAAAAAAAAAAGAAAAAAGAAGAAGAAGAAAAAAGAACAAAACAATTCCTAATGCTTTTCCTATAGAGCAGATTTTTGGAGGTATGATATTACAGAATTTTTACTCATTTTGTAGATTGGGTTTAGATCCTGTTATGTGCACATAACAGGATTTGAAAAATCATGATTATCTCAAGCACACAGAATAATGGTTAATATTTCAGATTTTAAAATACAGTGGAGCCTCAATTATCCAAATTTAGTGAACCCAGACAAGGTTTTGCCCCTTGTCATTTATTAATTAAATGGTAAATTGCTTCTATTACTAATTATTTCCACAGATCCATGGGCATGCAGGGCATTTTGGTTACTGGTAAACGCGGTTATCAAGCTGGATTCAGTGTTCTTCCCCTGTTCTTCAGATAATTGAGATTCTGATATACTCTGAAAAGCATTTAAAAGATTTTAAAATGTATTACTGGGAGAGTTTCCAGGTCTTGTAGGTCCTGTGGGGTAGAGGCATCCCCAAGATTGTGGAAGGCAGCACTCTTGGCAAGCCAAAAGACAGGAAAGTATGTCAGCCAATACGTAAAACAAAAGCAAAGCTATTTCCTGACCATAATCTGATAGTTTTGAATCCCAGCAATATATTAATTTGACTAGGTGACTGATTGTCTCAGTAGGACGCTAACAAGTCAGACATTACATTAAACTTACTTTTCTTTCAAGGCTTGCTTGTATTCAGAGCAACAGAAGTTTAGCTACGCAAGGATCTGAAGAATTCCTTAGACTACAGGGATCCTACAAAGGAAGATCTACCCCAGCTAGAACAAAACGTACCAGAGTCTATAGGAGAACTTCTACTATCAGGGAGATGCAGCAGCTGTAGAACCATACACAGGTCACAATGAGGCACCTGCTATGGCTGAAGCCATAAGAACTCTATGTATTTGTAAAAAAAAGCAGGATATTAATAAAATTTAGGTATCAAATAGCAATGAACTGTCCCACTTTAAACAGAGTATCTGTTTATATACAATCAGGTGAAACATATAAGCACTTCAGTACAAAATCTGAAGTCTAAGGTAACTGCAGTGTCTATTTTTCAAAGATGACACAGATATAACATCAACAGTTGGAGGGGATAATCGGGGATATATTGTAATGCTAGGGTACATTTCATAAAAATGACAGAATGAATGCAGAATACAGAGGTGAGGAGTGATGCTGTGAATTAAAAAAAAAAAAGAAAAAAGAAAAAAGAAAAAAAAAAGAAAGAAAATATATTTAAATAAAATGACTAAGCAAGGTGCACTAAGAAGCACCATAAAATATCCCTGGGTTTTATTCCCAGCCTGAAAAGAAAGCAATTGACGTTAGACTTATACTATTCAGTATCCTACCGAAATGCTGACAGTGATCATGAAATGCTAAAAAAAGATTTGAGACGTAGCCAGGACTGAAAACAGAATAGGAGATTAGAGACAGGCTGCTTAGGTAGATGTCCTAGTAGCACAAGCCAGAGTCACCATGACTGATTTTTGGTGCAGTTGGTCAGAAGACCTATGAAAGAAGCAGCAACTTTGATTCAGTGCTAAGGAAGACACTAAATCTGCTTTAACGTGTGTAAATGAACCACTTTGTAATAACGATCATAATGCACAAAAATTCAGTTCTCTGTAGGACTGAGAAAATAGCACCGCCACTACAAATAACAAATTCCCTACAGTAATATGTAACTTTGGAAAAAGAACTGTTTAAAATAAAGACCCTACTAAAAAGGAAATTAAAAAGGAGAAGGCAAGGCTAAAACAGTTTCAGGAGTTACAGTAAGAAAACGTGCTCTCAGAGACTCAGGTCTCTGACAAGTAACAGGAAAGCCTTACCTTAGCATCGCTGTCATAATTCTGACCCCCAGTTTTCTGCCTCCATCATTTTAAGGAATATCTCCACAGTTTTTGTGCAGACACACCAAATTACAGCCTCAGTTGGTGAGGAGACCAGAAATAGTTCTGATTTTCCTGAATATGCTTAGTTGTAAACTGTTATAATTCAGTTGTCACTACATAAGAATATTCCTTCAAAAGGCAGAGAGTGTCCAGGAGAGAAGCATGATACACCTTTATATGTAAGAATCTTTACAGTTATCTTAAGGTAATTCATTTCTGCTCATCACATGAAATTCATAAAATAAATAAATAATTGCTTGTGAGAAAAGGAAGGAAAGAAAGGAAAGACAGGAAGGAAGAGAAGAGAAAGATACTAATAAGGATTAAAAAATGTGAACCAAGTGGTCCATTAGATGTGAAAGACATCATCCAAAGAAAAGGAAATCATACCTAAATGCATAAAGTAGAAAAGAACGTATGTTTTAATAACTTCAAAAATAAACTAAATGTAGAATGGCCCATGATGCTGTCAAAGAAGAACTTTTAAAAGCCATAAAGAATTTTTCTGAATATATTGAGAAAAACATCCTACAGAGACCGAGGTACAAAAAGAATGTTCACAGAAAAAAAAGAAAAAAGGTAATTCTTTGTATGTGTGTTTAGAGAAGTTTAGAAAGTTTTGCTAATGAAAGCCTTTTCCTGGGAGGACAAGTCTGAGAAAACATCTCAAGCTGAACTGTAATAGAATAGAAAATAAATCAATAAAGTGTGTAATGAAAAGAATAAATGGTCATCTGTCAGGTATAAAGGAATTCACCTCTGAAAAAGCTTAACTCACAACTCTTGCACCTAATCAGGATAGGTAACTAAAGAACAGGAAGAGGCAATACTAAAAAAGGGCTTCAGGAAAAGCCAGGTAGGTCAGTAAGTCTGTTTTCTATGCCATAAATGCTGGTATAAAATATAATAAAAAGTAATAGACACTAAGGAAGATTCAACCTTGCTTTTCTTTTCAGAGGCAAGGTTTAATTCACAAATCTATGATTTCTCCAAAAGAGTCAATGTTATATAGCATGCCTGTGACAGTGATTCGAGTAGTGCTACTTTCTAAAAAACAAGAAAAAAAGTGAAAAACCCTCACCAAAGACTCAAAAAATAAGTCACACATCATGGCATAAGAGAAAAAGTCCACCTGGATTAATTAAGGGGCTCAAAGATGTGCAACAAATGGGGGGAACATTTAGCTTTTGTTCAGAAATGATTGAGGAAAGAAGGCTGTATTAGTCATGCAACACACATGGTAGCAAGCACATAGCACCAAGTAACTACAGCGTGACAAAATACAAACCCAAAATGTTGTACAAAGCTCCAATAACACAGAGTGACTACACGATAAAATGAAAAATTAAATTTAATGTTGATGATATACAGCAATGCTCAGGGGGAAAATGATTCTAAATATCCATACAACATGACAGGATCTAAATTAGCTATTACCACACAGGAAAGAGGGCATGGAATGCTTTTGGGTATACCTATAAAGGCATCAGCTCAATGCTTAGAATTGATCACAAAGTTGGGAATTATTAGGAAAGAAATAGAAAACAAAGCTAAAAACATAATTATGCTCCTCTAATAAATCCATGGTAAATGCAAATGCTAAATACTGTATGCAGATCTGAGCTCTCAATACCAAACAAGGATATAGAAAGATTAAAAAAGATGCATAAAGAAGCAAAAACAATGATTAAAGGACAGGATAAATTCTGTAAAGGAGATATTAAAAAGAGGAGTAGGGTTCTCTGGCCTGGACGAGTAATGTCTGAGGGGAATTTGAAAGAGTTGTATTAAATCATAACATAACAAACAAGAATGAGGTGAACTGTTAATAATTGCTGCCTGTTTCTCACTGCATATTTCCAGGAAGCATCCAAAGAAGTTATCAAGCATCAGGTTTAAAGCAAACAAAAGGAAGTATTTTTCAGACAATGTGTAATTAAATTGTGGAATTCAGTGGCACAGGATGTTTTTGACACCAAAAGCATAAATGGCTTCAAAAAGCAATTGGGTAAATTCATAAGAGAAAGGTCTACTAGGAGCTATTAAAAACAATGATCCAGAAGCAGGAAACATTACCTCACACTAAGGAATGGGCAAACCCATCTGCATGTTTCTAAAGAGCACAACGAACCACTCTGACACGTGCATCAAAGCTACGCTCCAAGCAGCCGGCACATAGACCACGGAGACTCTGCCTTCAAAACGGATTTAGGGAGCACATGGATTATGGCTGCAACTGATGATTTAATATTACTCTGTCAACATACTGGATATTGATAAATATCTGTCCTCAGGTACAACCATGGTTGCAGTCTCCCTTAAGGACAAAATTGTAGAGGTGTAAGAATGCAACACAGCGAAATGTGTGGAGAATCAAGTATAATTCCAGGAGACTTCTGATACGGATAATGTAGTTCTTCCTAAGCAGCTAGGCTTCCCACAGGTGGTCTTCGTTCCTGAGATGAAAACCATCTGCCTTATTTTGTTACCAGCGACACCCGCTTTGCTTCTAATGGGTGCTGAACATTCGTACGTGATTTCAGTGGGAGCCGCATTTTGTCTACTACGCATGTTACACCCCAAAACGCCTTTGTAAAACTAAGTAAAAACATTAAGGTCACAAAGCAAAGCACTCCAAAGTATGAAAATATCAAAATGAAGTCTGTCACAACAGCTGTAGTGTTACAATACAATCTTCCATGTTATGATTGTATATTATGTGCTCTCTATAATGGAGAGCATCCAGGGAATGAGACTAATTCAAATATTCTTTTTTTATCCTCACTGTTCAGTGTGTGGCCCCAAGCCTTGTTTACTGAGTGGCATCCAAGTCTTGCATGAATTAAGATTTTTTTTGTTTCTGGCTTTTCTGTGGTACTCATCACTACAGTGTCTGAATATCTCAAAAATGTTGGTGAATTAATCCCCACAAAGTGCCCTCAGATGTCTGGAATGATTTTAATCCCTCACTGAACAAAACTGTGAAAGAAATGATGTGACTTTTTCCTGGCCACACACAGGAAGTCTATATCAAAGACAAGAAGAATATATAGATCTTCTCATTTTAATGAGTGCTGAGCATCTCCTGACCTTGTTCTGTAGCATGAATCATCACACTCCTCTTCCTATTCCATGGTTCATCCATGGTATAAAAATTTTCCAAACAGGGGAGTAATACCATGGACAGGGACCTCATTCCCACCACATCCTATATCTAAAATTGTGAATTGGGAAAAGCTGCTCCAAGGATTAATCACTGCTTGATTTGTAAAGGCCTTGAAGAGATACAGATCATCAGCACAATGAAGGAAGGATGGCATTTCTTCTTAACATTTCTTTTTGCATAAATTTCTGCTTTCAAATTGCCTTTTGTAGGAGTTTTGTTAATAGAAGGTACTTTATGCATGTGCATATACATATATATATATATGTATATTTAAGAAATCTCAAGCAGGAACAATGGTACATGTTTAAGACCTCAGTGCCTGACATGGGCTCTTTCTGTAACATTGAAGACCATTCGCAACCATGAACCTCAACTTTATGGAGCACTTTTGCTACGCAGCACTTGAGCTCTAAGGACATACAGACCCAGAGAAAAACGTCCTAAGTCACCGCCGCCTTGAGGGTCTGTCTCACGCCTACCAATGCCAAGGAGCTGAGAGGGAAGCTCAGTCTTGGCTCCTCTCTTGTGTTTCCCATTGTGCCTCCACATTGCAGCATTTGCGGTCTGTAGGATCGCCCGCTGCAGGGCCGACTTTCAGTTCTCTGTGACAATAGGGTGAGGCGAGGACAGACTGGCAATCTCGGGATATGAATTTCCTGCCCTTTGCGGGTTTCAGTTAGGCTCTTAGCATTATTTGAACTTTTGTGGTTGAATTTTCTTTGTTATTGTTTTAATTCTAGTGGTGGAAAACAGGAGAAGAGACAGCATCCCTCTGGAAGCAGTGAATCTCAGTCTCTAGACAGTCAATGGCCATGGCTTTTCTTTCTGGCATTTTAAGATCTACCAGTGAACAAAGAAAGGACCTAGCAGTTCCGCATTATGGCAGAAGGGTAAATTTTTTGGTGTATATATCCTGACAGCCATTAGTATCTTTTTTTTGTTTATTTGTTTTATGGCCTTTCCAATAGTATTTGATCCTAAAATAGGCTCAGAAACTGCTCCCTAACATTCTCCCATTCTGAAATGGGAGAATTCCCATTTCTCCCATTCTTTCTGAAAAAGAAATAGGGTAGAAGGAGAGCTATGACTGCGAGCGGCAGTGTTAACTGCACAGGACACACAGGAAACAAAGCTTCCTTCCAATTTCAGAACCAAGTATTTGTTTCACTTGACTGTCATGGTTTACAGGGACTTTGCCCATGTTTTTCAGAGGAAATGAGATCTTAATTACTTAGGAAGCAATGGAAGGCCTTGGAAAATATACTAGAAAAATCCTGTCCCAAATTCTGAATTTATAGAATTATCCTAGACTGCCCTTCCCTCTCTCCATTTCCAGGAGCTGTGGTTTAAGATTTTTTAAAAAAGTCAACTCCCAAGAGGTCTGTTTGCTATGTTCTCCCCTCGGAGATGCAAAAGCTATTATAAAATAATATTAGAAGGTATATACAGGAACTTTCCCTTCATATATTTCAAAAGAAATCATAAAACAACCTCAATGTAAAAAATAAATAAATAAAATAAATCCGCTAAGACAAAAAACACGAGTGGAAACTTTCCAAGGGAAGAAGTATCAACCATGGGATTAGAATCACTAACAACTGCCATGAGTTTTATCAAAAACCAGGGATCACCAGCCTTAGAGAGTTCTAGTTCAGGTCCTCTCTGAGAAACATATGCAGAAGGGAATGTTTCTGGTTCTCCATTCCCTCACCCTCTTGGGTGCCACAGCTTCTTCTCTTTTGCTTCTGTTTATAGCTGTCTCTCACTGTGTATTTCGGGGAAAAAACCTCTAAATAAAGATCACAGACTGTTCTATTATATGCCCGTCCTCCTCCTCTTTCCCCCCTTTCTTGCATTTGTGCAGTGTTGTGGCACCTATTAACTACCAGTGTTTTCAGAATGACATTATACAAGGTGCAGGATGTACCACTGTGCCCTAAAAATATCAACAACTGCATTAGTCTCACAATAATTAATGGCAGGCATTATGCAAATGACAACTTTTTCACTGCAAAATAATGACATTTCTTCATTTTGAGCAGAGTTATGCAAAACAATGAATTGGGAATGATAAATCACACGGGAGAATTAAGAAAGCCATAACGTTCCTGCCCAGGCAGGCAGAAAGACAGACAGACCAACAATTCAGAATGCATTGTTTTTTCTCAAACTGCTATTAAGAAATAAATAAAAGCATAGCCAGTTGGTCATTAGAACGTATGTGTAATTTAGTTTTTCCCCCTCTAGGCAACTATACATACGGGGCCGTTAAATTCTAGCAATTGGGTTATTACAAGTCACAAGCAATTTTTTTTTATTAACCTTAATAAGTCATTCACTCAGTGACTATAGTCATCAGGCAAATAAAATGTATCACATGTCATTCTCCTACACATTAACTAATTTCTTATGCAAACATCACAACCTATAGCAATTACTGCTGCTCAAAAGAGCCCAAAGTCACTTTCAATTTATTTCATTGCTTTTGTGCTTGGCCATTTCCTGTAGCACTTTATTGATGGTGCCCACCTCTTTAGGTGCAAAGGGGAAGAACTGCACGGAGGAGCTCCTTCTCTGGTCCAGGCCTGCACCTTTTTCCTGCTTCCAGTGACTGCTGTTGCAGAAGGAAGCAGGCGAGGAGCTTCTCAAAGGTAAAGACACATCTGTGAGCATCCCGGAGCCACCCTTCCCACAGTGCTCCCTGAAGCACCGGCGCCCCGGAGAGATGGGGACGGGAGGAAAGCTTTGAACTCCCCTCCATACACCACTCCTCCACCATTCCCCACAGTGTCTCCTGCTGGAACTGAAGTATCTATCAGCTTTTTAACAGATAGCACTCCTGGATCTTTCATTCTAGTGATTCCTGCTGGGAGAGTCTGATGTATCAAAGAATTACAGCGATTAAAGTTGGAAAGACCTATGGTATTAAATCATTTACTCCATTCTCCCATCTGAGCTGGGCTATTCCTTACAATATTTTTTCTCATATTCTATTTAGTGTTACTTTAAAGAGCACAAAGTAACTGGGCTTTCACCTCTTCCCTGGGGAGGTTATTCCACAGTCTGATATGTCATAATGCTGTGGAAGTTTCCCAGGATATTCAGCGCAATTTAATTTTTTAAACTTGGCTTTATTAAACAGACATGAGCTTTGACACTCACAAGGTTTCTTTTACCTGTGAGGAGAGATGGGAACTGCACCAGCTGCTTCCCCTATATCCAAGCCCACATCCTCAGCCCAGCCTCCCTGCTGCCTGCGACGCCTGGTGGGTTTAGCTGCACGGCTCCTACAAAATGCAGTGACAGAGACCTACGGTTGGCAGTTCATGCATCGTGCTGGAAAGTCACCTCCAACGGTCTCTGCATCGGTGGGAAGAGCAAGCCCCACACTTGCTCTCCCCCAAATGCTAAATCCCTTTGCCTTCACCCAAAGAGGACTCACCACATCACGGACATAATCCCACAAAGGGCCCAGGAAAGGTAACAGCTGGGCTGCAACCGGTAGCTTTATAACCAAAGTGGCAGCAGTCGACCCCCCTCCCCGTGTCCCTCCTCATACCATTCATTTCAGGACTTTTAAGATTCAGTGTAATTCTCTGCCACTGAAATGCTGCAAAAAATTCTCCACCTCCAGCCTCTCATCCGGAAGTTAATAACATTTTGCATTTCTCCTTAAATAAAATCCAGCCCATCCTGGATCAATAAGACTGATGCCTATTTCCCTAATGGCAGCCGATTGCCATTTGCTATTCAAATCAGACTAGATAAATTACAGTACATGCCAAGGAACAGGCCAGTGAATTAAGACAGGCCTCCTGAGGACCAGCGATATTATTAATCTTTTAAGACACTATCATATTTCTTCTTGACAGTGTGCGTAGACTCTCAGACATGCTGCACCCAGATTGAAATATCAGCTGCTGCAAAAAATCAATAGTGTTAGAAACACAATAATTTTCTGTCTGCAGGGCCCCCAGTAAGCAACAGCAGCGTTTCGCTTTCTTTCCACATCTTTGCTCCAAATGCATTTGTTTTAAAACCCGGATTTCCAATCTGAATAATAACTGTGGTGGGGAAAGTTGCTTTTGTTGTCATCCTTTGCCACAGAAGCCACAACGATGATTTCTGATAAGGTTGTGGTTCTCTAAGACATCGTAAGGTGCTCGAGGGTCAGTTGCTCCCCTAGTATAGTACATTTTACCTGTCTCTCCCCATCCTGACGCTCAGTTTCTTGCTCTTTCGCTGCAGGTGTTATCAAGACAGATACTGCTAGAGCTCCTGCTCCCCCTGAGAGAAATGAAAACAGGGACCTTGCACCTGAATGACAAAGGGAGCCCGTACATGACAAGAAAGCCAAAAGCTTAAGGGATTTCTCCTCACACACGCAACAGAAAGGGTCAATTCAAACAATCTTGATCCTTTTAAACCGGTGGTTGAATTCAATAAATGCTCTGACAATCAAGTAAGCTGTCCCCCACGTTTCTTAGGTACTCTTTGTGGTAAAGGGGGAAAGATTCTACAATTCACAGCAATTCCAGAAAGGGAATTTTATGATATACTAGAGCAGTGGGCTCAGGGGAAAAAGGAGTAGCTTAGGGGATTGGCAACAAGATATTAACACCTTCTTTCTCCTCAATCTTGGCACTATATCATGCAGTTTAACTCCACAACAAACACAACAAAATGAGAAACTTCCCTGTAAAGAAAAGCATGAGAGTGTTCTGCATAGAACAGGATAGGAAAAAGCTCTTTATCAGCAGACCAGAGTGGATATATCAACTCCATGTTGGCTACGTTACTACCCCAGGTTGCCAGATTGCTGGCATCCCAAGTCAGCAGAGACCAGGAAGAGTTGATGAATGTCCCAGTGGGGTGAGAGGAGTAACACGATGAAATCATTCAAGTTACATCACAATTAGCAGTTGCTTTCTGCCCTTAAAATATTGTGAGAAGCATCGAAAGGACCAGAGAACAAAAAAAGGCAGAGAAATTTTAACTCTCTTTCTGCCTTTGAAGAATCAAATGGGGTCTTTAGGTCAATGGGATCTTAAATTCAACCACCATTTAGAAAGCAGGGCAAGCACAGCCATTAGCTTTACAAACATACCTCATATCTGATGTCTAGTGAGTCCCAACCTGACCAGGCCGATGGCCTCTCCATATTAGTTGGGTGCTCGTTAGCCCCTGGGTGAGGAGCCGACCTGCACGTTGTCGGCTGTGCTCTACCCTAAGGGTGCTGAACTTACGTTCTCCTCTCCTTCCTCGGGAGTCTTGGAAGAGCCCCTCTCCCTGGTGCACACAGGGATGTGCCTGGGAATGCCATAAGGCTTGTGGATAGAGAGGGGGTAATTTTAATTAGAGCTGGCCGGTGGTGAATGAGAATTTTCTTCTTTGAGACTGAAACAACAGGCTTCTAACGTATTAAAAGATAATAAGTTGTCAACAAAGGCTGCCATTAGACCTGAAACCTGAGGTTTTCAATCTCTCTCTCACCAGAAGTGATCAGAAATCTTCCTTTTAAATCTCTGTGAGAAATTTCAGCCCTGAAAGAGAGCATTTTGATGAAACGACACCTTGTCAACAGTGTTTGACCATTTCTAATATTAATACAATAAATCAGTGATGCCATTTTCAATTAGAAAACAAGGGTGTGTGTTTTTTGTTTTTTGGTTTTTTTTTCAATAGCTTGTACATCCCAGGAGTAGACCTGAGATTTCGCTTTTGCAACTGATTCTCCATGAGTCACGTTTGATCCACTGGTTTGAAGGTAATTGCTGCCAATATACACAAATGTCGCCCTACTTCTGACAAATTTTAATTATGTCAAGTGGGGGTTAAGAATATGTTAATATTAACAATTTAAACCTGCCCCCAAATTTGTGAAAGATGTCTCAATAGCTGGACACTAATTTTGGAAACTGGAACCAAAGATGAGCTGGAAAAATGTGCTCATAAATACGACCTTGCTGGCCACATATATTTGTAGCTCATTCTAAACCGTGGGGCTTGCAGGAGCCATGGATACAAAACTGTTAGAGAAGAAGCAGCACGGAGGCAAAGAGCAACTGCTGAAGGACCAGCACAGACAGCATCCCTGGCTATAAAGGATGGGGTTGGAGCCCACCACTTTTCCTCTCCTATTCCAAATCACTCACTCCTCTGCTTGCATCTCCTCGTCTTCCATCTGTGCCACCTCCTCTAACTACAGATTACTGCTGCCCTGCTTTGATTTTCTACGGCAAAAATTATTAGCTCTCACAGTACTAAAGCTGGTAGCAGCATGGTTTCTCAGGAGATGCCTTGTTACCTATTCAAAGACAACTGGGACTTAGAGATATCCTATATACACACGCACACACACATATGTATATATAAAAAGGAAAATCACACTTTTCAAATTAGAAAAATGGTCTAAAACAATGTATATGGCAGTGAACTCTTGAGTCAGGCCTTCTGACAGGATCACCTATGGCAATCCCAATAATGGGATGGCTGTCTTGAATTACTCTCATACGCCGTGCCGTGCCTACGCAGAGAGCCCCAAGATGTATTTGGCCCGCTGTATTGCCTCATGGACACAAAGCTTTGCACAGTGGAGTACGTGTCAGGCGATACATGAAGTACAGGAATTCCCTGTCTTCACACTTGTAAGCACAGGGATCACTGGAAGAAGGACTAAGGTCTTTTGAAAGGTGGGTCCTTGGAGGCAATGGATAACATAATTAGGCTTTCCCAGACTCTACCTACAGGTATCCTCTTTTTGTTGCAAGGAAAATATTATATTCACTTCCTTCTTTTTTTTCTCCTTTTCTTTCCCGCCTCCCCTTTCCTTCTCCTGTCCATCTGTCTTTTTTTCCTTTCTCTCTTTCTGCCATTGCACACTGCCCTCCATTTTCCTCTCATTTGGAATAGAAATAATTTCTGAAGTTAACTGGCTATCCAACTATTGTTCAGGTTCCCCAGATATTTTCCCCTGGGAAGCAAGATCATAGTGCAGCGGACTCATATTAGTAAGGCCATGTAACTAGATAGACTTCTTCGTGCTGAAAAATACCCTCTTAGGATTTAAAAGAAGCTGTGCACATCTTCCTTTTGACATTTCTGTTTCTCAAGTAAAGGATTGCACTGAGGGCAAAACTACTGTACAAATGAAGTGTTAGGGCCATTGCTGCTGGTCAGAGCTGGTTCAGAGAAGATTCTCTAGGCAGCTCCCTCTGGGAAGATCCTGCTACAACTGAGTTTGCAGACTGTACTGTTTAAATACCATTCAGAAGTTAAAAAACTAGTGACAAACCCACTTAGGTTTAAAGCCAGATTTCCATTGCAAAACACCCTGCATGCCATCCCTGCTGACAGGCAATGCTAGGCACCGCTGTCAGCTACAGGGTACAAAAGGATGAGGAAGAAAGTAAATGTATTGCAAGTTAAGACACGGACACATACTGTTAGCAATTGCCATCTGATATTCTTCCTCATCCCCAATCTATGCCCTAAGACATCGCTGTGATTTGGCAATACAGAGACAAATTGGTCTTTGCACAGAAATCTGCCCACAGGCTATGACGCCGGGATACCTAGAGTACTCATCTTACCCTGTGCTTGCTCTCTGATTTAGTCATAGGTGCTGAACAAGCCAATCCTTTGATGAGGAAGCAGCATGGGGAGCATAATCAAACTGGGGGTTGTGATTCACTGTGAAAGCCTAGCAGTGCACTTTATAAAAACACAGGATTAAGAGGGAAATTGCAAGTGTGTTTAGGGGAGAGAAGCTAGGAGAGGAGAGAAAGGAGAAGATCTTCACACTAGAAGGGTAAAACAGGGAGTCCAAAGAGCAAATTGAGTGATACAGGTTGTACAGAATGCACCACAGCAGAAAGGGTAGATGTGAAGAGACAATAGTCAGAAAATCAAGGGTCAAGAAAGACATAAAAGATGCAAAGGGAAAAGCAGAGACTTTTCAAGCACTGACTTGAAAGTAAACCACTTTTAAGGGCTCTGTCGGTTTATTCTTTACATTTTTCCAGTATCACAACCTCCCTGGCACAGTCAGAAGAACACCCAGCAAAGGACAAATTTGGATCTTTTCACGTTCTGTTAATGACTCTGTTTGACTGAGCCATAGGTAATAGGAGGTCACCGCTACCCAGCTGGTACACCAGGAGCTTTAGGAAACGAGCCTGGGAAAGGTAATGCTCATCTCAAAAATAAAACTCTCTGTGGCAAACTGAAAGGAAATTGCTACTGATGCTCCCTGGTTGCACTCTTAATAAAGGAGGTCAGGGAGAAAGAAGGCTCGAAAGTGAGTGATGAGGAACACCTTAAATCCCACGTTTGCTTTCAGTGGGATTCGTGTACAAACAGCTGTGGGAACTGAGCTGGGAGCCTCTGCAAGACACAATAACTAATTCCTATCAGCAAGCCATGACCTCCTCCTCTGTCTAAAGAAATATTCCCTACGAATCATGGTTGATACCTATTAACAGCTGAGGGAGGGAACCATCTCACACGGAGGCAGTCCTGCTGTATCTCTCACTTGGGAAAAATAGGATTTTTTGTGCTCACGCAGTTCTATCCCCTAACTGGAAGCTCTGTTGAAGACACTCCCAGATCAGTTACAGGTTTTAATTATGAGATGACAGTGCTGATGGCTGGCTTTGCTTGAACCTGCATGTGTCACGGAAGCCGATGGGAAATATAAGAGAGAGACCCAGTTTAATTAGCCTGAATATTTTACAATGATTATTTTCTACACGCAAACCCTCCCATATCTTATTCGTCACCTATCAGGTCGCTGTTCTGCTTATCCACCACAATCTCTCCTTGCCTCTTAGTGTCATAAGAAACCAATGGTGAAAATGACAGACAGATGCAAACAAGATTTTGGTAATTACAGCACTGTGGCTGCTGGTTGTTTGAACATCGTTTTATTTCTTCCTATCAAACAAGTCCTTGGACTTCACAGCCCTAGAGCTTCAGACAGGGGCGAAGCTGATTATATTATGACATTAGAGTGCAGACTGGCAGATCAGACAAAGTGGATTTCACTCAGTAATTAAACTGCAGTATCTTTCGTCTAAAGTCCAGGGTAGGATTAATCGAAAGGTAGCTCTTTATCATTACGATTAGTGCTGGGATTTGAAGAGTGAGTCCACAGATTCCTGATTTGATAGCTAGTTCTGTCCAGCAGCTTATCAGTGGCTGCACATCTGCCTGACTTGTAAAAATAGCATAAGGTCAAGATGTATTTGCCAAGTTGCACCATTTCCTTTATTTTATTTTTAGCAGAAGGAAATTCAGATTGATTTAAATAATGCAGCTTCCATTGTCTTTCTGTGGCAGTACAAAGATTCCCATTTAAAATCTGTTAGCATGTCATGCTGCCCTCATCCTAAATTATATCTACAGATTCATATTTTTCTCTGTAACTTTACCTTTATTCTTCACAGCCAGAAAAATCCACCTGATCTTGGCAAATAAAACTCTTTCCTGAGTGGGTGCTATCAATTCCTATACAATACGGATTTAAAGGACAAGATGTTTATAGCAGTCTGAAGTGGTCTCCTCACTCTATTTTCAAGCTTTCAGGGAAATCCTAAGATTTAAAAGACAAAAATGTGCTCTGCAGATTTTGCTTTTGTGTCAATAGCATAAAAAATCCCTCAGTTCCACCTGATACATGTTTCCTGAGTTTCCAGGAGATTCTCGATGCCACTGCTTCTCCTCACAGCTTTAATACATCCATCAGCAAAACAGAGCCAGGATCTGCCTTCAAACGCAGGGGCTACTGTTCCCTACCTGCAATCGGTTGTGCAAAAGGCCACTTCTAGATAGAGTCCAGAGGAAATGATCCAGAGCCAGAATCCTGACAGCCTCCCTCGGCATGTGGGGAGTTTCCTTTGAATGAGTTTTCAATCAGTCTCAGGCTCAGAAACACACGAGGCACAATCTACTATTGCTAGATTTTTTAACAAGTTTAATTTTTTTTCCCCAACAAAGATTGATTTAAAAAAATTATATATTTATGAAAAACCTCTGCAGGCTTTTTGCCTGAAAAGTGATTTTACTGAAAATGTTAGATTTTTTTTTTTTTTTTTTTTTTTTTTTTGAAAAAAATCATAAAACATTCTGGTGAAAATCAGAATTAGAGCTGTCTGGAAATCATGGAATTTTCAACAGAATTTTTCAAAAATTTTAAACAACCCATCTTTCCCCCCAGGTCACCATTTTTACTGTTTTGTTTCATCCGTCAAACCAGTTCCATATAAAACCCCTCTGCTGATCATATTGAGAGTGATTCAGATCTGACCTGGAATAACTTGGCCCATCTCTACTGCGAGGCAGCCTCCAAAACGTCCCTTGACATTGTGCCTATAGCAACGTCTCCTCTCATTTATGTGAACCTCTCCTGCAGATTACAAAGTCCTCAAGCAGGGGCAATCTCCTCATTTCTACTCAACCACTTACTACAAACAGGCCCTAATGCTGCTTGGGGACTGGGGCAGTGCTACACTCCAAATAACAAACAAAACTATTCTCTAGGCAGATAAAATATTTTACTGCAAGGTTTTATTGTTATTGTTGACTTTGTAATGGAATTTACAGGGAAAAACCCAAATGATTCATAACTATTCATTTTTGAAGTCCTGAAAGCTACTTCATAGCTCTCAAAGACACAGGAGACCCTTAGTGTCATGCAGCCTGAACCCCCTATTATATAGAACATACAATTTCACTCATGAATGGAATTTCACCATTCATCACCCTATAGTGATCCCTAAAACTACTGTTTGAATGGGTATGTATTTTTTTTTTACTAAAGCATACAGCCTTGATTTAAAGAGTTAAGATAGTATCATATCCACAAAATTACTTGGAAATTTGTTTTAATAAGCACCTTTGCTGCCCAAAAAATTTAAAGTGGGTAAAGAAGTGGAAATCTAGCCATGTAATCAGAAAGGGAGAATGGCATAAAGATGAATGAATAATAGGGCACTTCTTACTCAACTAATAAAATCACAGATAAGTGATACATCTCTGCGCATATTTGTGTGAGTGGACAAAGACATGGACAGAACATAATTTCAGTATTTTTTTAATGACTAACAAAATATGCAATGAAATCCCACTGCTGTCCTAGCCTTTGGTAGAGATGAGAAGGTGTGATGCTTATTCCCACTACAGGGCTGATATTGCACATATCCATTCAACTTGCACTGGCATTCAGATCACTAAATCATTCCTCAGACTGGACTGAAAACTAAATGCAAATAAACTACGGCCAATACTAAGCCCAGAGTTTCCCAGCTCTTTCACCATTTCTCCTTATTTTTTGGTGTGAAAATTCTAAGATATTTTTAAATTACAAACTAAGTATCAGACTCTGCATTTTTTTTTCAGAGTTCTTAATCTTTGTTTTATGTTTTGATCAGGTATTCAGCATCAGCCTTCCAATCACAAAATCTACCATCTTATTTTACAAACAAAACATGAAGTTCTTTACAATTATCTCTTTACTGCAAGAGTAGCATCCTTAGGAAAAATATCAGATATTGTGACACTTTCAGTAAAATTGTCAGCAAAGCAGAACATGAGTCTAGGTGTGCACAACTTGAAAAAATACCCAAATTTCACACACACACACACAGGAAAAAGAGGTTTGCAGTTGTGAGCTGCCTTGGAGAAGAGCTAAGCACTGCATGCTGCCTGGGATTTCACATAGAGGGCTCAACCAAAAGTGGTTCTGCTGCATGGGAATGAACCTTCAAATGCGGAATCCTGGTCCTGGCACATGTCATATTAACATGAATCAGAGCAAGATTTGTCACAGGGTAAATGCAAGCAGAATTCATGCTGTGTTTTACAGAATTCCTAAAATTACAACCTTCCTTCTAGCAGCCACCTGGAAAATGAAAAAAAATACATGTCCCTCAGAACGCTGCAGCTTCCTGAAATCTAAATCACAGCTGAAAGTGTGGATAAACTCATCTAAGGGAGGAAGAGAAATTCCCAGACATCAATGCCAAAACTAACTGCATATGTTCCCCAAACTCGGAAGAAGCTGTCAGCATCTAGTTCTTAGGCCATATGCTAGCCAGATGAACTAAAAGGATCCATAAGCCTAACCAGGAAGATATCGTGATGCCTGTAACTGTGATGCACTGATGAAGAATCTGTTTTTCTCAATTAAAGACATCACCATAATTACTTTCAGTTGAGTCACTCACACTCCCCTAATGTACCCATTCTCAGAAGATACTTAACACAGTCTGCTATTTATCCCAGGAGGCCAAAGCACTTTGTGATCATGAGCGGATCGATGATACTATCACCTCTGCATTGCAAATAGTGGTCCACAGTCTAGACAACAACCCTGGGCGAGAGCTGGAGATGTGATCCCCAGTCATCTTAACTGAGTTTCTATCTCGAGGTCTCTGTCCCGTGTCTTAAAAACCGAGTGACAGTAGCTTCCCCAAACTCACTGACAAATGAGCAAAAATCAGGAGAAGGTTGTCTCATCATGGAATGACAGTAAACTTTGCTTTTATCACGGCAGAAAATGAAATGGAAAAATAACAAAAAAGACTAACTTATGTTTTCCTAAATTAACATAAACTTTGCCAGGGTAACTTAATGTCTCATTCTACTTCATCGACCTTAGGGAGATGTACAGTGTCTCTGTCCCATATGCTGCTTACAGGCAACAATATGGCTGTCCGACATGGAAGATTAACAAATTAGGGAATAAAATGAACAACCTGACTGATCCTGAGAAATTCTATTTTGTCAAGCTTGGCTCTAGGTGAATTTTCATGGAGCTTAAACCCTTCAGTCTTGATGACTACCAAAATAAATGTTTCCACGGTAGACATCCATAAATTGCTTTCTGGAAAAAGTTAAAACAGGCTTGCAATATTCATGGACTTTTCAGATTTCACCACTGAAGAAATCTGTGCTTTCATCACTCTCTAAACAGAATATACAGAATCCTAAGGCACTTATTTGGTCTCCACTTAGATAAAACATGTAAAGAAGTCTATGGGAACTTTGCTGGAATAAGGACTGGGAAGTTATTTCTTCTTATTTTCGTGATAGAACATCATTACAGCAGAGTAACAGTACGCAAAATGGATGAAAAAGCTTCACACTTTCACAGCAGCCTCTAACCTCCAAAAAAAGGGGGCCTCAGGAGAGCAACCTGTCCATGTCAGATGAGCTGATAACTGACAAGATGTAAAGCGTTATATTATCAATTTAAAAGAAATACTGCCAATAATGACCCCTGTAGAACACGAAAAGATCAACAGTCATTATACACAACCTAAAATTATAATCCAAATAAATAAAACACATGACATACTCCTTTGAGTTACTTCAGATAACACACATTTTCCCTTTGTATTCAAGAACTTAATAAACTACTGAGATTTAATAAACCACCAAGATTTCCTTTTCTTATCCTCCACAGACCTTGGTAACATGCACTCAAATTCTGGTTTTTATTTTGGCCTGCATATATGTATTGCAATAAATATAAAAATCACAAGACCTTAATTCAGCTTTTAGTAAATGCCTATGACCAGTACTGGGAACACAAGTCACCTTCACACCACTTGGCCTACGTGCAGAGCTAGCTTTTATACTGTGTCGTCAGATATAAGAATAGTTAAAAATGTATGTTAGCTATTTTGAACTGCCCATCACTCTAACTGCATATGCTGCAAGTAGAATGAACACTTATTGGTAAAAATCCCAACCTATGGGTTCATCTCACCTAACCTGGCGGACCATCCCCACCATAATCAATCTAGCATTAACAAAATCAGCTGCACTAGCTCTGGCATCTCCTCTTTTTATGGTAGATCTAGTAAAGAGTGAGAAAACATCCCCAATAACTGCTAGCAAAAGGATTTCTCCTAAACTATCACGTGGCAGGACAATATGCCAGAATGTGGTAATAAACATGTAAAGTTTGAGTTTTAGGGCTCATTTGCCCAAACATAGTCTTGAAATGCCATCTGAGAAGCACTAGGGCACTGAACATCACTGGCCAAAGCTAATTGATCTCAGTCCCTCTCCTGGGATACCTGTGTCTTTTGGGAATTGGAGGCTAGGAATTGGTCTACAGCAGCTCACAGGGCAACCAATGCCTGAGACTAAGCTACTGAATTGAGCTCTTACTGTGCAGAGAATACACAGTGCATGCGTATTAAGCTGTACTTTTACATCTATCCACTGCTTCCCACTTTTTCATTCTTAATGCAAATATTAGGAAATCAAATTCCTTGTTTTGGGCCAAATAAAAGCACAAAATAAGATATCAATGAAAAGCTCTGTTCACAAAGCTCCACTGTATGCCCTTCAGCTCTTGTCTGAGGAAATGAATACCATATCTCTGCATATTAAACTGGCTACAGTGCACAGAATTTCCACTGAGCCTAGAAAAATTGGGAATGTTAAGAAAAAAAGTCAGGTTTACATTTTTCAAACACGCTAAGCTCAATCGTGACAGCTCTTCACACACAAAATTCCCAGGTGAACATACCATGTTGGGCTGAATTTTCCTGGACTTTTGAATTTTCCTTTCAAGACTGTATTTCCTGGAGTAGATCCTGAGTTTAGGCAAGCCTTTTACACCAGCCAACACACTTGACTGGCTGATTTCAAATGTTTGCCCAGTTTCTGCAAAACAGCATTGTCTGAGTTCTCACCTTTCTTCTCTGGGTATTGAGAAAGCTGCTAGGAAAACCAGCTGACATGAAGAGATTTCTCTCCAAAACAGAAAAGCCTCTCTGCAAAGCTCCCTCAGCACATCCTCAGATTTCAAAATATGGATTTAAAACCACAGAGTTTTATCCATATTTATTCAAGAGCTCACAGAAATGGCAAATACTACCAGATTGGGGTTTTCATATAAATAATATAATCTGCTATCTTATTTTCACCACTCTACAAAAAGAAGCCCAAGACTGGTAAAAGCATTCAAGCTCTATAGATTTCCTTTTTATTTTGCCCATACTTGCTTTTTTTTTTTTTTTTTGGCAGTGGTGATGCTTTTACATGACTGTATTTTTCCCCATATGCACATTAAAAACAAGACTCCTGTTTAGAGCCCTGAAACATTAGGTAGTGCAACGTGCACCCACAAAGGAGACACGGGTTTGGATGGAAAACAACCTCAGGGACCTGGGTCAGTGGTGCACAGACATCTTATAAACCACACATTTATTGAACAGGGAGTTTCCTTATGCAGTGTGTTGCTGTTGTATTCTTGAATGTTTTTCTTTGAGAGGCAGTAGACTGTCTTTGAATTCAACAAGAAATCAAATTAGGACTCCTGGGCTCCATTTCCAGCCCTGCCACTTACCCATGATAAGATATTGGGCAAATCATTTAACATAAATATGCTCCAGTTTACAGAGCTGAAATACTGCACATGGGTGTAGTAAGACTGATGAAAAGTACTATAACAGTATTATTAAAGTGCTTTCCTCAAGATTTTAAAAATTCCATATCAAAGCTTTTCTGCATCTCCCTTGCTGAATTCAAGCCAACTCTTTTTCTTAAGAATCTCCTTTTCCAAGAACAAAACTCTTCTAATCCTCAAGGTTTCTTGTCCATTTGTACAAGACTGTGGAATAAGGCTAAACACGGTGCCAACAGACTAAAAGTATTTATGATTTTATTGTCTTCAAGTCCTAAGAGAGAAGGCATAAGATGCTAGTATCTGTCTACATGTCTTAATCCAACTTTAGCTTAATAGTTCGGGATATGCATGTGAGGATGGACACCTACTTCCTTCTTCATGATTTCAATCCTGTCTATTTTCTTGCAGGGTCAGACATGGTGGCCATTCCTTCTCTTTCAGTTTGGGTTCTGTTAAGCAACTATTGGTTTGCAGAACATCCTCAAACCAGTAAAATTACCTTCAATTCAGTTCTTTTAATGCACGAATTAATGTTAATCAAAACCCTGAGGATCAGGTGCAGCAGATTAGAAGTACTAAAGGGAGTTCAGCTACATCAATTAATATTTTAAAAAGACCAATAATTTCATATGCTGCCAAATTTAGCAATGGTGTAAGGTATCTTATACTGAGAGTAACACACACATCCACTTATTTCAGGGCTAATCTTTACTCATAGTATATGTACAACTAGGAAGACCTCATAAAATGTAAATGCAAACCATTTAGGAGCTAATAAAAACTCTCACCATTATAATTAAGTATCAAATAAGAGAAGTCCATCTTGTCAAGACCCACAAAGAAGCTTAGTGCTTCCATTTTACACTCAGAAACAGAAGACCTAAGACTAACGTTCCAGAGAGAGTTCCCTAATTTTGATTGATTGATTTGAAGCACTATGTCCTGATGAATCTAATTTTTTTTAGCTGCTTTCACTCTTCACTTGGACTCCCTTTGAGGTCTATGATCAGGAGTGGGTGCTGACACTAGTGGATCTACCTCAGATGCCTGTCTGTGTGATGGGGCATATCACCTTCAGTGTGCCCACTATTCTCCAGTGATTGCAGTGATGGAGGTAACAGACTAGAAGTCAGCAAGAAGATCCTTCGAACCTCATGTTCAGAAGCTCTATACATCTCTGGCACCTAATGAAAATAATAAAAGTTACAACTGCTTGACTTTTGTATGAAATGGAAGATGTTTAAAATGGACCTTTCCAGAATCAAAAATTGAGAGAGCACGTTGAGAATGTGTGATAGCAGCAGCATCACGACAAGAGCTGCACCACTTCTGTGGTCATCTCTTTTAGTTGATGTCATCCTCTCCAGCTACCAGGGGGACAATGGTCAGACTGGCTGTGAGGGTGTCCAGTGTACCCTGCTTCGCTAGACACCATCATTTCAACCACAACAGCACCTCTGGTGCAAAGCTAGCAGGAGAACTATCTAACGGGCCCTCCTGTTCAGACTTCACAACAAGAGCATTCTCCAGCAAGCGCGATCGCCAGCGAATGCGACTCGACGGCTCTGCGCAGCTGCCTCTCTTGCTCCTTGCATTCTTTTCCTAGCTTCCTCTTCAATTACAAAAGAAACCTGATCTTCACAGATGAAAAATTAAGTATTGCCAGGATGGTCAACACACCCAACAGCCATTCAAACTGGTCTGATAAATGAAAGCATTTAAGTAGTTGCAACCAAAATAAGCAACAGAAGGTGGGAAAAGAAGTGCATAATTATTCCAGCTAGCAGGGCACTGTTTATGTTATATCAGTCGGAGCACTACGGAATACACAGAACAGAAACTACTACTACCAGTAGCAATATTTTTGCATGCATTAATTAATATGTGCACACTGAATCATGGTTATGTGTGGTACACTAGATTAGAAAGGATATAAATCAGTCTACCTTTACCACTAATGTGTCAGTGATGTCAATCGGTCTCCCAAAGCCCAGTGGCAGCAGCATCACTCAAAAATATAAATGGTCAATCCCAATAATCAGAGCACGATGTGGTTTGATCACTTTAAATTTACTTCATCCCCTCGCAATGCCTACACAGTTGCAGGTAGTGCATGCTAGAAATACCAGAGATTAGATAAACAAGATTAGATAAATTAACAGAATCACCCTTTGCCTTCACACTGTTGCCCTGACCTTCGCATGCTCAAAGAGCAAAGAAATGGCCACCAAGTAGAAGTAGTGGGGAGGTCTTTTGGGCTGTCCTTCCTTTCCCCTTCACTAAGTGACTTTTTAGGGACTTTCCTGCATGTTAAGCATCTTTTTTGCATTGCTTAATATTGTTATTAATAATTCATATTTTTGTCTTTCTACTCTCACTCTGACAACTTTTATTTTTAATCAATGGGCATGTGTCAAATTGCTTTGTTATTTATTTATAATGTAAGCTGACAAAAGGATGGGATATGTGGTATAAAGCTGAGAGGGTGTTTCTTCCTACGGCTGACATTCTCTTTAATAACTATACGTCTTGTTCCAGTTGGTAGGGTCCAAAAACTAATTTTAGCACAAATAATGTAGGACATATTTAGTTGGCTTACATAACTAAATGGCCTTTCCTCTGTCTCCATGCTCACGTACTGAAATATAAGTTAATTCATATTAAACTCAGGTCCATTTGCATGCATGTACATTTTCACTGAGAAGAAAAAGTAGCAGAGCTCACAAAGTGTTAACAACACGGTATCAAATACCGAGGCACTTATTTGGGCAAACTCACTCCCCAGCTCCATAACACAGCATCAGTCCCATAAAACAGCAACAATTTTCACAAACTATCTATGGCAGAAGTCAGCAGTGCTGAGTTTGGCCAATAAAAAACAAACAGAATCACTGACCTGCCCAGGATAAGGAGGGTGTCAGCAGCACAAAGCATGGTTCAAATAGCACCTCACCTTATCCCGCAATGCATAAAGCTGTGAAAACACTCCTTCACTGAATATATGAAAAATAAGCAGCCATTTACAGTTGGATTCCACGTTACATACTTGGGATTTGCCTCTTATGCCCCTTTATGCACACACATTTTGCCTTTTCTGCTATTTGAGACCTCATCGTGTTACTCTCTGGAATTCTTTTTTTTCTTTTCTTTTCTTTTTTTTTTTTTTTTTTTTTTTTTCCTTTTTTTTTCCAAACACTGAAAGCATCTCTCGGTTCCAGCTGAATGAAATTCAATGTTATGACTGCCCTGGTGTGTCCTGCAGGCAGCCCTGTCTCGACTGTGGGAATGGCTTGGTGGAGCCGAGGATTGTATTCGGCAGCAATATTTGCATGCTGGACAGGATGTTGTCGTATGGGGTGTAGTCATTGTAAAATTAAAATAAAGTGCAAATCTAAGGAAAAAATGGATTAGACACACTCTTTTGGGATGAATAGGATATTGTGCCATGCAACTGCTAATTCAAAGGAGGGTACAGACTGAGGTTGTCTCCTTAGACTCCTTCTGCCTGAAAAGCTTCTACTTCCCGTTTTCCTATGGTTACCACCACAAAGCTTGCTGAGCGCTCAGTGGGGACCCCGCTCGAACTTGTCGTTTCAAAGCATAGCAAGAGGGCTGGCGCAATAAAGTAACATCCCGTCATATCCCGTGCCAAGCACAAGGGAGTACCAGCAGACACTCGGTCCAGCCGAGTTATCTGTTGCAGCTCTGAAAGCCAAGCAAGGGTTACAGCACAATAAAAATCTCAAAGCAGCCATATGGGATGGCCGGTGATTTTGAGAAGGTATATCAAAAAAGAAGCAAGGTAGTGGCTTATCTAGTTAGTGCTGCGGTTTGAGGAAAAATTTATTTTCATTCTTCGAATAAACTGCCATAGCCTACATATGCACATTGCTTTTCTTTTCAAGCTAGCTGGCATTTCATTCTGTTTTAATTAATCTGCCATGGAAGGGAGAATAAAAATTGAAGCATTTTCTTTGATGTTATCCTAGCCTTAATGCTTTCTTTCAATGCCTTCTTCACCACACACACCATGCTGAGAATAAGCATAGCTTTCAGAATGATGATTCTCCCTCATGATTTACAACTTGGGGATCCAAAGAATGCAAATGTCTCTTTCTAAAGAGTAAAGATCAGTTGGTAGCCAGATCTTCTCTGACTTAAGTCTGCCTCTGATGTATAGCTTTTCCTAAATCCAACCTCCAGCATGACTACAACAGCAGTGGGTGGTTCATGTGCTTCTGCTATCAATGTTGCTAGCAAGCGGGTTCCCCATCTTCTTCAAAATAAAGGACCATTCAGATGTTGAGTGCCGGAGAAAACTGCAGCCATTTCACACACTTTGAAGCATAGAAATTCAGCAAAACAAGGATAGCTCTTAGGGCTAGTAACTAAAACTACTGCATAATCGGGGATCAGCCACCCACGGTATCCCGACAACTTTGGAATCAGAGAACACTGCCAAGGGAGATAGATGAGTGGCCCAAAACTTGCGACAGAGATGGCGAATTAATCCCAGAATTCAGCCTGTTGTTCCTGAGCTCAGACTGCTAGTGCTCCCCTCATCCATCTTTCTCTCCCAGAGGAACCTCAGGGAATATCTATTTGTGTTGCAAGTCGGGAATGGCAGGGCGACTAAAAAAGGTCCTTGGCTAATCTACTCCACGACTTCAGGATCTAAAAAGGCCAGAGGCAAATGCCTTTGAGTGCACAGATGAGCCTGGCTGCAGGACGACTAAGGAAACAGTTATTTAGATATAAGAAGAGTGTGCTGGAAAGTACCAGCTCTCCTTGGTTATGAAGTAATACCCATTTGCACTCATGGTCTTCCCTTATCGCTTTCTAAACAAGAAAAGTAGAGATGGCAATGAGCTATTCACTTTTTTTAAACTTTCACATGAACCTGTTTTTGCACCGTATGAGAGATTTGCACAATATTCAGTATTTTCCTCCTCTAACTGAAACACAAAGTAAAGCTTCATTTACTTCAGTGGGTATAAAATAAAGTCATTGCTGAGCACCTTGGAAAAGCTTACCCTAAAAGAAGCCCTCAGATCTAAAATAATCATACAGTGTCAGTGTGTACCTGATGCTTATGTGTGGTCCTGTCTTTCCTCACCATAAATTTTTCACGTCCTATGAGCTGAAGCTTCTCTTTCTTTCTTCTTTTATAATACGCTTGACTTACTTACAGATGCAGTTATGTACTGAATGGTTGGCATATAAAGGTACAGAAGTCTAATGGGGAAAGTGACTGCTATAGATATTATAGTTAACTATTCAGTGTATACTGCTATATACATATTTACATAATTACAATCTGCCCGGAGCATAATGTAAATGTAGTTTTAAATGTTATTTGCTATGTGTTCAGACTAAAATCTACCAGAAAAGAAAAAGACTCTACCTATGACTTGAAGACCTTGGTCTTGGGACGGTGAAAGAGTCAAAACAAGTGGGTCACCTGAAGTAACACATTCTGCAAGAACAAAAACCAAACTGAATTGTAAGGACATCTACATGCTTCCAAGGACTAATGATCTTCAGATTTAAATAGAGAGGAAAGGGTCAGGGCACCTGGCTTTTCTTCTTCAATTGCCACTCTATTTGCTGTGTGGCCTACTTCATTTATCTGGGTCTCTATTTCCAAATAACTAAATAGGAAATGCTAATTATGCACTATACAAACAAGCTGAAATGGTGTGGTATATTTTGATCAAGCTCTTTTGAGATCTACTGAAGAGGCATGCTATCTAGGGATTAGGTATTGTTTACAAAAACTTTTGAGGTCTTCATGTAAAAAGTGATGGTATTCTTGCCGATGCGAAACCAAAGGAAGTTTATCTTTCTACGCAGTCACTTTACAAAGTATATCCTTCTATTATACTAGACTGCCCTACGCACTATGTGTACTCTGAAATTATGTATACCAAGAGGTTCTGATTATATACACACCACAAGCCAAATTTAATTCTGACTTATACACCGAGTAGACACTTTGACCTTCACGAGGTGCCAGTCGGGACAGAGTTTATCCCAGTACCTTTCTGCCAAAGTGTTCCAGAATCTTGCTCATGTGTTTTACAGTATTACTTTCTTTTTCCCTGTTCATTAACTATTAAAATAAAATATTCACATGACAGATTTTTGCCTCAGTTTTCCCACAGCAATCATATTTCCTCACCCAAGAGGCTGTCAGGAAGCTTCATTAATTGTTTCTGAAACATTTACAATTTTTCATGGAAATAGGTAAAACATCCGTCTCCTAAAAGAGAAAAACGGTTTCCAAACGGATGAAGTATCTCAGCTCCCCTCTGAAGGAAATATGTATTTTTATTATTCCCTCAGACATAAGGCATTTGAGACACAGAAGTTATAACCAGTTCATTGAGCTCACTCATCGTGTCTGAAGAGCAGCACGTGTGCCTTTTCCCTGCCAGCTTTAGTCTTCAACCCCAAAGCACTGCCTTGTTTTTAAGGTATCTCCCCATACAGTGACAGGCAAGAGGTCATTTGTATTAAACGAGACATCCTGTAGGTATCAGAGGCAGCATCCCTGGCTCTCTTGGGCTCTCCCCCTTGGCAAGAGCCCTGCCACTCTGTCCCCAGTTTTCCCAGCAGCGCCACTGCCCTCTCCCATTGCATACTTAACACCAGAGGAGGAGTGCGGCCTCCTAAAAACGAAGCATCTTCCCATATCCATAAGCTACCGATGTGAAATCCCCTGTCCCCTTCGCTCACGCTCAGGGCTGCTACCAGAGTTGCTTGCTGCAGTCGACAGCGGTTAGTCCGTGTGAAACACAAAGCCCATTTGCAGTGAAAAGGAATCACCTGCTGGCAGCAGCTCACTTGAGCTAATCCTACATGATGGTTTATTGGAAAAAAAAAAAAAAAAAAAAAGGGCAACAATAGTTGATACAAATAGATAAACAAGCTTAAAAAAACAAAACAAAACAAAAAGCTGAACTTTTAAGGCACACCAGGGATGACTACCTCTAATTTAAAGGTTGCATTTTTCTCTTCTAGACTGTCCATTTAGTTTCTTTCTACCTATCAGTAATGGAGCACTATTTTAAAGCTAGGCTAAACTTTTAATATCTAAATGAGAAGTTAGTACTGAGCTCCATGGCTATGCACTGAAAAAAAAAAGGTTTCCTGTTGCAAACTGTAAAACAGAGATGGAAGCTCAGAAGAGACGTGGGACACGCTGGGAGAAGCGAACGAACAAGCACGGCAGGAAGCTGGGTCGTGACTGCAGGAAGCCATGGGGAATTTGGGGAGGGATATTGGGCCGCTGCTCACGGACAGCTTGAATAAATACAGTAAGGCTCTGTAACGATCAACTCCAGCGAACGCTCCCCGACAGAGATCCTCGGAAGGAGTGACTAGCCCTGGATGAGTTACCGATTTGAAAGCCAGAAAGGCTCATATGATTACTGTTCTGCTGCCACGCATAACTGAGGTCCTCAAGCCTGGCCTCCTACATATGGAACGGTGAGCCCTATGGAAATAACGATCTAGCAGGTTGCGCATGCTCAGGCTGAGGTTCCCTCAGCAATTCCTGACTGGCAATGACCTATCCCAGTGCCTAAATCCATGCCCACTCTCCTCCATGCTGTAGACTTGTGTTCCAGGCATGGCTCAAGGCTTGTGGCCCGGCCTGCCGGGTGTCTTGCGGGGCTGCCCCAAAGCAGGGGACAAGCTGGGGCTCTGGACTGCCATCGGGATTGCATCATGTCCCAACGTTTGAAGTCCCTGCAGGAGTAACACACATCCCACCAGCAAAAGATTCTGTCTCCTCAACCACTATGGGCCTGGCCACAAGCTGAAAGCTCAGCTAATGTATATTCTTCTAATGTATATTCTTCTAATGGCTCTGCAATGTGACCCCAATGCACAGCTCACATGCACTGGGCCCGAAAGCATGCTGTACGTTTGGGGAGCCTTGGATATAATTTAAAAGAGATGAAGTACTTTTCCAAAAGAACCAAGAACATAAAAGTCTTTGTAATGGAAACAGTGAGAGATGGGTTTCAAACTGATCAAGCTGAAGCAGTCTTCAAGGCGATCTTTTGTTACAAATGAGCAATATTTTCCCTTCCCACCCCCCCAGCAGACCCCTCTGATATGTTTTATTTCTTTTGCAACTGGCATCAACTGATTTTTCAAAGTCAAATACGTCTACCTTCCTTGCTTCTCTCCCTTGGGACACTTTGAAAGAGAAGGAAAACATCAAGACTAGACCGTGCTGTGGGATTTAACATGTCAGGAGAGAAACAACAAAGAACACAATTATAGGAATGATACATACCACAAAATAAACAGGGAAAAAGGTGAGGCAAAAATAAAAAGGCACAGCCCAATCACCTGAGCTATAGCTGCAGTGAGCATAAATCCGGCTATAATTTGGCCAGTCGCAATCTATGGGTTTAAGATTCTGCTGTACTCCGTTTCACCGCTGCCTATCATTCACACACATAAAACTAGAGCAGCTTTGAGCTATACTGTTTGATCATTAAAAGTCCTCCTTCCCCTAAATTTGTCCTCCTGCCAGCACAAAAAATCGCAGGTAAATCTGCCTCACAGCACCACCTTCTCAGCGTGCTCACAGCCGTTTACTCAAGTACCTGTTATCCATCTCGTTTCAAGGGTCACTTTGTGAGGACTGACTCATGCCGCTATGTCCTTTCCTTCCATCAGCACCTTCCATTAGTGTGTGGGGTTTTTTTTTTTTCATTATTTATGTCACATCCTGAGTATAATCCAAAACGTACCCATTCCTTCGCTCCTGCTACCATACACTCTTCACTGAAAGTCCTACTGCTCACCACCTTTCCCACTGAGGTTCAAGAAGCTCTTGGGAACTTCTGGTAGTGCAAATTTTCTGTTGTCAGATAGTGAGAGGATAGTTCAAATATGCAGAAAAGAAGTAACGCCTTCATAATGAAAAGGCGAGCCCTCCAGTGGGAGAGGTCGCCTTCTGGCAGCAATGTGCAAAGAAATGCTAAAGCCTCATTATTACTTACAGCCGAGGGAGAGCTCCTCCACTTCACTTGATAATTGTGTGGAGCCGACGGACCAGGACCACCAAGACAATTTGTCTGCAAATAGGAACAGGAGAGCAATCTTTTTTCTAGCAGTATCACATATTCACAGTTGGTTATAGTATTCACCCCCTTAACTTTCCATCAAGACCCCATCTTTTAAACAAAAGCAGAAAAAAAATCTCCCTATCCGTTATTTCCTGCTTCTTTCAACAGCTCACCAAGTTTTCCATTCTATTCTTCTTTTTAACTTTTCAAAATGTTTTACAGTTCTTATGACTTGCTTTTCCAACTTCTATAAACTTTGTTCTAATCTGATGACGAATGGAAATTTCTTTTTATGGAGCATTTATGTATACAATGCACCAGACTTCTTGACTTTGTCCTAGAAAAATGTTTGCATAAAACTATTGATCTGTAATACCCTCTCATTCCTGCACTCATTGCTTTTTATTATGTTACTACAATTATTTTGAGCTTGTTTTCTAATAGGATTTAATTCACTAAAGCACTTTTCTTGCAACCTAGAATTTAAAGTCTTGGATGCTTAGCATGAGGGCAGTGAGGACAACGTTCGTTATTTGCCTGTTCCTCATTTCTCACTACCAGCTAAAATTCTGATTAGTTATGCTTTTGGTTTCTTCACCTTTATTTTGCTGGTACTGAGATCAGAAGTACTGAGTTCAGAAGGCAAGAAGACAGGGCTGCTGTTTACTTGTCTGCTACCTCCAGCCATTTGGAGAGTCATTTTGTAGCCTTTTATAAATTACTTGTATAATTACTTATAATTCTATTATATTAATAATTACTTGTGGCCTTGTATAAATTATCCTTCTGCATGGATAGCCATTCCCATCTTTAGAAACAGGAGATACCACTTCTAAGTCCTCTGCTATCCTCTGCTCAAATGTGTTTAAGGGGTCCTGGGGCACCTATGACAATGAAGAGCTCTCAGGCCTGCACTATGGCCCTGATTCATTAAGCACATGCCAAGGATTTCAGTGGGACAAGTCAAGCTTAAAAACACAAAATTAGGGCCTAATGACTTCATTAATAATGAACCATTTATATTCTCTGACCATTTTCATTCTGAGTTGGGATTGATGGTAGTGTGAACAAAGATCTGAATAAACTGCACCCCAAATTATCAATAGCTCACAGAAACACTATCAAGATATGAAGAACTGAAGAAGTACAGATGTAAGTCCTTAACCACTGGAATGTTGTCAATCAATTTTGACAGCCCCATATTAAAGATGCATGGTAGTGGTGTGATTTTTCCTTCTTCACCAAGGACTTGACATATGTTGTATTGCTTGAGGATCTATTCAGGTATTAAACATTTCATTCTACACATTTCAGAAATGTGCTTTGCATTGCCTTAGCATTTAGTTTCGATAGTAATATGCTTTTTCTTGTGTTCTTTCCCTGCCTTTTCCTATGCAAGGTTCACTGTGATCTGCAGAAGCACACGCTGGTTATTCTTAGCTAGTGTTCTGCTTTTTTTCTGGGGGAGATGGCATGGGAGAGGAGGAATAAAAACAGACATAAAGCAAGTTGTGCAAATTATAGTCAATGACCGCACCAGAATTCAATGCCAGCCTTCAACACTGCCTTAGCCATGAAGCTAGCCTTGCTCTTAGCAACAGCTGGCTACCTTCAGTGTATGACACCATTTAAAAATATATGTATTAGGACTCTTAAGTTCTTTTCACTGTTTTCCTTTTCTTTTCCTGATTTTTTTTTTATGGGAAATAATGATTTCTTTGCATTACAACATCAGAAGAGGGAGCTGCACCTGTTAGCTCTGTGATACCTCTGGGCTCTCCATTCAACCATCTGCTTTTCAAAACCTATTTGTTATTTCTTGGGCAAGTGAGAAGGCAGTAAAGTATATTTTATCACCTTAATACTGATCATTTACACTGTAGTAAAATCTACTGGGCCAGTCAGATTTTTTACTCAGGAAGAAAGGAAGAAAATTCTGTGTGAAGGGCAGAGACAGGCAAGAAGAAGAAGTAGAAGAAGGGGAAAAAAGGGGTGAAGTGACAGAAGAGGAATGGCAATAAAACTCACTTGCTTTCAGCAAAAGCCAATTTGATATGCTCTACTTGGACCCAGACACTTCTTATTATGTATTTTTATAACATGCACCTATATATCAACAGAAACAAAAAGACAAATTTTGACAATCTAAATTGAAAAAAGAAAAAAAAAAAGCCTGTTCCAGACTTGTTAATGTGACTGCTGGTCTTGAATTAGTGCCTGAAATTCATATCTTTCAACGGAATGAAGTATCATCGTGCCACCCGAGGAACAGCCCCAGACTTTGCCTGTTTTTCCCAGTAAGAGTAGACCAAAGACTGATTCATGCTTCCATTATATCACTTTAGTGCGTTTGTTTGGCATCCTCTCCGCTCCTGCAAGTCCCTTGCAGATGGTCTAGAAGCCACAGAACAAGCTGTACTTCCTTCGGATTTCAGCCATCACCCTCTTATGGACGCCTTCCAGTTAACGGCATGCAAGGTACAAAGATCCTCTGCACACGTTTCTGCCTTGACTTTGAAAGCCTTTCCAAAGCATTCCATAGTCAGCCTCTCCCGCTATCATAAATGAAGAAATAATTTCTACTGCTTTCATCTACCAAGGCACAATAGGCTCATGGCACCCTATTCAAGAAAAAGAAACTAAAAAAATCACTCAAGAAAAGAGTGATTTTGTGCATGGCTCCACACCTTGTACAGCGTGGTGGGCCAAAGGAAATACTTTGGTGACTACCATAATACTGTTACATAAGCTGGTGTTATGCCACCACTTCAGAATTTGCAGTCAACCCTGGTGACCCTGTCTCAAACAGGATATAGAAGAAACAAAAAGGGTTCAGAGAGTGCAAAGACTTATTAGAGTCCTCAAGAGCTCTCCATATGTAAAAAAGAGGGAAATTCTCTTCAAATTGAGAGGGCAAAGCAAAGGAGAGGAAAGAGAAGGAAAGGAGAGGAAAGAAGACTGAATGTAGTGGAAGTGATATAAAAGTAACTCCCCAGAGAAAATAAAATAAATCCGACCTCACAGGAAAAGCAGGGACAGTCATTAAAACTAAAAGGCAGAACATTAAAATCAATAAAAGGATTGTTATTTTTCATTCACATACTATATAATTATCTTGCAGTACTCCATACCCAAGACATCAGAAGGGCCAAGAGTATAGAAGAGTTTAAAAAGGACTAATTATTATTACAACAATAACGACAATAAAAATCATTATAATAATGATTAAATGTATTAGAGAAATGGCCTACTACCGAATAAACAAAAATCCACAGTTACAGTACAATAAAGTATAAGGACTGAAAACTGCCCAGGTTTCCGGGCACAAGCCAACTTCAATTTGATACCTCTTCAGAAGAAACTCCTGCTGTGGGAAAGGTTAAACCTTTATTAAGCCCTACTGGGACTGCAGCATCCTTTCTGAAAGACCCTTTTCTGAAAGATACTATGTCCTTGAAGCTTATTCTGCGGCTTCCCAGAGCAGTCCTGAACAGCAGAAAAGTTCATCAAATGAATGCTCAAGCTTGGACACCCTATGTGATCGGGTGTTACAACCAAAATAAAGCCCCTGTAAAATCAAAGGAACATTTCTGCTCTTCCGGGATACATACTGCTCTCATTTACTTGTGAAAGGAGTATTGTTTTGGCCATTCCTTTTCATGCACTTGATGAAGAGGGGCCAGAAAGAAAGAAAGAAGAATATTTTGTAGGGCTGACAAAAAAATGCTAATGCTGTCCTTTTAAATACAAGGTTTTGATGTACCGTGCATACTGAAGTATATACACTGCATCCATTTTGATGCAGATCTTTGCAAAATCTACAGGCAGCACTAGTCTTCTCTACAGCCTTCTCTACTTCTGTCCTTCAATGATTAAGAGAGGAATAAGAATCATATTTTAAGGCAAAGTCGTCTTAATTATGGATTAATCTCCAAGATCTAACATGCTTTTTTAGCATTAAAAAATGTGGCATAAACTAAAAAGCAAGTTCTCAGTGAGATTTAGCCAATTCACAGACAGAGTCTCCTTCCTCATGGATTTCTGGCCATGTTGGGGTCCCTAGTGTATAATTTGGGGTGAAAACGTGAGGAAGGTTCTCCCTTAGTGGGATCATTAAAAGATCTTTTCCCCTTTAATCAGCTGCCTATTTATACAGAACTCGTGGACACTTCAGGTATCGTGGAGCCTTTTACCCATCAAACTTGAAAGTGGCCAAATTCAAAAATTAAAGGAACAGGAAACAAATTGCAAACCAGCAAATTGCAGACAGGAGCAGAGTGGGATCCCAGAAATGTCATATCCTTGCCGAGTCAGGTTATAGAAAAACTACACATGCAGACAATCTCAAAGAGCTACTCAGAAAAAGCTCCATCTCTGAGACTCTGACAAAATTTCCTCTAAGGAAATTAGACTATGTTGAAATGCAAGCATATAAGGGCAGATGTTTCTGCCCCACATCAGGCTACTGCACAGCTTTTTAGCTATAGGTACATCTATAAAAGCCATCATCCATATAAACCAAATAAAACTGTGCCATACACTTTCTCCCCAAAGCTACTTCTCTTTTCTTGTACACGGCTATTTCTGTGCCGACACAAAAGCATATGCTAAATCTAGTAGAGTATCTACACTTCAACAACTTTTAGAGCAAATAGAGCTGTGAAACCAAAATATCATTTTTCTCTTGGAAATAGGAAAAATAAAGCAGCATTCCTACAAACAGAGGAACAAACCAAAGCTTCAGAAGAAAAATATGCAGTAGTGCACACGTTCTTACCTGCACAAGTCTGTAAAATCAGCCTTTGAGGTTTTTTTTACATCTACTCTGTAAAGAGGCATTTTTTTTAAAATGTTTTGAGTGCTCAGGAATGCCAAGAATTTAGGAAGAGTGCCATAGCTTAAGAGAGCAATTATTTGCCAGTAAATATTCAATTTGCTTGTCCTGTGATTTTTTAGCTCCTAACTCGCCCTCTCCATAATCCGTCTCTTGCTGCGTCATGAGCACAAGAAATCTTTTCTTCCTAACATAACACTTTCACTAATCATTCCCCAACTCTGCCAACCTTCAGTTAGCTATTTCGTTAGCATTAATTAAGAATTCCCTCTACTGGTCATTTTCTAAACTCCTACAAATAGCACCTTGAGCCCAGGACATTCGAAGGCAGTGAGTCAGTCTGTGGGATTCAGCCACCGTTTATAAACACCTTCAACCACATTCACCCGGTTTACAATATTCAGGACATCTTAGCTGAATTACTGCTTTGTGTCCAGTTTGTATTCAGGTGGGGGCCATATGTTCCTTCGTGTATTAGAGCAGAGCTCATTAGTGCTGTTGCAGGCAAGACACAGCAAACATTTTTCTACCTTGCTTCCGTTTGAACCTGGTTGAAAACATTTTCTCTGGGGTAGACTTCTGGAAGGCAGCTGCTCAGATCAAAAGTATGGGCAAAATAGTTGCAAGCACATTTAAGATTACATTGTTTTTTCTGCAAAAATAACTTAGTTGTTATTTAAGATCAGATTATTGATTAAAAGCACCTTCTGAAATTAAGGAAATGCCTTCAAAAAACTTAGAGTAACCACAAGGCCTAAATACTCAGTGAGCCTATCTGGAAAAATTAAGTATATAAGCTTTCTCTGAAGGGCTTAAGGCACATAACCTATTTTAAAGAGGGTATGCATCTGTGCATCACACAACTAGATTAACACCTTGCAATAATGGGGAGAGTGGGTGTAGTTAGAAATCTGGATGTGCGAATTGTATTTCCTCAGAAATTTTGTGTAGGCAAGTTCCATTCTGCTCAATCAACAGTAGGCAGAGAATTACTATATTTGGAAAAAATTAATAAAATACAGCAGAAGTGACTTGACTCACCCACATAAATTGCTAAATCAATCTGCTTTGAAATACAAAACAGAACACCCTTGTAGTGAGTAGAAGAAAAAATGACCCACCTGGGATTGAATGATACAATAAAGGATTCCTTTTAGATCAGTCATTACCATCTTAGGCTAGAAATGGATCAGCTGTCAAAATCACTTTGGGTCTGGCTACTCCTTACATAGGTAAGAATAACTTGTATGCCAAAATAGTGAAGATTAACATCACGGACATGCCAGTATACTCAGAAGTGCTGCGTACACTTCATATGATGAGGCAATATTGTAGAAACCACAGAATTTCCACAGATTCAAACCACAGAGTGATAAAACGCAACAATAATTCCTCACATATGATTATGCATTTTAAAATATCACGTTCTGAGCATGAACAGCACCAGAGATATCAAACATCCCTAATAAAATGCATTTATTTTATGTATATCCCACATATCAGCTGCTAAAAAGCAGACAAGTTAAAAAACATGTGCTTAAACAATCCAGACATCTTTGCGATTCTTTTACACATTTATCTTTTGCCATATGCCCAAGTTGATTGTTATTTCATGTTAGAAATTATTCAGCTTCCCTCCCCAAAACCCAGCTGCCAACAAGTACTGCCACAAAGCAAGATCTGTGAACTCAGGAAGGGAACTGGCCACCACCTACAGTCAAGAGATCCTTCTACAGACGTGATACAGAGTAAGGATGAAGAAACAAGTGCCTTGAAGTAGGTTAAAAAAGAAAAAGAAAAAGAAAAAAGAGTAACTAGGATTGTGCTGATGCTTCTTTCCCTAAAGCTGATGATTCTGTGAAAGCTCTGAAAACATGGCACACAAAAATACATCTGCTGGGTGACAGACCCAGCTATCAAAGTGCCTTCAAAACAAGAAAGGAGAATTTTCAGTCCATTGGTGAGGGGCAGTCTTTGAAAACAGAGGCAATATGAGCTGAGCAGAATTACATACTAATTACATACAGGATAATTTAATTGTCCTCCCTTAGGCCTTGACTTAATGCGATGCAAACAATTCCGAACCAAATCTGACTATTGTCTAGTATGGGCTACCTAAACTCAAAGAGAAGCCAAAGAAGAATCAGTCTTAGGAGGTACTTTCAGGTCACAATTTCTTCAATATTTATATGAGAACCTGAAAATGAAACTTTAAATCAACTTTAAATGAAATGAAACTACATTAAACAAAATGAAGCTGACAGGCATAATTCTGCTGTTAAGGCTTAGAAGTGAAAAATAAACAGCATGAGAAAAATAAATTTGATTTTTATAAACAACTATAAGCAGAATTCTTTGTAACATTCTGTAATAAATAATTCTTTCTGAAAAAAAACGGATTAGGGCTTCCTAATTTTTGTTGTCTTAAATTACGTGTTTTCACATTAATATACTAATTTGTCTGTGCACAGCAGAGGTTTGGAAAGAAGAGCTGACACACTTAATAGGAACAACTGGGTTAAATGGGAATTTACTGGATCAAGTCAGAACATAACAAATTCTTACTTATCCAGTGTAATTAACGTAAAATTATACTCCTCTCAACAGGGACTGCATGGTGAAAGGGATATCTGGTTTGCTTAGGAGATGCCCCCATTAACTGGATTTTTTTCTTTTTTTTTAATGCTCTAAGCAATCAGCCAGTGGAGCCAGACACTGTCCTCAGGTAACCCCATGCAGCTGCCGTCAGCGCACAACGCTGTCACTTCTCAGACCTCAGACACTCTGATCCGCTGCCGTCTCTCCCCTCCGTCCCCTGAGGGCTGACGGTGACGTGCGGCCGCCCCCTGCCCCGCGTGGCCCGGGGAGCACGCGGTGCCCTGGCATCGTGGTTTAGCGACTGAGCGCGGCCCTGGCTTGCACTGCCCGGGTTTTGCTCAGAATCCCTTCCAAATTCAGCGGGCAGAAAACGGGCATGGGGTCACTGCAACTTTTTAGCACTGGGTTTTTGTCGCTGTTGTTGTAGTGTGAAGCTTTTTTTTCCCCTGTTAGCCTCTCCTACCATGCAAATCGTGTTTTCAGAAGCTGGATGGACGTTCTGGGGCGATGCCTAGGGAAAAAAAAATGCCTCTCGATGTGTCTGGGTGCTTTCTTTGCATCACAAAAGCTTGTGGTTGTAACGTCTCCATCCCATCTCCCTGCTGAGCTGGCTCTCGGCATCCCTCTGCATAATGCACAGCACCACGACTGTCCCCCCAGCTACAAGCTACATCCCAATAATTATAACTACTACAAAGCAGGAAAGCAGAACTCAAAACAAGAAGCTAGGAAAACATTAATTGTGAGGAAAACATAAAAACACCCCATAAATTAAGGCCATATTTAAGTACACTGTGCAGGTTATATAAATGATTCAACTGATTCAGTTGCTCCAGGTAAACTCCTACCAAAAGCAACAGTTTCTCCTCACAGCCTAAGCCACCTCTACTAAAATCAATACTATTAACGCTGAATGGATAAAGTATGTGGCCACGACCCAAATCTGATCCAAGGCAGCAATACCTTAAGGGAGATCGAACATCTTATTAATAAGAAATGGCTTCATATGGGAAACTTTACATTAAAATTCCTGAGAGCAACACCAGGCCCTGGCTCTTATGACTAATTCTTATAGCTGGTCAGGCTCCTCACAGACAAACAGGGCCACAGCAGGAGGATCTCAGGATAAGGACTGTGGAGGAGACGAGAATCAGCACTGCTTCCAATTAGCAGGCATTAAGATCCAGTTCCGGCACTGAGCTTTTCAAAACAGGAATCTGATTGATCTCGACTCCTCAGTCTGAAAATCAGCTGCAAACAGTAAAGCAGAAAGAAAACGCTACCAACAGTCTAGACGACGACTTGGGGTATGGGGAACGGCTGCATTTAGAGCAATGATTGCATCTAAATCACTGCTGTGAAGCTACAAAATCACATAGTGACCTACCACTCAGTCCTGATAGGGCATAGGGACTCGCTTTTCTTTCATTTTCCTCTCCGTGACGTGAGTTTTTCTGTGCATACAGCTTACCCGTCCAGTTTCGGTGTGCATGCAACAAGGGTTATGTCCTGACGCGACAACGTGATGTGATGAGGCCAGATGTGGAGCCACAGCCTGCGCAGGCCGCTAGCGACTGCCCAAGGAATTCAGGGAACGGGTGAAGAGGTTGCCCTCACTAACTGCTCATCTCCACACAGCAGTGGCTATAAAGGGGTTGAGTTTGCTTGATTTTTTTTATTGGGGCTTGTTTTCCTTCGTTGTTGGAATCTGCTGGAGCAGAGCTGCCAAGGAATTTTGGTTGAAGAATCAGGCTGAAGGGATTTTAACAAACTTTCCAGTCAGTTTGCTCGGTTGACGTTCCTGATGCATAGCTTTTGATATTTCTCAAATAAATTTTCAGTTCTGTACGTTTCCAGTTGCTGCTTGTGCAGCAAGCTTGTTTTCAGGTCAACTTTAGAAGTCTACCAGACTTTTAAAAAAAAACACACAAAAAATAAAAAAAAAATCAAAAAAAAATCTTTTCAGATGAAAAAATGTACAATGCACATACCACATAGATGAGAATTACTTTCTGCCAATGAATGGCAAATATAACCGTTCCAGAATACAGCAACTGGAGGCTACTGGAACCCGGCCTGTCCTGTTTTCTTATGCATATGATCCGCTCAAGTGAAAAAGGCCTCAGCAAAACAGTTAAAAAGTGCCTCAGGAACACTTCCAGATAACAAATTACAGAAAAGCTGGTGCAGTACAGCTTCAAAACAACCACTTGCCCCATGTAAAAGGGATGGAAACCTCCAAACTAATTCACCAGGCTGGGTAAGCTCAATCAGGGCATCCCTCTGGCATGAGCGGCAGCACCTGGAAGTCTCTTCCCTATCATCACCCCAATTCAACAGCGAAGGGACAGAGGGACATTTGCTGACAAGGTGCACCCAGGACAGAGCACAGAGACCCTGAGCAATCACCCTGCAGCATGGGAGATTGCCTGGCAGCTCCCTGGGACCGTGCACCAGGAGAAAAATCTCCCCCAGAGTCTGCTGGGTGCTCGTTATCAGTACTAGAGAGCACTAGAAGGGTATCAGCTTCCTTTCACGCTTGGGAAAGTTGGCATAAATGTATCAACTTGTCCAAGGTTACAGGCCAGAGAAGAAAGAGAAAAGAAAAAGAAAAACCACAAATTTCTCTTGGTCTACTGATCAGAGCCTTAAAAACACCAAAACAATCCTCCCTCTGGTTTCAAGGCCAGGAAGTTTTCTGTTTACTAATTTCACAGAGGGCAAAATCTGGGCCTAAGTGAGGACGTGTAAGACAGAAAAAAACCCTCCTGTTTGATCTTCATAGGAAACTTCAGCCCTGAAGTAACCTTGAGGTAACAAGAAAAAAGACAAACATGATTTTTACGTGTGAGTTTAACACACCAAGCTTGAAGGTCATCAAAATGCTTTTGCCTCTGAAGTGAGAACTGGTGGTTTTTACACTACACTTTCAGCAGAGTGGTTTTAAAATATCCCTATAAAGACAGATACAAGTAGTTTGTTTATTAGGTTAGGATTTTAGGAGAAAAAAACCCCATAGACTGAACACTCTCCTTGGCTTAATTACGCTTAACATTTTATTCACTTAGCAGAGGAAAGAAAAAAATCAGCTTGACTTTTTTGACAGCAAAATCAAACCAACTGGAAAATTCAACTCCTACAAGAAATGTTGAAAGGGAAAACTCTGGAAAGCAACGTGTTAGTGAAATGCTTTCAAACGCAGACACAGCTCTATTGTAATGAAATCTTATATTTTCTTTGACCTTCTGCCTTTCAATTCTGCCTCTTCCCCCCCAAAATAAAGGCGAACTTTTGGATCTAACTACCGTATTGCATTAACTCTGTTTCCATAGGTAGGGGCTCTACATGGGATGAAGACATACACAGTTAGGTTCCTCTGAATTTACTGTGCAGACTGTGCAAGCACAGAAATATTAAAGATGGTTAGAGGTTAATGTTGTAGAGTGTTAATTCTCTCTTTAGCGTTATTTTTCCTTCCTTCCTTAGCATGTGTTGCAAAAGCAGATAAGCATTCTTACATTTCTTTCACAAACGGGGATTACTGGGGCTCACTAACAGTTTTCTTCCACGTTTATATAACAGCCAGCAGCAACGCTGAGAATGGATCGGGGCTGCTAGGCCCTTACTCCTCATTTCCCTGTGTCTTCTCTAGGGTCCCATTGATCTCGTGTAACTACTGTGAAACATTGATTTTTAGATCTATTCATTAGAAGTAGAGATCAAAGGGGCAAAATCTATTCTCTGAGGACATGAAGTCCTCAGCTAAAACTAAATGCCAAGTTGTTCATTGAAGGGAACTTGGAAAAGAACCTTCTTTGTTTTGCACCCCTTATAGGGCTCTGCTATCAAAAAACAAACATACAACAACAACAGCAAAGAAAATGTAGAAAGATACGTGTATAAGTTTGGGTTTGAGGTCACTGTTCCAGGCTTCATCCTAACACAGTATTTTGCAGGCAAATAAGAAAATGGATGATCTGTCATAACAAGTTTCCAGTTTTATTTGGTGCTATTTAATCACGTATTTTGCTGTGCCCAACTGCATTCTCTCTGGTCACTCAGACAGTGGGTTGCACGCATTCTTGCATATATTTGAACTTTTGATCATTTTCCAGAAATTCACTGCTAGTATCCTAGGCAGCCATCACTGGGTAGTGATATGGGTCATTCTAGTTCAGAATAAATAGGAGATGAGTGTGACTGATCCCTTTTCTCAAGGCCAAATCTCACAACAAATCATCTGGAGAACTGCCAGTGACTTCAGTAAGACCAGAATTTGTCCCTAACGTTATCTAAAAAACTTCATTTGCCTTGTGAGAAAAGCAGGGTGCAAGCTCTATAGCCAGACTAGACTCATTCTCCTACAGACACGGAGAAAGAGAATTGGTTTAAAGAGGAGAGGGACAGCAATCTTTACAGATGTCTCTATGTCACGGTGGGTTTAATTCCCAAAGACATGGACAGAAAGGAGGGGAAATGAGAGCAGCGGTGCATGAGTTCTTCCCCAGGAAAAGTGGCAATCCCACTTTTTTTTTTTTTTTTTTTTGAGTATATAATACAGAACTCTTTCTGTCTGAATACTTTAGGCATTGCTCCCAGTAAAACATGAAGGGGAGAAAATAGAGCTGGAATAAAAGCTGCTTTTGAAGTAGCTTACTGCTAGAAAATGGAAGGACAAGAAGAGAGAAACTCATGGGTTTTGTTCCTTTTTTTTCTAATTCAGTGTTCTGGAGTAAGTTTGGTGCATCGCTATATGCACGTGTGTACATGTGTGCACCTCGGCCTTACTGGAAGGGGCAGAAAGAGAACGAGCTGATGCTGAAAGAAGCCAAACGCCGGCGACTCGGGCGCTCTGCCGTCACGCAGGGCCTCAGAGCGCGCCGGGGCCGTGTCCTCGTGGGGACGGCAGCGCCACGCGGCACAGACGGACACGTGGGTTTAGCCTCGCTACCGCTGACCCTTCGCAGCGGGCGGCTCTGCCTTGTCAAACGCCTGGCCTGCTGTTCACCGTGTACTTCCTGACAGGCCCGTGTTGGCCCCTCACCTGGAAGGGAGGTCCACGCAGACACACAGCTCCTGCTGTGGCACCGATGGGACTTTCCAAAAGCTGGAGAGCAGGGGACAAGGAGCAGCCACTGTATGTAACGGAGCTTTATGCCCAACTGCTAGGCTCTCTCCTTAAAATATTAAAGTGCATTTCCCACCTTTTTTTTTTTTTTTTGGCTGTCTGGAAGCCTACAGATTTTTGAACAAGTGCTCTGCTTTCGTTAGGCAGCCCCTTCTTGAGGTGACCCTCAAAGGCACGTATAGGGGTAGGGTGCAGTAGTGGATCCTGGGGTATTCCAATCCCTACCCCCCTTCCAAATCACTACAAATCTGAGATATGTAGGAGCTCAGTTTCAGGGTAAATTACATGACCATTGATTTATCTCTCAGAAGTATGAAAAGAGGGAAGGTGGCAGGGGTTGGATAGGAGAACCCATAGCTAAAGGGTTCCAGCTGAGTCGTGCAACCCTTCTAGCAAAGTAACCTCTTTCCATTTTCTTGATGTTCATGGGCAAATACTTGGGCTGATAATTTAACCGCGGAATGTTTGTATTAAAAATGGGCCTCCTGCTCTCGAGTTTCGACAATTTACAACAAAGAGTTTATTAAACACAACTTTTTCTGCCCGACATTCAAATCCATCTCTGCAACACGCTCTCCTCTGGATTTGTGCCACCGAATGAAATGCTATGGAAAAAACAAAATAAACCAAAACCCCGCTGTGGAAACAGGACAAATCTAGTTTCACATCCCCTACAGAGAGAGGAACAAGACGGAAGTAAAGAGCACCAAACGGCGCTCATAAAGCTCCAGCCTGAGCTCAGGCTCCACATTCTGACAGAAACCCCCACCTCATGGAGGTGCTCTGCCTCAAGCGAGCGCAGCCGCCGATTACGGTACGAGCACAGAAACATGTTTGGTCTGTGAACAATTGTCCTGAGCAACCTCTGAATAAGGGAGGTGCGACTCCAGAGTGAGGGGAGGCTGGTGTGGAAGGCAGGTGAATTGCGCCCCTAACACGGAAGGGACGAGCCCCGTGCGGTGGCTGCGCCTGCCCCTAGGCCTTGCGAATGTCCCCATAGCTTCCTTCTCCAGCCTGCTGCTGGCCTTGCTGAGGGGGAATTATTTCACCCACCAGGAAGTCTCCACCATGGGAGGGAAGGAATTTGAGTTCTGTAACAGAACCGAGGAGTTTCTCTCTTCGGGTACATTTTCCCTTTCTCTTCAAGCATTGCTTCTGCCCATTTTATCTCAGTACGTACTCAGGTGCCTTGGGACATTCCATACAACAGCATCTCAGCAGCAAACAGCCCATCCTAACTGCAGGTGCCATGGGGAATGGTGTGGGGCTACTACTTAAATTCATTCTCTCTCTCTCAAAAATTAAAAGCACTTTAGTTATGAGGAGCAAAGCCATTGCCCATAAAGACAGATCCTAAACATTTCGGTCCTAACAGAAGATGCACCGAAAGGGAAAGATGTCCCCCTGAGCACTTGCCAGCCCTTCTCTATCCCAGGAGCCCTTCTCTATCCCAGCCCTTCTCTATCCCATATCTCCTCTTTAACTACATCTTTGAAGAGCAATCAACAGCTTAGAAAGAAAACATCCTTGTGTAGCTACATATTTCTATATATGAACAGTAAATGAAGGGAAAAGCAAACAACTAGATAGAAGGAGTCCACCAGTTCTCATCCTCCTGGAAATATTAGGGTGCAAAGCTGTTCTGCAAAAGAGCACAGCAGAACACTTTGCCCCAGACGCGTGGGATTTTGCAATATAACATGTTACTGAAAGCTGTCTTGGGGCACTCGTCCACTTCTGGAACTCTGCACCTGGATTATTAGCATTATTAGCAGTATATATTTCCTTGCCGGGCTTTTTCAGCAAGCACAGGTTAGAATCCCATCTCACAGGATCCTCTCTGTTTTAGACGTCAGTCCTTTTTTTTCCCGCTAGAAAGACAATGTTCTGCTGTGATTTTTTTTTGTTAATTAATTCATTTGAGACTATTCTTTAAATTCTCATTTTAATGCAGTTTTTTTGTGTGGGGGTATATTACTCACTTTTGAAGTTGCTTACAACAGTCACCAATTAGCAGCTTTTCTTTAAATACATATTAAATATATATGTGTGTATGTGTGCACTTGTGTATGCACATATATATTAAAAGAACAAAAAAAAGAAAAAAGAAAAAAGAAAGAAAAAAAAACCACCTTTCAACTGTATCTTCCCCCTCCTCCCTTCTCCATTCTGAGCAGGTTCCTGCTATCAACTGCTGGCGTGTGCTCACTCTACACCTAGAGCTATAATTATTTTGCTTTAATTTTACAAAACCTTTTGTTCCATTCCCACGAGCCCACCTGATCCTTATATTACACTTGCTCTATTAAAACACTCATGCAGAACAAAGCACAGTTGTACTGATTCATAAGTAACTTGTCCCCCACCCCCTTCTCCCTATCTTTTTACTAGGCTCATAGCTCTGATTGGAGTTTTATGACACTGTCCCTAATGCCAGGCCCAGGTCCCATTTTGACTTTTCAAAAAAAAAAAAAAAAGGGGCAAAAAGAGAAAACACATTATTTTGATGTGCTTAGCGTCCGATGACACTATTGTGCACTCTTGTTTTGAATTGCTGTTGTTCTCAGTCATTTTATGTTATGCTCTCTGGCACAACAACAGATATAGTGGTAAGGGTGTTATGGAATTCATCTACTGTAATCGGACTCTAGGACTTTATTATTGTTATTATTATTATTCACAGCGCACAAGCACCAAGGCTAGCCCTACCTTTTCCCGAGGGAAGCAGAAGAACAGTTGTAGACCCGCCGCTGCCATGAGCACACCCTGGCTGCAGCAGAAGTGCAAGGATGCAGCTTAGGTCAAGGTGATTCCTATTCCTTGGGCATGGCCTGCCCGATCCGTTAGGTTTTAGAGCAGCAAGGAGTAGTGCTCATCAATAAAGATGGGAGCAGTGGAAGGGCTTTTTTCCAACTATTTGCCCTGTACAACAACATCCTTGAGCTGAGACAGCCTTAATTTTCTGGCTTATAAAGCACCAAGCATTTTGTTGGGACTACGTAACAGATAAATAACAGCCACCCGGAGCAGCGAGGAGTGGGTCCAGATGGAGAAAGCACTAGCAAAAAGGAAATTAAACCGAGTTCTCAGGAGCCATCTTTTCAAGACAGGAAGCAGGACATTTTGCTGGGTCCTATCAAATGCTACCGGTGACAGGTAAACGTTGGAAAACAGACACAAGGGCGTGAAAGGTGGCAAGGAGGGGAAGGAATATAGACTTGCGTGTTTGTCAATGGTGAATACTAATGATTTATAGCAATGAAAGAGAATAACACGACAAGGCAAGGCACAGAGCAAACACGGCTGGAAGGGGTGCAAATGAAAGTTGCAATTTAACAAAGAATAACTGCTCTGCACATTTTATGTAGCATGTCAAATCTATCAGATTTTCTCTTATTAAATCATCATTCTACAGCAACAATCATTCTCTCAATCAATCCCCCGTGTTGTTAACTCTTAGCAATGACTAACTTCGCAGGAACTGATGTTTACATATATTTTAAAATCCTCAGCACTGTTCTGTATTTTTTGGATGGTAAATTTCCTTTATGTTTTTTTTTTGGTTTGTTTGTTTGTTAGCATGTTTTTAAAAGAGAGATTCATCCAGTTGGAAAATAAAGTTTTATAACACACACACTCAGACTCCGTTTGCTCAGGAAATTGGCAGCGGATAAGAACAAAACCATTCCCCTCCTGATTGCTGATTCAAATCTAGCCCAAATGAGATAGTCACAGAAGCTATAAAGCTCCCATAGTGGCTTTGTGATTTGAGAGTTTTTTTGTTTTTTTTCGTATTCTTTTAAATGAATCTCGACCCATTTCAGGCCAAGAACCAGAATGACAAATCCGCTGCCTTGATGAGCATTAACTGGCATTGCTGCACGCAATAACAGGAGTTGCTATTGTTGATGCCAATGCAATGATGTAAGAGGAGATGCCAAGAAACACGGTGGTTCTGGAGACACCATTCCCACCTTACCCTGATAACTGATCATTGAAAAAACAGGGCTGGTGCATGCAAACATGGAACATGCAGGGGGGAAAATGCCCATAGATCCATCTATCAATCAGAAAATGCAATAAACCACCTGTATTCACATCAGTCATTCCTCAAGAGCACACCAGTCTATACTTTTCCCCAATTCAGGAGATGATTTATGGTGTGCCCATGCGTCATATCAGAGCTGAGAGAAAGAGGTCAGAAGAAGAGGAGAATAAACCAAAGGTTTTTGTCATAACTACTGAGGAAGAGACAGTCAGAGCACTTGTTACCCCTTAAAAATTAGAGTACACTACAGACTTTGATGACTTTGGTCCATTTTCCCTGTCTAGATAAGATGAACACATGAGAACACTAAAACTGAGGAGGACTATGCTGCACTTTTTATTTTATTAAGGACAAGACTGATTAACTCATGATTAGCAGAAATACTGCACTGAACAAAAACCCCATAGCATCCAAGTACATAGGGACCCCTAGGCATTTCCCATGACTCCTCTCTTTAAGGAGTATGAATATTAAAATCACTTGGGATCTAGTCCGCCAGTCTCTGCCCTTAGACATGTTTGCTAACCTAAGGCACAGGGTAAAGGTCTCAGGACCCAAGAGTAGATTTAAGTTTTTCCACCATCTGTGCTGAAGTGCAGCCAATGCAAATTCCACCTTCAGATCTGCACTCCTGGGCCTCTCTGTTATGTTTCATTTCACACTTGTGATCTCTATTCCTTAGAAACAAGAAAAACTCACAGCTCATGATCCGGGCTCCTCATGTAACTTGAAATTGTTCCTTCCATGGCTGTTGTTTGAACATGTACGTGACTATTCAAACAAAAGTGAGATGGAAAATATAAATGCATTTTAGTGGACAAGCATTCCTTGTTTTACTTCAGGCTTTTCAGAAGCAAGTTACTCTCTCTGAAGTCTTCCAAGACACAGAAAAAGCTCATGTAAACAAGCAGAAAAGAAACAGTGAGGACTTCAGTCATTTTCCTCTTCGCTTTTCATTCATTTTTTCTTTTCCCTTTTTGACAACAAAATGAATAAAAATAAGAAAAAATGCATAAAGAGGGGTTGGAGGGCCTTTGTCAAAAATCGTAAAATTAAAAAAGTAGCAGTGTAAGAAGTTTTAAAGGATATCTCTGAACATGTATATACACACACTTTTAATTCCATCGTAGCAAATGCTCAGAAGTTCTAAAGCATGCAAGAATTTCTAAAGGTGGCTAGGAGAATCAGGAAAGTTAATTTCAGTTGGTAAACTGGAAGGAACAGAGGCACAACGATTACCAGGGTTTCTGAGAAACTGCAGAAAAAACACATCCCTTCTGTAAGTTAAACTTAGTATCTGACACACAGAATGATGATTTAATGTAGAAAACATAAGCTCAACAACATTGATCCTCTGGCAGAGAATCCAGACACGCACCACATCCTTCTAAACATGCAGATGTTGCTCTAAATTTGCTTTAGGGAGGCTCCCGAACGAGCCAACTTGCCCAGGGAAGCTATATCTTTGTGGAAGTCAGTATTCAGTATAGGACTCAGAAGTTTCAAGAGGGATTAATCCATCAGAGAAAAAGAACCACTAGTTTAATGCAAGAAGTAAGGTTTCACTTAAAATAAAAGGAAATCATTTTCAGAATGCCCAGGAGGCAATTTTAGTTCTCATTTCACCTAAAATTTAATAGGCACTCTACAAAAAAAACCACCTGTGAACTTGATCAGTTTTGAGCAGAGGATCTGATTGAGGCAGGACTGACAGAGAACTCAAAATCTAAGCATGCTTGAAACTGTCATGCCACTTGAAATGAAAATAGGTAGTTTTAGAGCTGCTCAGAAGCAGTTTAGAAGTTTAGAAACAAGAGCACAACATAGGTTCAGACTGCTGTGCTGTTTTCATGGCAAAATCCATACTCTCATGGGTCTTAACTTCTGGATAGAAGTTCAAATCCTACCTTGGAGGTGGTGGAACTTCCTTGATAACTAACCTGTTGAGCTTGCATATATTGGCATTTCTTCAGTGCCTACACATACCTTGGAATCTAATCATCATTTTGAGCTAATCATCCTCTAAACTGAGGGGCTTTACAATGAATGAGCTCTTTACCACGATATGTCCAAGAAAAGGTGTTTACCCATATGTGACTGCAGCCAGCACCTATACTGTAGCAAGTGCAAATCTGGGATGCATCTTAACCTTGAGCAGGACTTGAATTTTACAGTTAACTGCACTCATCCTAGCTAGTAGCTCAAGCTGCACAAAAAGCAGAGCAAGTTCACTTCAGACTTGTAAAAACCACCAACAGCACACTTTCAAAACCAGTATAGGGGAACGATTGTGCCCTGGAGGATTTATTTATTTACTAAGGTAAACAGTACACACTGAGATAATATCTGGCAATGTTTATTACAATGAAAAACAATCAATACTTCTGTCTACTCCAATAACTGTCCATAGACTAGTCGTTCTTCCTGGCACTCATTACAAATACTCATCTATTATGGTATCTGTTGTCAGCAAAAAAAGGGAGGCGGTCGCCTTAGTTCTTAAACTTGAGACCCAAAATAAGATAAATAATTACATGTACCTGGACCCAAGAAAGACGTTTGAAATTTAAAGAGGGAGATGCAGCTTACAGTAGTGAGCAGCAATTAATCCTGAGAGAATTTCAAAAAACAGCAGATCTGAGACCTGGTTCTGCTGCAGAGTGTTTCAGTTTAGGGTAACCCATTATTTTTGCTGGTGACCTAATAGGCATTTGTTACATTTTAGAGATACACACAGAGTCTAAAAATTCAATTTTTCATTTGCTTCCTGGTTTTAAGTTAGAATTTAAGTTAGAATTAAGTTAGAACATAATAATATTGAACTTTCCTACAGAATAGAAAAAATAGAAATGAATTTGTTCTGAAAGTTTTAAGTATTAAAATTTCTAATCCACTCCTTTTTTTTTTATTTGCATTGTTGTATATTATCATTTTAGAAAAATAGTAGTTTTGTATCAAATAAATAAATAAATAAATAAAACCCCAAGCACTAGCTTAGTACTTGATGCATCTTCATCTTTCCTAAATCTAAGTCTTACTTGCAGTGTAACAAATAGATTAACATATTTTAAAATATGCATTACAACTTCCTACATATGACTAGCTTAAGCAAAAAACAACAAAACCAGACAGTACAGAGTACAGATGGAATCAATACTGCCATTTTCCTCTTCTATAATTCATATAATTTTACTCTTGTTAAAACAGCCCTTTCCAAAGAAAAATGATAAACCAAATTAATGTACATATAATGTACATAAAATAAATATATTTCCCCTCCATCTAATCTCACATTTTGCTGGCTCATCATTCAAGGTACTTCTGTTTTCACTGGGCCTAGAGATAAAATAAGACCTTTTGTGCTATGTCAAGTCCTGAGGCAAGAGCTATGCTCAGAAGTTATTATAGTTATATGTTACCTTTTTCTCATAAAAACTTCTCTTTGACAAGATAATTGGGCTCGTACTTATGAAGTGGGAAGAGCATGGAGGCGAGGGGGACACAATCTGTTTTCCTTCAGACTAGTCTAGACCTACAGGGCATTGAGCAGCACATTTGGGTTTGGACTAGCAAATTGAGCAAACAACAGAGGAGCCGCAGAGGAAGCTATTGCACCCAACCCCAATTTCTGTAATTTTGGTAAGTAGGGTATAGGTGAAAATTTTCTGTTTAGCTTCTTAGCCATTACTTACTCTCTACCCAAAGTCATCCCATTATGTAAAACTTGCTAATAAAGCAGCCATTAAGAATGAATTGCAGAAGTTTAATGGTAGAGATATATAAGCACAGAAGTGTAAAAGAACAAGAATTATCCTCCCAAACACATAAACTGGCAAAAATTCCACTAAACAAATGGTGGATAATGTCATCCATCTTTCATACCTGTCTGTTATTGTCCATTTAGCCATGTAAACTAGTGGTAGACTTTCAGATAGACAGAGTTAGCTTTAGGGAAGGAGACTGGACTTCATTTTTCCAGTTGGAGTTCCATTAATTTTTCTAAATACAAACAAATGAAGACCAGCCTCAGTTCTGAAAACTCTCAACACTGGGAACTACCAGTGCAGGGATCCCCATGTGTAGAGCAGTGCTACGGAGGCACGGGAAAGCCAAAAAGAGGTGGAGACTGGGAATTTTGCAACTGGTTGCAGAGCGAGCAAGAGCACCTCCCCGGAGCCTCAGAGGACCACTTGTTTCAGGTGCAGGAGGAAGTTATCTGTACTCTCTTGCTCCACAGAAGAAAGGGCTGTTTTGTCAGCAAATAATAAAACTGGGTAGGAGAAGAGAATTATAGAATTATCTCTACTCAAAGCAGTCCTACTAAACTTCAAAGAGAACTCCTAAAATGCAGAGACTTGAAACAAAGCAAACCTTCACTCAATCAGTGGTGGGCAAAAAACCAAACAAACAAATATGCACACAGAAAGTTATATGTCACTTTACAATTAAAAAGAAGGTAAGTCTACTTATGTCAAAAAATGCCTTGTAAATCTCGACGGCGAATGTCTGTATTTTCCCCACTCTAGACGATTCCTCTCCTCTGCATGAGCTAGGGAGGCCCCCATGCCACCTCCCTCGCCTTGGGGCTGCCGCCCCAGCACACAGGGCAGGCGGCCTCTCCACGGCCCAGGTGGGAGGGACGCCCCAACGCGAGGGCCGTACTGGAAACTGCCCTCCACGGCCGACGTGGCTGGGCAGCTCTGCACACCCATTCACAACGTGCTCTAGCTCCTCTGAAGGGCACGGGGAGCTACGGGCACAGCCCTATCCTGCTCAGCCAGCAGCACGGGGTGGTGGTGGTGGTAGCCCCTGTGAGGCTCAGTGCTTCACTCTGTGTGGACACTGGTGCTTCCTATCCTCTCATCAAGGATGAAGCAGGAGAAAAAGCCTGCTACCTCCTCTAGACTTCTCCCCTGCCCCATGGGTAACCACAACACTGCGCTGAGGATTTGTTCAGTGTTAGAAAGGGAACATCTATTTTCCTATACCATCTCTTTGCTCTACAGAAGTGTCTAGGTATAAGTTGCCTTAAAGAATAACTGCTGTATGGTATAGATATATTCTAAACATTATGACAGTATGTGTAAAAGATTTTTTTAAAAATGCTTTTAAATATAATTAAATCACAATAATGATAATCACATGGAAAGCTTTACCCTTGACAGTCTGACAATGCAGGGGCATAGGAAATGCTTTTCCACCATCAGAAGGCACGGGGAAGCAAAGCCTACCTCGCTTCGCCGAGAGGTTAGTTCTATATGGGAACAGAAGATGTGCTTTAACAGCTGGCAATTTCATAAAAAATAAAACCAAAGTAAAATTTACCTGACACCTTTAGAATTCTCTGGAACACCGATGACCTGCAGTGAAGGAAGTTCTTTCTTTGTCTCAGTATAACTGCTGCTAAGAAATTACCACCAGGGAACTACCACCAAAATATTAACCTCTAGTGCTTCCTTTGGCTACCTTTAGGTTCCATTCCACCCAACAAGACTCTGGACTTTCTGGATATTTCCTAAATATGGATAAAGATCTTAACTCTAGAGTTTGAATTGCTTTCAGAGCCAAGCACTAAAATGTTACTGCATCTAGCTCTACAGTGCCTTAAAGAGACCTGGAAGAGAAGTATCCTTTTGTCATATTTTTTCAAATTTCTGCAATAGTCTAAAACTTAACATGTGAAAACACAATAATATTTTGGGTAACCAAAAGTTTGGCATTATGTGGATGCAGAGCTCCAGCTCAGTACAGCTCCAAAAACATATGCATTAATGTAAAAGTTCTCATAATTGTTATAGCTTATAATGATACCTATTAGTTGTGGTCACGTTTCCGCATAAAGGGTTACCCTACATTTTTGCCAGAGGAAAATTCCTTGGATAGGACAGGAAAACATTTAGCATGACCATAACCGGTATCCTGAGGAAATGGAATATTTGCTAGATATGCAGGGCAGACTAACATCAGGAGTAATATCTAGGACTTCAGTGCAGTCCTAGAGCTGAGTGTGTGAACACACACCCTTGAATAGATCACAGCCTAGCAAATACAGTTGTAAGCAGCAAACAAATATCTTATGGAATGGCAAATGTAAAGTGATTAAGGATAAACTTACCCGTAAAGAACAGTGTTTTCTAAACCACAAAAAAAAATGGTCAAGAATTAGTAGTAGGACAGGAAGACACAAAGAAACTGCAAACTAACATTTCTAGGGTCAATTCCATATGGCCAAAGGGCACCAAAATGAATTCAAAAGCATTGAATCCCTGACAACTGTAAAAAACATAATCCTCTCTTTCCTGCAGGATTGAAACAATTATGAGGAAGCACAATCATGCATTTAGGTACCACCCATGAGCATAAATCAATATCTATAACCACCCTGCCTGTTGTCTCTGGGATTTCTCATTTCTGTTCATGCTACTTTTTCAGTGAGGATGATGCACTAATATAATTCTGAACGCTCTAGGTCATCCGATATCTCGATCTCTCAGCACTCTCACACTGCATTCCTCATGTTCATGTGATGTCCAGACTGCTGGAAATTCCCACTAGCTGGTAAATGTATCCAGGCAAAAGGCATCATCTACACACGAAGTCTGGCCAAAAGGGAGACCATTTTAGAGCTATTATTTCCTTAAGGATCTCTTGTTCTGGAGAAGTGACAGGCTCTCAAGTGTAAGACGGTTAGCTGAACATTATAACAGGGTAAGTGAAGGGACAAAGCAGATAACTTTCCCTTTTGAAATTCATCTACCTCTGGTCCACACTCTGAAAACCATCTTGGGGAAAGATTTTCATTGATGGGCTGATCTTCCAGGCTTTATTCATGGAAAGTGTGCCACTGTATCCTGCGCAAATGAACTGGGATGCAGGATCATAACCTAAAATGGTTCGAGTTCAGAGAAGACACGCAGTGATCTGGCACACGACTCCACCATTGCTGCTGGGAAACACATACCTAATTCCTTGAAAATGCTCTGCTGTAAGGAGTCATGGGACTCTTCATTACTTATTGCCAGTCTCAAAAGAAATTAGATAAGCTTCTTCTATCTTACAAAAGATTTTCATTATTCAAAATTTACATGAGAACAATACATGAACGGGAATAAAATTCAAAAAAAAAAAAAAAAAAAAAGGAAAAAAAATAAAAAAAAAAAAAAAAAAAGAAAAAGAAAAGACTCTATCAGGGAAACTAGAAGATTCAAAAAGATTCTTTAATGCAGCTTTTGACTTAGGATGCCCCGAGTATAAGTGCAACATCTTGCAAGGCTAGATAGTGTTCCAGTGGCCTTTAAATGCTATCTTGCCACCGTCTTCTGAAGGTTGCTAAAGCAGAGATCTGTAAGGCAAAGGAGGAGAAATAGGTCCTTTGAAGTTACAGGATTACCAAAATATAGGATATAGGCTATAGGATAATGACACACACAGCACAAAAGATACTGGAAAAAACTCTATTGTCATGAGGAAATACAGCACTACAACAAGATAAAATATTCAATAAAAACCTGTAGAGTGCGTACTGGACCTAAAGTCACTACCAAGACAACAGTTGAATTTGGTAGACAATTTGTTTTAAATAAATAAAATAAAATGAATATTCTCATCTCTCTTGCACCACTGGAAATTGCTGAAAACAATAGATCAATGCTTACACAATCAACATTGTCTATTTTAATTTATCTAGATGCAGGACATAATGATGGAAGGGATAGCAATAAAAGGGAGGTCTCCTATAGTAAAACTCACAGTTAGACCACTTAGACTACTGAAGAATCTAGACCAGAAAGTCTGAAACTTAGACTCATCTGAAACTTAGACTCATCAGACTGCTCCACATCAGACACCGGAATTTGAAATGATTCAGCAAGAGTCTCCTCGGGGACTTTGATGTAAATATAGAATAACCGCAATGTCTTTCTGTGGAGTCTCTCCCATTATACTGGCTTAGTAGAAGAATTTCGAGTAGAACAAAATAAAACTGCAACAAGGATTGGAAAAGGCCAGGAGGTCCACGTTGCTCTTTTACCTTTTGCAGTTTATCTAATGATGTCTAAGATCAACTTTCACCATAACATCTTCAGTGCTGAAATACTTAAATGTTTTACAACTGACCATAGCAGTACTCATCAAGGAAGCAATGCTTATTTTCCTATAACTCTTTATGAGTGAATCCCAGCCCAAAGTCCTATACATGCTAGAGCAACCATGCATCAGAGGGTCATTTTCCTATCTTCATCTACTGTGGCCAATATTCTGTAAAATATAGTGTTGCAAGCTATGATAAAACCAGTTCTCTATCCTTTTGTATACATCTGATTTCCTTACTATACAGATCTTGAAAAAACAAGAAATCCTTAAACATTTGTTAGAAAACAAACAAACAAACAAAAGGCATAAGAAACTTAACCAGCAATCATCCCCAACCATTTTTGTGCTTAGCTGTGAAAGGGATTGATTATAACCAGTGAAAGAACTAACAGAATTATCACGCTGCCCAATTGTATTTTGAGGTATGCACAATCCCATAAAGGGGAAGTCTCTTTCAAGTATGTTTACATGCAAACTCAGACAACAAAGAGACGATCAGAAAGTTCATAACCTTCAGAAAAAAAATACTTTTTGCAGAACGATTTACCCTATCCCCATCATATCTTCATCTGATCATCAACTATATTTGCACCTTGCAACTAGCACCCCAACCTGGGCCCCAGGGGCTTTTATCAGGCAATTCCTAGAATGTCTCCATTCATCCACATTTTAAAAACTGGTAATGGAAGCAAATCAGTATTGGTCCACTGACTGGAAAGAAGCCATGTGGACTCACAGCAGCTGAAGATCTTTGGTGTCTCTAGGAATTCTTTCCTTGTCTTTAACAAAATGAAGGGTCAAAGCAAAACACTGACAGCCCACTGAGGACTTTGAAGAGACAGTATGGTTCCAGTTATGAGAGGATGGAAAAATAAGAACCCTGGGGATCTTTTGGGAACATTAGTTTTATTAATCAGGAATGTATTAGCTGCATGCCAGCATTCCCAAACAGTATTTTTAAAGGATGCTGAATCAGAGAAGTGCAAGGGAATAACAGAACTTGTCTAAGCCCAGCCTTTTGCCTTTTGGCAAGTTCTAGCACCCCACAGAGACCATTTTCTAACCTGTTCTTTAAAAAAAGAAGTCTCCCCTGTGAAGTATTGACAGTATCTGCACACTGTGTGTCCCTGCAGTTTACCACCTGTATCGTTAGAACATATTTCTTAATATGTAACTTTAATTTTTGCCACGCATTGAACTGATTTCTTCAGGTCTTTCTCCCAGTGGATACAAAGAACAATTAATCACTGTGCTCTTGATTATAAAACTTTGCACCCACCAGAATACTTTGTCACGCTCTCCTCAACGCATACAACCAAAGCAATGCTTTCGGAAGCACATAATGCCATGTGGGGCTCCTAAGCATCCTCATGCCTCTGGGCCACATAGCAATCAACTAGTTTCTGCTTTCTCAACAGTTTTAACACTGGGATAATAACTGCCTTGACAAACATCTCTGACCTCTCCACATTTCCAGTGGGGTTCCACAGGTAGAAATCAGGGCAGAATTTATCCCCATGAGTTTCTGAATTAATGCCTTGCAATAGGAAGGAGAAAAGGCAAAATTAATTCTGTTAGTGCTAGCACAATTCCTCAATGACAGTTTGCTCCAAGACACTGATCTTTGTTCAAAGCAAGCATACTTGCAAGCAGTCTCATTTCACATTTGTGTATGTCTTCTCCAAGACAGCTTCTATAAACCAGCAGTTCTGCATCAAAAAAGGCCTTATCAAGCTATGGAATGTTTAGATTTAGTCAAAGGAATAGTTATTGGGAATTCACAGGGCTAAACAAGGCACGACTGAAACACAAAGTTCAATCTGAAGTAGCAAATTACAGGAAGGATGTACAAAGCCCATATCCACAGGGAACCATGAGGACTCTGCAGTACAGGGCCTTGTCTGTTGCTTCAAAATCCTTCCTTCATCTAAAAGCACTACTGTGATGGAAGAAGCCATTCCTAGCCCTGACATCCTGATGCTGCATATGCAGCTTGAGCTCCAGGATGCCTTCTTACCATGTCACATTGGCTTGGGTTCTGCCCGCTCCTTCCCTTATGCCTGCAAGCTCAATTGAACTTATGAAAATTCAAACTGTCTTCTGTCTGTTTCATACATCATCAGCAAATAATCAGTAGACAAAATGAATTTGCTCTCTGTAATTTGGAGGCTACGCAAATGTCTCTGCTGTGCAACACAGAAAAGGGGAACAAACTTTGGGAGGAAAGCTTAATGCAGCATGGAGGAAAGCAGCAGAGAAACAGTCGGAGAGAGAACACGAACAATAAAACACTTAACAGTGGGGAGAGTGACATGAGAAATACTTCTGTAAATTAGAGCTGGCCTCGATACCTTGGAGTGCTCAAATTAAACAAAGGCACAAGTGAGTTTTGAAAGATCATCCCCATGAGTGGCTGTTCCTCCATCCCTTGTGTTTTGTCTACACAATACACTTATTAATAATAACAATAGTTAATATTTCTCCTCTAAGAGCTTTGCTAATACAAACTCAATAATGTTCACAGAGCTGTCTCAGCATTAACCAGATTTAAAAAATGATCTCCGGAACAAGGTGCTGAGAGCTTTAAGGACTTGTCCAATGCCACTAAAAGAGGCAAAATCCATTAAAATTAGAACACAGGATCTCTTGGTTACTAATCAGATCACAGGGCTACATTTAAGACTAAAACCTTGAAATTTTCTCTTCTTAATAAAACTGCTGACCTTTCCTTATTCCTCTTAGCCAACGGCAAGTTTTTGCAGGTCCAAGCATTAGACATCTGACTACAATGAACATGCAGAAGAAACAAAAGGGAACCCTTAAGACACATTTTCCTCCATGGTGAAGGTGCGACCGTTGTTATTGTGCCAAGTGACTCAATATGTAGACACAAGAGGTATAACAATAATCACAGTTTTATATTACAGTGTATGTACATGTGCATACATAAATGTTCCTGCCCCTTGCTCCTCGGTATTCGTGAAATGGGCTGTATGCCAAAGCTAGCAAATTCAGTAGTAGTTAGAAGTTTACAGGCAGGGTATTTTTGGAAAAACAAATCACACCTAAATCAAGCTAAAAATCAGACAGGTATTTGGATCCCTGCTTTATAGGGCATACTACATTACTGAACTGAAAGAAGAAAAACCGGGCTGAACAAAAGAGACTTGGAACCATGATCCTGCATCCCACCTCCAGCTTGACTTTTGCTTTACTCTGTAATCTTGTGTAAGCTGCTCAACATTTCTGCCTCGACTTCCTGAAGACCCTTAGTTAAAAAGGACGATGGAGTTTTGTTCCTAGACATGAGTTATGTACTTGTATATGCATTTGCTCTCATCTCCACCAACTGAAAAAGGCCATGCCAGCCAGCACCATTCATTAGGTCCATGTATTACTACCTGGTATTTTGCCTCAGTGCTATCCATGCAGGACTTAGTGACCATCTGGTTCCTAAGGATCCAAAGGACATGCCTTAATTCACTCCTCGCTCTGCTGTTCCATTTTGGAAAGAGAATTGCTACTCCTTTCCAACAAAAATCCTCCTGGTTGTTCACAGAAAAAATTGCAAAAATTGTAGCTCAGTACTCTGAGATGCAGAAGTGCCCCCCCCACTGCAACAGCTCCCTTTAATTTGCTGCGGAGCCATCACATCCATGAGCGTTTTTAACTTGGGTCACCAGTGCAATTGCAAAGTTAACCTCTGGTGGCCAGGGAAGCTGCTCACGGTAGAAATTCGAGAACGACGAGCAGAAAATGTTAAATACAATTCACTGGCCACAGCCTGCCGTTAATGCACAATATTTAAGCAACACAATGGCACGGCCCTTGCCAGTAATGTAAAAACCCAGTGGAGTCGAGCCAGAGTGGCACAGTCTGCCTGCCTGAGTCATGCTTGGCCATCCTTGCTGCAAGGGGAAGGCAGGAGCTGCCCACAGCGCACTGCACCCTTCAGCTAGCTTAAAACAAATCACTAAAATGCAATTTTTAAAGTGGGACGCAGAGGAGAGGAGGAGAGAGAAAGAAGGCAGAATATCCTGTAATGAGAAAAAGTCCGAGGTACAGAAGCAGCACTTTGGAGTAAGGTTCTGAATTTCATCCCAGGACATGTTTGGAAGTTAAATGAGAAAACAAACCGACTTCGCTTTGCAGCGTTTCACAACCATACACTGTCCAACTGCACTCAGCTTTTGCTCACCGTCTCTAAGCTCCTGGATTGTTATTGTAAATGACTTGATTAAATTCAGACGATCTCAATCTACTGCATTTTCCCATCCTCTCTGCTTGCTTATTGTTCTGCCACTGCAGTCCCAAATATTAATTATTTCCCCATATATATTCAATAAACAGATTCTAAATGAGGGGAGATCAGCTTGATGCACAATCTGACATGTATTTATGAAATAACAATGCTCTTAGAAAGAGACTCTTCTCTTGCCGGGAGACCTAAGACATGTTATTTTCAGTGTTTTGTTGTATCACAGGAGAGATCAATTAGGGTTTTCTGCCTTCATCTATGCTCTAAAGCAGCCGAAACTTCCATGATGTCATCAGAAAGTTGTGCCTTTTTTTCTTTTCCTCTCTTGTATAAAGGCCAAAAATTTAATATGACATCACCAAAGAGAATAAACTCCCTTCTATGCTATAAGGAATCTCCTGCTCCTTGCCATTATCTCTACACTGAAGCACAAAGCGACAAAGCGACAGGAACTGTACGTCAACAGTCACACACTCACACACACGTTATTCCTAATAATATTCTGAACAAAGCAAAAAAGGATGATTTATTTGGGAGGCTGAAATTAAAGATCTGCAAGATTTAAGCTTTAATTTTTAAATAAAACATCACTGGAACTTCTAAATCCTATTCAAGGGGGCTCTGACCTTTATCCAAGAACAGTCGCTGTGCTAAAACTTTGGATGCATATTGAGGGAAAATAATTGACAAAAGGTACTGGAAAAGCTTTTACTTACAGGAATGCAGCACAGCTTAATCTTTTTGTTTTTAAGGTGCAGTGATTTCAGCATCTACAATGTAACTTCAGGCAGTCTGAAAAGAAACAGGTTAAAATCTCTTTCAGTTATAATTGGTATTTCAGATTTAATTAAAAATTAAACTTTCATAATGTTTCACCATCCAAAGCAATGCATTATCAGTCAAGCGTAGCTTTTCTTTTTTTTCTTTTTTTTCTTTTTCTTTTTGTTAAAAGAAGCTCTTCCCAGAGTAGTTTGCAATGAAAAAAAAAGAAGGGGAAAAGGCAATTCAGAATAGCAAAATATATTTCTATAGCGAAAGGTCTCTGAATGACTTGGAAAGAAGCCTTCTGCCACTTCATTTTAACAGTCAACCTTATACTAATTAAAAATAAAAAAATAAAGGAATCACAATTAAAGAAGAGAGAAAAACACCACATACCAACGACTGTGGGGGGAAAAAAATGTTAATTTCAGCAAAACAAGGACATTGCTAGGACCAGAATGTACGAACCAAAGGGAAAATATGGTTTTAAATAATGCCAGCCAACAACATTTTTAAAAATCAGTTCTACAGCATTTAGCACTTTCAGACTGTTGCACGGAGGAGCAGAGAAAGACAAGTTCAAAAAAAGGAAAAATCTGTTCCGAAAAGTGTACAGGGCAAAAGGCCCCTTGCACCCTTTGTTAATGGTAAAACAGCTACTCTGTAAAATGGTAACATTTCTTATCATGTAAAATAAATGCCATTTTATTGTGAAAAACAGATGATTAAGAAGTGGTAACTGTAGACATAGCATTTGAACAGATGAAAAAGAATTTTTTCAAAGTACAGTTGGAATGACAATAAAACTCCAGGGGGTTGCAACATAAATATGAGTTTAAATGTTAGACTGGAGTTTAAAACCTATGGTTTTAATTATATCTAATTATAAAGGCTCCAAAACCAGGCGGAATGAGAAAAACAAAAATATTAATAATAAATTAAAACAATTTTGCAATAGGTTGTCAGGATTTGGCCTCATAATAACAAACCATACAGATATACACATACCATGTAGCTGTGATTCAATAGAGAAACAAATCGCAACTTGATTAAATTCTATTTTAAAAATATGACAGTACAACTTTCAGAATTTACTCTATTCATAGTCAAAGCTCACTAACAGGATACAGACAGAGACTCACAAATTAATTTTCCTTCCAAGCGCAATCCTGATTTTCAATGTCCCACAGTGTGGGGGTAACGTGCAACTAGAATTCATCTTTTTTCTTCCATAAATTTTAAAAAAAAGGAAAAAAGTATTTCTCCACACTTCAGTGTCACAAAATCTTTCCCAATCCTTCCCTATAGATGTTTAAAAAGAAATGCATCCTGTCATATCATATATGTTGCCATGCACACATAGTCCTATGTACATATATAGTACAAACATGAGTGAGCTAAAGAACTTATTTTAGGGTTTAAATTTTTAACTCTGTGAAGATCAGAGGTCTTACAAAGCAGGATGCAAAGCAGCGAACAGAAGTGACTGTGCTGCAAAAATCATCAAAATTTAAGCAGGTCCATTCAAACAAAAAGAACAAGAATTCACATGCAATACTTTCATAAGATGACCTTTCTTTCTTTAACATTCTAATGAGACAAAAATTGAGACATTCGAAAGCTAAGCTGCTTGGCCAAAAAATTTAAAAAAGAATTATTTGAAAAACATCTTTCCTCAGGCTTTATCCTGACTTGAGCTCGAGTAACCATCTTTCATTCTCTTGATTGGCACCGGCTATGATATATAGAGGAGATAATATATAGAGAGGAATAGCAGAGAAAATGCGTGTTGAGGTGGGGGGGAAGGTTCCTAAATCTACCAGAAATAGGCACCAGATAAGTACAAACAGTTTCAGTCTCTGAACTTCCATTTCGTCCTTTTCCTTTCCCTTCTGAATTCACTCTTTTTCTAATATCTTGAAGCCTGCAAGGCTGGCTTTCTGGCAGGGACGGAGAGGGGCAGTGGTATTTGCAATCCAAAGCTGTTTCTTTTAATGAATGCAATGAAAAACTGACCTCAACTGAGAAAACAAAGAGCATTCACTGAGGGTGAAATGTATCCCTGTATAGAGAGCCAGCATACAGACAGCACCACTGAAGCCCTATTCTGATGACCTAAATAGGAATAAATTGGTGGATGGACTTCATCACAGTGAATTTTGTCCAAAATACCATTTTCTTGTACAGAAGGAAGAAGTGTTTTCCTCTCTCCTATTAAAGCACAGGGATATGCCACCCCCGTCCCGGGCTCCAAACTCTCCTCATAACTGTCCTTTCATTTTGACAGCTCTTTGCTGGCAGTTCTGAACTAAATTTTTTCCTGCTCTCGGCTCATCCTTTATCTGGAAAGAAGAACAGGGAATTGCAAGGGCTGGCATTACTCTGCAGGTGACACAGCAGGACCCAGTGTCATTCACGGAGCAGCGGCACCCTTCACGAGGCAGGAGAACGAATCTAGCATTTCTCAAATGACTCTTTTAGCCATTTGGTGCTGGGGGCCAGAGCGTTGTCTTACAAGAGTGGTGTCCCCCTGCCCTTGGAAAGGGCTATGAAGGTGGCCCAGCCCCAGAGGGATGCCCAACAAGAGGAACTGCAAGCAGGAGGAGTATGGTAGGTCAGGAGTGAGGTACACGAGTAGGGCATAACAGAAGGGCAGGTGTTAGTTCTCAGTAAAAGTTTTAAAAATAAGTCTTGAAAGGTAAACATCTTCACTTTTCTTTTTCATGATGCTTCCTTGCTATGAAATTTAAACAGCGCCTGAAAACAGAGAGAGCAAAGCTACTGACCAACAGCTGAAGGTTATTTAGCAATAGTCCATGACCTGCAAAACATCTGACTCTACTGGGCTCTGGCCTCCCAATTCTATGGGAATCATATGCATTTCTTGTAAAAAATAAATAAAACAACAAACACGCTCATTTGCTATCAAAAATATTTCAACTATAATGTTGTCTGTTAGCAAGAAGGAAATTCCCTATCTGGAAGAGATTGATTCTACGTGAATACCTGAACTCAGCTGGAGAAGTTGAATAAGAATCATACACAGCTGATTAGGGATAGGGGGGAAGGAAGGTAGTGGACAATCTAGCACAACCCTTATTAGTAGCTTTAGAGTTTTCTACATAGAATTTACAGCATCAGTCACTTGATCATTTCCCAAGTACCTGCTTGTAGTATTGCTCTCACTTCTGGAGCTGCAAATCAATGAAGCAGCAGCAGCCAAAAAAACAAAATAAAAAAATAAAATCTCACAGAACTACTCACCAAAAAGCAAAATACTAATGTCCTAACTCAAGCAAGCCCTTACTGATTCTGTAAAGAAAGCTCTCTTAAGGAACCCAGGTTGAGGGGAGGGAAGAGTGAGTTCAAATCCAGTAATTCACAGGGAACTTGCAAACAGGCACAGGGGGCAGCCAAGGGACCTCACTCCAACTTGAGAATCCAAATTAGGATTAGAATTTACAGCATGGCATGCCATATGCTTTCTGGTGTCCGAGGTCTGGAAACACAAGCAGGGCTATGGACTAGCTGCGTCACACAAATCCGAGAAGCAGGTCCTCGCTGTACGGAGGGGTCTCCTCGGCTAACAGGCAAACTTTGAAATCGGAGCCCGCGCAGGCACGCCAGCACAACGCTCTCTCTGGGCTCATTAGTAATGCAAAGGAACAAATCTCATTAGCACAGAGATAGCATTTCACCAACACAGCGAGCCTGCTTCTGCTCTTCAAGGGGAAGGTGCTTCAGCTGGCATTACTGCAAGGGGTTTTACTGCATAGATGGGTCTACGTTGTGCTGCAATACATTTGTCTTGACGTGAGATGATAATAATAATATTAATAAAGCAATGCACGTGTTTAAGAAGCTTCCTAAATAGGGGTATCTCCATCTATGATCAGTTCATTGGAAAGCCAGGTGCCTACAGAGACTGCACCTTGCTTACAGCATCCACCTTTGGGAGTGAAGCTTCTCAGGGAGTACTGTCTCCACCACAAAGTTTAACTTCCAAACCATGGCTGTTTCAGGCAGAAAAGTATTTTAATCAGGAAAAAGATATATTTCTGCCCAAGATATATTTCTCACCAAGAAAAGATGTTTGAATTATTTTCTTTGGAGTATAGAAAAAACCGTCTTTGGGCACAGACTAACACAGAAACTCCTTGAAACTGAGGTTTTGGGAAGTTAGAGGCACTCAAATGAATAAAAGCCCGAACACATAAACAGCCCTAATGGTCACTAACAAATAGCTATTGTATGCAGTTTGACCCAGAGGGACCCGGACCTGTTCAGCAGGTTGGATCCCTTGCAGCTCCATCCACCCCTCTCATTTGCTCCTCCAGCTAACTAAGTAAGCAGAGGCACTTGAGAAGCCCAGCTGTGAAAGCACATTAGTAGCTGAACTTCTCAACCCACTGAAGAGTTAGTCTCTTTACAAGGGCACTTAAGGCCTGACCTGGAACCCTGCAGTGTAGTTTAGCAGGGAGCAGTACTGTAGCCAGGTGGGCTGCATTCTCCTAAATACCTCTTGAAGCTCTCCTCCTACGCAGGGGTGATGATGGTAATCAAGTTGGCTGCTGAAAACCATGATATTCCCTATTCCAACTGTTTTCTTGCACAAGCTGTCCCTAGATCCTGTTTATGTTCCCAAGAAACAGGAACAGTGACAGCATGCAGCTTTCATGAGGCCTTGCCCAAACAATTCTTCCTCTAAAGATACAATGTTTTTGTGCGAAACAGCTCCAGAGCTGATACTGCCTGAACATCTCTTGGAACACAGCTCGAGGACTTCGCTTGTACCCTTCACAAGTCACTTTAGCAGACAGGCTTCTCCCAGCTCTTTTCAAGGTTCGTAGCGCTTTGATCTTCACAGCCTCGCTGCTCCTCTTGAATGGTATCATCTCCCATGGCTCAAATTATCTTTAGTGCATAAAATGATAATACCTGTTAAGAAGCAGGCCGTATCGTATAATCACAGCACAACCTTCACATTTGTTCTGGTTTAACACAGAAACTTCCATCGATAAATGTTGCATTGTGATGGGGGCTTCAGTGCGGTGACAAACTGGGCGGATGAAGGAAATGTGGCGGATATAATTTGTTTGGATTTTAGCAAGGCCTTTGACACAGTACCACACAGGAAGCTCTTAGACAGCCTAGAGAATTATGGTCTGGATAATAATACAATAAGGTGGATAAAAACTGTCTGACGGATAGGAAGCAATGAGTTATTAATCAATAGCATTAGATAAGAATAGAAAGAGGAATCTACTCACATGCCTAGCAGTAGATGCTAGGATTACTATCATTAAATAGATTCATTAAATATGAGAAAAAAGAATGTAAATGTTGACAGCGTCTTAAGTTGATGATTCAGAAATAAGAAATATATCAAATATGAAAGGATATTGAGGATCAAAATTGTAAGATCCATATAACAGAGATGTGCATGAGCAGAACAATGCAGTATTTAATATATATTAAAATGCACAAGTGTTATTAAATACTGATACTGAATTTGATTTCCAACTCATAAAGTTTTCATCGTGTGAATACAGGACTGTGTCATATTATTCTGCACTAGGATCAACTAGCTGTGAAACTTGCTTCTTTTCAAAGCAAACCAAAACCAAGACTCAACCACTGTGGTCAGGCAAGAGCATCTAGGTTCTTTTCTCAGAGTAAGAATATTAGTTCTAATGTCATAGCCAAGTTTAAAGTAGTCACATATGACCATCTTAAATCATTCCTTGGAAACAGAGTCCTTCCTGAGTTTCTCCGGAATTCCCCCTTTGCACAGTTAAAACCGTTTCATTGCCATTTTGGGGTAGAGGAGACAACACCGAGTTGTCTCCAGACAGATCCTGTGTACGCATAATAACTCGCTGTTTAATAGGTATTTCCTCTCTCCCTTCCCTACCTCCACAGATCTGCCCTGGAGAGGTTCAGTCTGACGCTTATCTATGAACGAGTGAGATTTTGGATGAAAAGCAATTTACTGCGGTGAAATGAAAGACCACATGGCAACGCACATACATTTCATAGGACATATGGCAGACAAGATCAAAGTGATAAATCTTTATTCTGAATTCCAAATGTCCTAAGTGTTATACAATTAAATGTGACAGTTGAATATTTTCAAGATAAACTCAGCAGTATCAGCAAGGCATGAAATTCATTACACCCTACACTTTCTCCCTTACTAATGCAGGAATGTTCGTTTCCTTGCACAGAGAATAAGCCCTCAGGCACCACAGCCCAAACTTGGGCTATTCTAAGAATGAGGACAAGCTAACTTTTATTGCCATCACCTTAGGGGCAGCACTTGGGAGTATCTCAGGATTTTGGTGTGTAAGAAGGGACATGCTATCTTGTAATTGCAGCGTTATCTAAGTCCAGACGATAAGCTGAGTTTGGACTTTATATAAGCAGGTGCATCTCAAGGAGTGCCAGTAGGTCTCATCCAGATTATGTGTGAACTGAGTTTATCCTACAATGTACAGAAGAGCAAATCAGATGCACATTTTTACTCAGGCACATTATGTACTCTCTTGTAAGTATGGCCACTAACCTGAAGTCCAAAACAAGCTTCATCTTGCACCACATCATGTACAAAATGATGCCCAGAAGTTTCACATTATATCAGCTTACATAACTGCTGTATTAAGCTCAAGGCCCAAGGAGGATAATGAACAATATCTTATTGTATGAGCTATTCAGATTCAATAGTACAGGGACAATGCAACCAAAATCCCTCAATTTCATTCATCTCAGAAATCTTGGGAAATTTAACACCAAAGGACTTAGAGACCTTTGAACTGTATTCTAAATTAGCTGCTTCAACTTAAACACAACACTAATATGAGCTCTCAAATATTTTCTAGTCAACTCCATATACATAATTCTTGTTAAATTAGATATCACCCTACAAGAATTGAAATTAAGATCAAGCTAGAACTATGGAAGAGTTCAGGGAAGTTCAGCTCCTGCATTATCTTTTCAGCAAAACTCTTATTGTATTTTTTTTCCAGAAGCAATACAGAAAAGAACATATCAGCAATGATTCAAACTGATCAGTGTGTGAGAACAGGAAATAATAAGTGAAGAAAGGGAAAAGGCAAAAACACTTCAATTTACTTACAATATTCGTAAAGACAAAAAAACAAAAAAAAACAAAAAAAAACAAAACACCCACAAAATTTCATATGGCTATCCACATCCTACAAAATTTATCCAGGAAAGCAACAGCACCAATACTAGGTTTGCTTAAAATGGATTTGTGAAAAGAATGATGACTTTTGTTAGAGGCCAGGAAGCAGAGATGTTTAAATTTATTGCAGAACTGGATTCAGAGAGGTCAGCATTCTACTAGGCTGGTCCACTAGTAACGGTTGTTGCTCTTCCATGGACCTTGAGTCTGGCTTTCTATTCTGCATTCACATCTATGTAATAAGTAATGTTTATCTTCACTTCAAAAAGGTATGATGCAGTTGGCCAAGTGGGGCTTCTGCAATGGCTGAATTGTTCCCAGAGCCAAGAATGAAATTCACTTTGGCTTCCCTTGCACTACAAAATTCAAAATGTCCTTAACAAACAGTAAAGGATTATTATTAGAGAATTAAGGGCCGCATCTGGAGTACTGGGTGCAGTTCTGGGCTCCCCAGTACAAGAGGAGGTTGGGGAGCTTCTAGAGAGAGCCCATCATGGAGCACAGAAGATGATCAAGGGACTGGAGCATCTGACATATGAGGAAAGACTAAGCGAGCTGGGCCTATTTAGCCTGGAGAAGACTAAGAGGGGATCTGATCAAAGTGTACAAATACCAAAGGGGAAAATGTAGCCATGGAGATGGAGCCAAACTCTTTTTAGTTGTGGCCAGTGACAAGGCAAGGGGTAATGGGTATAAATTAAAACCCAGGCAGTTCCATCTCCATGTGAGGAAAAACTTTTTCTGTGAGGGTGACAGAGCCCTGGCACAGGCTGCCCAGAGAGGTGGTGGAGTCTCCTTCTCTGGAGATCTTCCAAACCCGCCTGGATGCCTCCCTGTGCCATGTGCTCTGGGTGTCCCTGCTGGAGCAGGGGGTTGGGCTAGATGACCCCTTCCAGAGGCCCCTTCCAACCTCAGCCATTCTGTGATTCTGTATTCAACCTCAAAACATATAAGATCAAAACATACCCTCAATATGGTCCAAACAAACTACAAAATCAAGTTGCTAAAAAAAGAAAGGAAGAAATTGTCATAATTGTTTCAGACAGGGAAGTAGAAATGTTCATGTATACAATTAATAACTAGATTTCAAGTAAAATAATAATTCAATCATTTTCAAGTCTTTTCCAAAACACCAGAAGTGATTAGAACACATTATGGACCACTCAACTGCCAAGTTTCATGTTTGAAATCAAAGCTGTTTTTAAATTTCCTGAACAACAAAAAAGCATTTTAAAACTGGTAACATTCAGTCATGGTGATATAAGCAAATATCAGCCAATCTGAATCTTGGAACATTCCTGATCTAAAGTCTAAGCCCAGAAGAATATTTCAAGCACAACTGGTAAGTCAATGAAAATAATAATGACAAAGAAGAAAAGATCATTTCCATATTATATAACTCTTTAATTCCACAAAGGTACGCTCATGGACAAGAATTAAACCCAGCAGAGATCCTCCATGACTTCTTGGCATTACAGCTCTGACATGCAACTTCACAACTGCTATGCATTGCAGCCTGTTTTTCTAAAGACACACAGAGCTACCAGAGACTGCCTACAGCTTACATGGAAGGTCAAAGAGGCTTCCTCCTTCTGCACCTCCTCCTTAAAGAGCTGAGCATTCCTGAAGTATGTTTTCTGCAAATATACAAATAATATACAACCTGAAAGGAAGTTGTAGTGAGGTGGGGGTTGGTCTTTTCTCCAAAATACCAACAGGACAAGAGGAAATGGCCTCAAGTTGCACCAGGTTCAGATTAGACATTAGGAAAAATTCCTACACAGAAAGAGTGGTGAAGCCTTGGGACAGGTTGCCCAGGGAAGTGGAGGAGTCCCCATCCCTGGCAGTGCTCAAGAAACACGTAAAGGAGGTACTCAGGGACATGGTTTAACAGGCAAGGTGGTGATGAGCTTACAGTTGGACTCGATGATCTTGAAGGTTTTTTCCAACCATAATGATTCTATTCTAAATGAAGTGGCTCTAGCATGGAGGAACTCTTTAGTTTCTTTATCCATGCCGAAGAACTCTTAAATGATACCAGACAGCACAGTCTTTTTCCTCAGTACTGGGCAATGCATAAGGAACAAAATTCAGACCTGTATCTTCCACACTGAAAGCACTTACCAAATAGCCTGATAGAAAACAACTAATTCTGTTCCATTCTGTGGCCATCTCTTTAAAGATTGTTTCATGATTGTTTTTAACATTCACTGTTTCTAACATACTCAACGAGGAAAAAGAAATAGGATACGAAGCCAATTATTTTGAGTAATAGTTTACAAGAGAAAGTAAAAGAATGCAGGAGTCACATACACTTTTAAATTCCCACCATGCAACTGTGTTTACTAGAAAAGATCATTAGATAAAATGTTAGCTAATGTCAATTGAATGCAACTTTGCTTTAGTTTACATGTAGTCAAATACCTCCCAACTCAACTAGTAAAATAACAGGCCTGAAATCCCTGAATATTGGGCCTTTCCTTCTCCACAAACAGGCATAACAATGTAGACAACGTTACTCCCCAGCAGGTGTACTGGAGATGCTGGAGTAGAATTGGTCCAGTTGTCAGGGCTCCTGCTCTCATCACATGACACAAGACTCTCCCTCACGCACTTTATTATTTTAATCTAAGCTTTTATTCTTTAACAATGGCTACAGCATTAATAGCTTTGCATTTCCTAACTGTGACTGGAGCTCCTGCTTGGGCAAGAGAGGAACTTGCCATCTCCTGAGTTTCCTCTCTGTCCTGTTTCTGTCCATGTGGAAGCCTGTACTGGGCCCCGTGCAGTAGATACCTACCCACCACACATACAAATAAAGCTCTCTCTAAACATTGCAATTAGAAATGGTTCTTTCACTGGTGAATTACAGGAGTAAAGTTGCCCTCCTTTGTTCTAAGACACATAAAGCCCAAAAGGAGGAAGTCCTACACAGTAAATGTGTACAGAACTATTTCCTACCTCTGCATGCCGCAGAAAATCCCACTGTGTTAAGTAAGATCCTACCAAGGCCACTTGGATGTATTACCCTATTAAACTGAGCATTTCCTTATTGCTCTTTAAATCCTAACAAAATGTTCCAGGCCAGTGTTTATCCGTAGTGCTTCTGGAGAGTAGTACACTCTTTTTCTTAATGCAGCGAACCTGAACGATGGTCCAGGTACCCCTGGGGAGTCTTTTGCTGATGGCCAGCAGAGAACTGGTTAGTCACTTTGTTCCGGTTCACCTTATTCCCACTTGCTAAACTGCACAAAAAGAAAGAAAAAAAAAGAAAGAAAAAAAAAAAAAAAGGAGGCAGCTAAAAATACATGAACACAGCTGTTGTTACATCTCAAGGAGAGCACTACGCAGTTCCAGCCTGGAGGGGAGGGAAGTCTCACAGTTATGAATAAGAGGAGGACTGTCTCTGATTTCCTAAAACGCCTCCCACATTAAAATGTGGTCCATATCAGGGAAAAAAGAAAGAAAGGAAAAGTGCAAGAACTCTACCTCCAAGTTCCCACAAATACAGCTCCCATAAGGAAGGGTTCTTAGCTTTGAGTTATCACTGAGCTAAAAATAAAGATGTTCAGGAAACTTACTACCCTCACAAGTGATTGCACATATGATCTGTAAACATGCTGCCCTTTTAGGCAAAATGGCAAGACTTTGAAAGCTGAGAGCCAGAAATATTAGAGCGAGAGATCTTTAAATATATTTTGCAACTCAAAGTTTTATATTTGTGCCCTTTTTCTACAGTATACTGTAAAAGAGTCTAAAAGAACCAAATATGGCAGGGATAGAAGAGGAGGGAGAGTGAGAAGAAACTTCTGCTTTGAAAGAAAGAAATCTAGGTTTAATATAGGAAATCCATGTGTCATTTTCTTTCCAAAATCTCACAAGCATCTCTGAGGCACGTGACTTGCATCAATTCCAAATTGGGGTGAGTGGGAGACAGGAGAGATTTCCTTTTTCCAAATTAAAGGGTATGGTGTATATCATTTTTTTTTAAAACAAACATGTAGCTGAGCTATAGAAAAAACACTAATAATTAGCTTCTTTTAATTGAAAACACCTTGTATGACCTGTATTTTTCGCACTTCTGTACCTTCCTTTAGCACTTTGAATTATGTGGTAGCATCTTCTTGATAGACACAGTAGAGAACTTCTTGGTTGTTGGGAGCAGGACATCACTCATATTTTTTACTAAAGATGAAAGCATTAAGCAGGAGAGTGTTTGCTATTCTTTTGGGTACTGCAAATTTTATTACTGTAATGCAAGTATTTAGGCAGCACTTGAAAAAAAATACATATCTTTCTGAAAGAGTCAACACAATGGTTAATATGGAATTGAAACAGTGTGGAATCTCATCTAAGAATTTCAACTACTTCTTTAGTTACATAAAGAAAAATGAGTTCTGTCACTGTCATTCCTTTCAAAGAGAGACAGACAGACAAGGCAGACTGGATAGGGAGAACCATGAGGAGAACAACAGACAGTTCCTTTTTTTCTGGCCTTAGTGAACACTCTCAAAAGGAAATTAAAGTGCAAAGATCCAAGACAGAGCTCCTATTTATCAAGAAGAATGAAAATACTGCTACTGCCAGGGAAGTTCCTACAGATAACTCTGTTGCTATCCCTCACCCTAGAATATCAATATCATTAATGGAAGATTAAATGCTAAAACAATATACTTCAGGTTTAGGGTCAAGGGTGAAGGAAAGCAATAAAACGACAAAGTGAATTATCATTGCAGATCTCTTCTTGCAACCAAGTAACATGGTTCTTCATAATGCCATGTCATGCCATGCCACAGGGTCATACAGTGAGAACCAAAACAGCAGCCCTTTCTGCATGATCTAGATAAAATGACTATGCAAAGAGATCAGATCATGCCTAGGATCCTCCTCCCCAAGCTAAAACTTTGCAGTTGTCAATGAGCTCTGATAGTCAACACTGCGCTGTCTTTAGCGAAAGCACCACACTACACTGACACGTGCAAGCACCACATAGTGGGCAACTCCTCCATTGAGTCCTCTCTTTCCAAAGAGATGGCCAGAAGTGGCCATGGCCTTTTACCTCACTGGAGACAAGAGCAATGCAGCTCAAGACTTCACATCTCATTTCCTCTTCTAGAGGTCACCCCAATGGGGAGTCTTTGCTGCACTCCAGCTGCTTGTCATCTTTAGACAACTGGGACCAGTTGGCCCTCGGTGAATAACGGTTGGTAAAAATAAAGGAAGACCCTGACTCGTAAAAACTGGATTACTTTGGTATAGTTAAATGTAACTTCTGACTGATGACTCCGGAGATTTCTTATGTTATGCCTTCTGGCAGATACTCACTGAAGACTCCCCATAGAATTACAAAAAAATCAGACACCAGAGTACAGAAAGCCATATGTGACAATAGAATTGAAATGGAAATTTGGGTGGCTTTAGAGACCCCTGTAGAGGAAGCAGCTTCATCTTAACTTTCCAAACCACAGAACAAGAGCCCAGCCCCAAATACCCTCTTCCATTTAATGAAATACTCTTAACAAATTCTGAAAGCCGTAATCCTTTCACTGCAGGATGGAGGAACATGGATTTATGACGTATCAAATGGTCAGCTGCACGCCAGATGGACAGCAAAGCAGTCGAAGTTCAAAGTACATGCAGAAAACAAAGTCCATCACTCAGCATCCCCATGTGTTCCGGGAGGTCACCAAGTGGCCGGCTAAAATCCCTTCCATCCTCTACAACGAGCTGAAACTGTTATCTTCTGTATCCTGCCAAACCAAGGAGCATCAGGGAAAAACACTCTCATCTCACCAGAGAAGAAGGAGACAAATTCTATCAAAGAGGCTGATCCAAGCAGCAAGGTCCTCCTTTTGGAAGAGCAGTGGCATCACCAAAGCAGAGGATGTTGCATACCTAAAGCAGAAGCACACTAGAGGCAGGGTGTAATTAGTATTTGCCTGCCTGGAGCACTGAAATCTGTAGCACTGAAATCTGTAGCTGACAGCAGGAGTATTTTGTAACACAGCAACAATAATAGCCCAACAGGCCACAAGGCAGGAGCATTTCAAAACACAGCTGTCTGTAAGTACATAAATACATGCAAACACATAGAGGGTACCTGTGTTATGGTTGTACAAATGTGGTACAAGAAAACATGCAAGCAGTAAAATCTGTACGATAAGGATCCAGAAAAGGCAGGAAAGATGTCTGTTGGGAGGAGAAAGTTCTTGTCCTAAAAACTAGGTGAGCCATGCTAGGAGCAGCTGAGATTCCTCCCTTTTTTGAGGGGAATGAGGAAGAGAAGAGAAGAATACACACACAAACACACACAAATGGTAGAGCAAGAGGAAGCAGGGAAGATGACACTTCCCTCACTAAAGAGTCCTTAATCTGATCAGCTCCAACTTAGTGACCAAGACCATCAAGGACTGTAGTCCAAGTCCTCTATCTGCCATCAACTCTCTAGCACTGCATACTCAAGCCTAATGTATGATAAACTTGTTAAAACCAACTGTTTAAATACGCAGTGCTAATAATAATGATGAAAAACTAGCCATTGGCCATTATCTGCCCTGTTATTAAAAGTCAGTCTAGTAAGGATTTCTTTTGATGCCTGAAAATGTCCTGACCGACCACTCCCCCCACCTCTCATTGCCCAACCTGTGCACGCACTCCCTTGTAACGGTTGGGAGGTAGCCCTGGCACCCAAAGCCCTCCAAAAAATTAGCAGCTAGAAAACTGTAAGGCAAGCTGTGTAATTGATTGATTTTAATTGTAAGTTTGCAAATTCCTAAATTCTGTAAGCAAGCAATAAACTGGAGATCACAGGCTGGAACACTTGAGTCTTCTGCAACTGATGCTGACACTCAGTGTCCCACTGCACTGGATATAGTGCCTCCCATTATCACAGAAGCAAACAACTCAGAGAGAGAAGGAGGATTTTGCTCTAGCATACATTAAAACAAAAAAGGAGAAATGGGCCTTGATGATTTATATTGTCACTTGACTGCCAGTGTGTAACAAATTAGGAAAAAAAACGTATCCAAGCAAGTAAATTTACAGTGTCTCTTATTTTTCAAACACTATTAATAATATTTTTTAAACAAAAATCTAATTGACAGCATGCAGATAGCAACACAAGAAGTTTAAAAAACTCTCTTTATTCATGAGACATATCTTTAATTAATTACTAATTTATTATTTATTAAGATTCAGGTTTGGAGTTCTCCAAAGCCATAACTGCTCTTCCTCTACCTCTCCTTCACGCTGCCCAGCCCCTACCCCGAACTCGCCTCTTCACAGCAACGTGCTCACAAAGCAGTCACTTGAAGAGAACCAATAGGACAAGGCACGTCCTGGCCTGCAGCACAGAGCGTGGGCCCATGACAAGGAACAGCCCTGAGAGCTGCCATGCTGGGATTCCCCAAAGGAGCCCGGCAGAGGGGAAAAGAAAAGTCTGGAAGAGTAGGCTGGGAATCTCTCTGCCTGCCTTTTTTTCGCTTTAAGAGACTTACTCCTTTCTGTTTGCAAAACGCACTATGCGAAGTAAATGTTTGAATCCTTTGTTGCCCTTGAAGATTTCATGAGCCATACCAGGGTATTGTCACAGAATAAAAGCTGGAAAATACTTTTTTCTTCTTCTACAAGCACTTCTATTGCTCTGTTAGCCAATACCTTCACTTTTCCAGAAGCTGTGAGTAAAATGTCAGCTGACACCTACAGAGGACATAACTGCAATACCTCAAGCCGCGCAATGTGACAGCAATGGACAAGTGTGCACTATAGTAGACACTGAACTTCACTTTTTCACTTGCATCATTTTAACAATCATGTGACTTCAATGGCTTTAGTGCAGTAACCCCCAACTTGACCCTCATTTACACCTTAAATTAGATCTGTGGCGAGTATGAAAAGCTGTTTATAAGAGCTGGACAAGAGCAATAACCCATCATTTCCAGGGCTTCTGCCTTTCCCACCTTTATCCTGAAAGAGTACTGTGCCAACACGTGCATGTTTGAAGTACCTGCACACAGCCTTCCTCTCTGCCTGTTTTACTAGTGAGACTCAAATAACCATAACCATGCAGCTCTCATTCACAACCAGGGAAGGCCTTTGACTACTGCCTAGTTTTTCTGCCTTTCCTGAGCTGTGACCAGAATCTTTGCATTAACTCCTCACAACATTTTCCTTCTCTAGGAGGCACCATTTTCAGAAGCATTTGGCTGGGCTAAAAATCTTAACAGGCTTACCATGCAGCAGGTCAAAACACAGCATTTTACCACCATTTTTGTGTTTCCCATAATTGTATTCCAGAGAAATCAGCTGGGTTGCACTAGTGAGGATACAGCCTCCAGAACTGGCAGGATAAGGCAGTCTAGAGCTGAGCGCAAAACAACCCCCTGTACCCCAATACCTCCAGACAGTACAGAAGTTTGGAAAATGATCTCGGGCTCCAGTTGGTGGCCCAGGTCCTTCTGTTTTCATTTCCTTGTGTTCCACTTTATATCCTAACTCTTGAGTGTATTTAGCAGCACACACTAGTGATTTCCAAACCATCAGCTCATATTTAGTCCCTATTTTCAACTGCACGCTAGAGACCTGCACCTATTCCACAAATAGAAAGAATCCAAATGCTTTCCCCTAGGCTCCCGCTTAGGATTTCATTATTAATTATATTTGAAGGTTATACAGTTAAAATACTAACTTTTTTATTTGAACATTTATATTAAGCTGCTGAGATTTCTAGCAGCTTAGCAGCATTATTTCTGTGTAAGAGAATAAGCCTCTTAAATTCTGCACGCAGACCTCTCGTCTAAAATGAAAGATTTTAGAAAGGCACTGAAAGGTAACGCTGAGTTAATGATGCTTTTTAGACTGAGACCTCACGGACTGATCATAAAGAACTCTCTCAGTTCTGCTCCCCCTTGACCTCAAGCCCTTTCATATGCTCTGCCAACGGTGCCTGAACATGAACAAAGTTTAGCAAAAAGGTTAGTTCCAGAAGATGCACCTCAGACTCATTGCTAGTTACAACTCATTACTTGCAGTTTCTATTTCCATTGTAATAAGATATTTAAATATTTGGTAGCAAAACCCAGAAGGCTGTATTTAACTTTTTTTTTTTTTTTTCCCAGAGATAATCAAGGTTAGTTATGAGAATCATCCATCAAAGACAGAGGATTGTAGGATAATGAGATTTTTTTTGCAGGCAAGGATGTTGGCTGACAGACCTGGTAACCTCTGGTCTGCTCCAACCAACTGTTACCTCACAACACAAAATGAAGCTCACACTCTAGCCAATGGGGCAAATTTCGACTTTAGACACATGCCAGTGCAAGCCCAGAACACCAACCCTGGTACGAAACAAACACAACAAAACAGAGCTATTTCTGTTTCACTGGGTCCATTTTCATTTTAATCAATTGATTTAAGCCAAGAATTAGACCTTTGGTGGATCAAATATTCACGAAAAGAAAAAAGGAAAAAAAAAAGATAAAGGTGCTATTTTAAAATCAAATATATATTCATCCAAGAAAACAATAGAAAGCCACCATCTTTTCCTATGTGCTAGAGCCTGACTTCTTAACCCATTAACTTTTTAATACTTTGACTCTTCGTGAACCTCAAACACACCTCCCTTGCAATCTTTTATCCATCCTGCTGATTTTCCTAAGTCTACGTCAGATTCCAGAGCTGGACCTATCCGCTGTAAACCTGTGAATATGATTCACTATCAGCTTGCTCGCTTTCAAGGATTCTCACCAATTTGTAGCAACAAATATATCTGCTGTCCCTCAAGACCATCTATAACATCAGAAAGAGCTTGACAGTGTTATTTTCGAGATACTAACCCCATAAACACACTCTTGCAGTCTGGCAACTGAACAGCCCTTCGGAAATGCTGCTGATCCACAAACCTGGATTAACTGGAGCTCGCAAACGCACCAAACTGGGCTCCTCACGGGATTACAGCAAGCCTCGTACCAGACTGCAATGGGTTGAGCAAAGGTTGCATAATTGTAACTGCTCACTGGTGACTGCTGTATCACAGCCTTGAAATCCACCTCTTGGAAAATAACGCTGGAATTATTATATAAGAATATACTTCATAAACTTAGGGCGTGTTCTATCTCCCTAGCTCTGTACAAACATTAACTAATTAATGGGGGCAAGGTGAACAGAGACATTAAACTGATTTTAAACACATGAAACAATCATGCCTTTAATTCCACTCAAATGCAGACCAAGGCTTTGCTTTTGCCATTTCCCCTGTAGTGAAAATGGGAAAGGTGTTGTTGTTATTGTTATTATTTTGTTTTCTTTTGTTCTTATCCCAACAAGGATGAGAACAGATAAGTTCCCTAGATTTTATTAAGAAGTCCTTCCAAATTTAAGATGTGTTACTGACAGGAACCTGGTCAGCACCTTAAGAAAGCCAGAAACCAAGAAACCACAGAGCCATTTTTACGGAGCAGCGCAAAATGCTGGGTCCTTGTTCCTGATCTCTGTTGCCTTTGGAAGGAACCCCACAAACATCCCCTGTGCATTTTCAGATCTTGGACTAAGTCTCAGCACAACTTGCCTTCGTTTCATCTCAAGTGCCAACTTTCAGCCTGGAGTGAATTTTTAACAACCAAGCTACAGACCTGTGAAAACGGGGGCTCGCACTTGAGAAACCCTCAACTCTAGTGGTGCACGTGGCACTGATAATAGTCAAAACTGCCCCATTTTACAGCACTCGGCAAGGCTGGAATTCAGCTGTTATCAGGAGTAATAACAAACTTCTGCTGGTGACTCAAGCTCTCAGCCTCAGATTTACATTCTTTCTGTCCCTAAGAGTTTTTAAATTAAACAATTTTATATAAAAATCCAGTAAACAACATTTATATTACGAATGGTGTTTGCTCCGGTTGCCTTTGCGCTAAGCCATTGCCTGGCTTTGCTCCTGCTCTCACTTATGAGCTGAGGTCAGCTGTGAAAAATGAGAGCAAAACCGAGGCTGGCTCCTTATGCAAGCCACACTCGATAAAAGAAGCTGAGCACAAGGATGTAAAAGGTCTTGGAGGGTGTTACCTGCTGCCTTCCTGAGGGCTGGCACCGAGCGCACCGCTATTTGGATGCTTCTCATGCACATCTTTCCCTTCCTCTCAAGTTTCCTTCCCTCTGCAAAAGTATCCATCACTCCCTTAAGAATCAGAATTACATCAGTGACCAATACGTTTAAATTTATCTGCCTAATTTGTATACTTAATTTTTTTTTAATCCATCTCTCAGGAACAGCTTTTAACGCATTTGGACTTTTTTTTTTTTTTTCTGTCATAAAATATTCTATTTATTTCCCAGCAGCTGGTGTCAAAAAAGTTGTTGTTTACTTTAAATATTACTCTTAAATAAATAAAATCTGTTTTCATATCATGTAAAATTAGTTTTGCCTGCTGTGAGTTTGTGGCATTATGAAGTGATCATTTTTTTCCATGAATTATTCAAAATGAGAATTAAAAAAAAAAGAAAAGGGAAGAGAAAAAGATGATGGACAATAGCATGCCATTCAATGGGTACACATGCAGTATTTGTACTAATAGCTCACCATGTGCGGCACAGCTGAAACACTTTCTTTTTGTCAAAGGTAGCCACTAAGTTTAATTTAGTATTTTGGAGTAGGGTAGAGAGAGAGATTTCTTTCCTCCGTGTCCTCCTGTGACCTGCCTAATGGGACAGTCAACAGACAAGTGCTTTTTTCTAGCACGACACTACTAAATTAAACAATACGTTTTTCACCAATATGGCTCTATTGGCCCTTGATGGTCTTTAAGTCTTTTTTACTTACTCTTTGTGTAAATCTCTGGTTTGACAGTGTCTTTCTGCCTTATACCCCCGAAAAAGAGAGGAAAAAAAATGCTATTAGTACTGTTAAGATTTCCTCTGGAGTCTTCTTATTACCCTGTCTTTCAGAATTGCTCTGACTGCTCATGTGTAATTGCTCCCACTTTGAATTCTGACTGTCGTATTTGGAAGGGGATGGAGGGTGGGGATGTTAATAAACCAGGAGGGCTCCCCCAGGCACACTAAATCACACTAAATCTACCCCCAGGCACACACAGAATCACACTAACTCTACCACCCACTTTTAAGGTGGAGGGGGTTACGGACTGATTTCATAACCTGCCAAGACGTAACATGACATTCATACCAAGAAAAATGAGAAAAGGATAATAAATGAAAATATGAACAAAAATAAGTAAAAAAAATGCCTTTTCAACTGGTTTATCCCTATATACATTCCCGTAAAGAAAGCTTCTCTTGAAAAAATAACGTTTTAATTATATTTTAGAATACGGCCACTAAATAAATACCAAAAAAAACCCCCCAAAAACAAAAACAATCCACCCAATTCCAAGAAATACCCTAGTGGGTTAAAAAAAAAAAAAAAAAAAGGATCTGAGACTCATAAATTTTCTCTCTCAAGCTAAGACTGAAAATCACCGCTGTTTCAAATTCCTCAATTAATAGGTTATCATAATTGAAATACTTGCATTACAATAATGCTCAAATGGTATCAGAAACAATAGCCCTTTGTCCTATGGAGGAAGGAAGGGTCGTCAACACAAATATTTCAACAAGTGTAACATTAACATGCAACATACTAGTCAGTGGAAATATTTGCTTTGAAAGGCCACAAGTCTCCAAGTGTTTATTGTATTGCTGCTTTAGGGGCGTTTTTTGAGGGAGAGGGGACTTTTCTTTTCCTTTTTTCTTTTTGTAAATATCAGACTGAATTTCTGAATTTCCCTCAGAATCAGCACAAATGGATCCAAACAAAAATCCTAGACCAGGACAAAGCAATCTGCATCCTAAAAATGAGTAGCATGTACAAAGATATGTTGTCTGCAGAGTCCTTCCATAATAAAGCACAAACATGTCTGTTGTCAATTAAAAGCAAGATTAGGATGAAGCGTAGTCACCAGTGTCCCAAATTCCATTACCCCATAGCTACAAGCCATTAGTCTCTTTTTTTTTTCCAATTTAATTTTTTTAAGTAGGTCATTCTTGTACAGTGTTTTTTTTTTTTTTTTTGGCTGTCCAATTTTGGCTAAGCCTCATTGCCCTAGAGACAAAAGAAAGTGCATGAATTTATTTTTTATTATCATATATATGTATATATGCACATACTCTTCACATCCATATCTTACAAATATCTATAGATTAGGCACAGTCACATACAACATTTTGTGCATCTTGCGTGTAGGACTTTTCAACATTCTGCTTCATGAAACTCATAGATATTTCAGCCTTATTAATCAAAATACAGAGTTTAAAGTGCAAAACAGCTAAAGACCTCATAGGAAAAAATCATGTCTCATGCTACCCAAAAGGAACACTGAGATGTTTACAGGAGCCACCAACCACCCTCCTGCACAGCGAATCATCTCAGCAGCACCTACTCTCTGCAGTACCTCAAGGGTCTCTCTCCTAGATTCCCAATGGGACCCTTAGCAAATAAGAGGGCAAAGTGAATCAAGCTTTACCTTGAGCTTTGGCACAAGCAGGACAAGACTGTTGGGAGTGCAGTGTCCATGCCTGGTGAGCATATGCATTTGCTTTATGCAAGATAAAATTCATATCCTACATTAGCTTTTCCAAGCAGTCTCACTTGTATTTTGAGGGATTACAATCCCAGTTTGAACCCTTCCTCACTTTGCACTCTGACCATCACTGCCTTGTCACTGGGCTACCAATGCACTACATTTATCCATAAAGAAAGAGGAGTTACAGACTGGCTCTCCAAATATTAATTAAAATACTCTTGCTCATACTCTTAGCATTAATTTTTGCTTTAATTCCATTTTTTTTAAATGGCACAGGCTCCTTAAAAAAATATTGTAATCAAGCAAAATGTTAAGTACAATGATGCAAGATTTCACTGACATCTATAAAGTTGCACCCACTTATGCCAAGAATGCCTTTATTGATAAAGAACTAAAGGATAGGAATATAATTAATGCCAGTCATCATAGTTTTATAGAAAATAGGTCTTGTCAAACAAACCTGATTTCATTCTGTGATGAGTATACAAATTTGATTGATAAAGGGAAAGGTATACATGCAATGCAGTTTTTTAAGCGCTTGACTTAGCACTGCACAGAATTCCAATTCTGTCAATGAAAGCACATTTTCAATGGCTTAAGCACTAACTAATGGAAAACCCTCAGAAAGATGTGACTTGGGGATCTTCAGAAAACACAGGGATTTTCAGTAAGATTCAGCTAAAATCAGTAATAAATCTCAGAATATCTTCAAGAAAAGGAATATCCATTGTATCCAGAGGACAGCGGAGGGCAGCGGAATAAGGGCAGGCTTCATCCTTGGAACTAGTGACTCTGCAAGGGATATAGGGGTCAGAGCAGACTGCCCCATTGCACAGGGTTATGATGGCACACACAGTCCTTCCAGTCACACACAGGAGGGCCCGCAGTAGGCTTAGGAAGGCTTTTTTGTTTTTCTGCTTTGCATTATTTTATAAAAGGTTCTTCAAGAGAGCAAAGAAAAGCATAAAGAGAACCAAGGTCTGGAACTTGAAGACAAGAACGAAGAAAAGAAAGTCAAAAGAAACTAGAAACGGAGCTCATGTTATGAAACTGTGCAGAAAGTAACCACTGAAATGATACTATCAATGGAAGGGAGAAGCTTTAACCACCTGACACTTTCAAGATGAGGACACCTTGTGCAGAAGACAATATGTTGTGTGGAGTCAAATCCAGAGATGACTGGAGGTGGGGTGAATGGCAAGGCTTGCGATTCACAAAACGTCAAACTAGATGATCTAATGGTCCTTTCAGCCCTCAGTCCACATGGAAGTTCTGATGTTTTATCCCATGTGACCCAAGATGTTAAAGAGAATTATGTTCTCTCCAAGTGACCATAGCAAACAGCTCTTACACAAGACATGCAAATGCCCATCATGGAGGGAACAAGTTTTGCTGCCGTTGAACATTTCCAAGAAAAGGCACTCTGGAGAAATCTTGAGAAGCTACTACTAATGCCTTCTGAAAAGTCCATCATTTTGCTAGTCCTGCTCTCAGCGGAGAGCCATCACCGCAAGCCTGCGCTCAAGCAAATCCCAACTTGGGAACACTTGCAATTTTGCCTGAGTCGGTCTTGCCTTTTTTTTCTGAAAGCAAATTTGGTGCCACTCGATAAAACGTTATCCACATCAGTGGGAAACCTGGCAGCTCCTTGCCATAGCAGGTTGTTACACCTAATCCCTGTGTTCTTCAGTAGGTCCGCAGGAACTCACAAATCCTGAACGTTACTCTAAGATTAGGGTTCAAGTGTCTATAAGCATGAAACCGTTAGGTTTTCTCCTCTTCTATTTCCCTCTCCCTGCGCGCCCCAAAGTTCAAATATGCATCTAAGAACACTGCTACAGCTGACAAAAAGCATTAATGAGACTTGTATGGCCACAAATTGGTAGCCTTCCAGGTCCCATCGGAAAGCTAGAGCTGCAAAACTCAGTACCCCCTAAATATCCTGCTGGGCATGGCTTCCGACCTGGCTTCAAGGGAACAGCACCATCTACTGAAGTGCTTCTTCAGCCCCCCACACTTGGCCTTTCTTCCTGGCTCTTCTCTTGCTCAAGTGCTGACCCAACAACTCTTCTTCCTAAATAAATCCCAGGCCAAGATGGCAGAGCTGCTGGCATGAAAAGAGATAAGGAATGTTCCATTGCTAACTCCAGTTTTGAATTTTCCTTCTGCTCTTGTAAATGGTTCAGATTATAAATGCAATCTTTTTTTTTTTGATGTCACTAAAACTGTTTTAGTTACAGTTACAAGCAAATGTCACTCATCTACACTCTCTACCTACTGCCTGAAAACAATATGATTTAAGGAGTATGTCAGCAGTAAGAAAAGACTCTTCCCACTGGATTAAAATGTGCATTTTAAGAAAGGAAACACTTTAAGAAAGAAGGAGAGGGAGTCTTCTGTTTCTGTAGTTTATTTTTCTGCTTAATGAAACAAGGCTTTCAGCTTCTACAATAGCAGCTGCAAAGGCACTTCATTAATCTCCTGAGTGCACTGCCTCTCCCCACATACCTGTAGATGCCCTGTTCCAGCCTCCCGAAAAATCATCTGTTGGCACTGCCTCAACATCCTCGTGAAATAAAAAAAAAAAAAAAAAGAAGAAAAAGAAAGAAGGAAAAAGAGACGTAAGCCATGTAAATTCTATGGCTTTCAGAAGGACCACATCTTGACCAAAGGTAGTTCACTCTCTGGTACTTCCCCTGTGTTTCGACATCTTTCAGAAGAACCAGACTCCAACTTGTTCCCACATAAAATTAAATCGGAGGACTTGAGGTGTACACAGGTAACCAACAAACAAGGGAAGATGTCATTGCTGCCACCTCAGTCTAGCGCACACCAATGGCCAGACGCCCACTCGGGTCAAAACCTTCAGGGATGAATGGGAAAAATAAAATAAAAGGCAAAATAATTTCCACAGGAGCTCAAATTTGCTAGTAAAGCAAATGCCATGAGAAGTCAGGAGTGCTGTTCTCCTAACATCACCTGGGCATTCTGAAAAAATAAAATCAAGATTTGGCCCATGATCTAGACAAATTTTGAGTTTTTCTCACCTTATTCTGGAGTATTTAACTTGACTCATCTATTGAGAATGGAGATATATACGTATTTTACACAATCTATTTTAAGAGGAGAAAACAGCACTGGTGAATCTCAGACCTAATCACTTCATGTTTCCTAGTTTTAACACTAAACACTAATAATGCAAGGGCTTTAAAGGGTTCTTAGACCTGCAAAGTCAAATCTGGATAAAAGAACTATCGCTAGGAGAATCTAGTGACAGGGCAATGCTCCGAGGTCTGATCACTAATTACATTTGCTTCCTTATATCTGCCATGTGCCATAATTATGATAAAAGGGTGGGGTTTCCAGTAGAGTTAATAGGAATTTTTATGATAGAAATTCCCCCTTGCCGTTAGGAAAGGCTAGCCTTTTTATAGCGCAATATTTCTCAGAAATTGGAAGATTTTTCTCAGCATCAGTGACATGACTAGCCCACAGCTCAGAAAATTCCCTCACAGATACATAACAATTGACTATATTGTGCAAACTGGAAAAAAGTGTTTCAATTGATGCCACATGCCTTTTTAATTATACAAAAGGAAAAGAAATATTTTGCTAAAGATTCATTTAACATATGCATTAAAAAAGAAAAAAATCATTATTCCAGCAAGTGAAATTTTTGGCTGGTGTTCCACCAAAATTTTTAGGGAACGAAAGAGACATTCATGTGCAGCCTTCAACCTATTCATACAGTTACAGTTTAACTCTGCCACATAATCTCTTCCTCTTCACCATACCACAATATTTTTCCTAACTTATCTCCAAGCTCTTGTACTTCACATCTGCACAAAACAGGACATACTGTTTTCCTTATGTGTGAACTGTGTACACAGCAGCCAGGAAAGCAAATGAAAACTACACAAGTGACTGAAATGGAGATAAGAACAGGGGGTTATTTGCTGAGGTACTTTTGACCCTGCAGAAATGCAGTGACTTTTGTATTGGAGCCCTTTTGTTCACCAAAAATTTGCTGGTCGTCCCAATGCCTCCTCCAACTGAAATCTAGAGAAAAAAAAAGATTGACTAATATGTCTCAATGTTTAAAAAGAAATAAATGTCACACTGCCACCAGGAGAACAAGCCAGTTAAACCCCCTGTTTTATTTTTAATGCAGAGGAAAAAAGTGGAGTTGATTAAAAAATCAACAGCCTCCACATCTCAAAAAAAAAGAAAAAAAAAAGAAAAAAAGGGAGAGGAGAAAGAAAGAAAAAAATGGAAAAGAAAACCCTGAAGAATAGGCAGATGAACAGAGGAGAAAAAATTATCCCGAGCATTAGGCGAAAGTCTGTAATATCGTCTAGAATGACAGGCCAGCCATTGTCGGGGCTGCCAAAGCCCTGCGCGTTTGCTGCATCACCCGAGGTCCTGGGAGAATAATCAGCTCAGCGGATTAGACTGAGACGGATGTCTCGGCGCTGCTTCTGCCCGCGCCAGCCGTGCCCACCGCCCCGTGCGGCAGGACGCGGGCACGCAGGTAGGCCCGCAAAATGGGGACTCCGCGCTGGCGGGCACGGGGGGGCTGCCGAGGAGCTGCCAGCAACCGGGGCCTGTGTATTATTTAACAGTTGGTACTGCTAGAGGCCTGGCACTGCAATAGAGCAATCTCGGTCTCGGCGCAAGGAAAGCCTCATTACGAGAGCGCGAGAGCCAAATCGTGTTTAGCAGAGTCTGCGAGAACCTCAGTGCCCCCAACAGACGTGGAAATGCTCAGAAGAGCTCCCATCCAAAAGCAAAGACGTCCTCCCAAAGCAAGAGCAAGGCATAAGTTGCAATCCCAGCGCAAGATGGGAAGGAAGGTGGCATTGGGGACATTCCTTAAAGCTGGGGCCTATCATCAACTCATCCATGCCCTTCTCTTACTTTCATGGGCTGATAATTTACCTCCTCGAGTCTGAAGTCACCTCATGCTAAAAAATCAACTCCCACCGTCTTGATGTCGTCAGGCAAAATTACTCTTTGGAATATTGTCCATTTCCCCCGTGAGAAGAGCATGTCATAAGAAAGCCCTTCCAAAGCATAACATCTCAGCAGAAGAATCTATCTGGATATAGCAGGACACCATTGACAAAGAACTTGGTGCAAGAGGTGCAACTTCTCAGCCTCTGCAGGCAATCTTCTCAATGCACAAGAAATATCTGGAATACATTCCCTACATGCACACACACACTTCAACTAATCTATTTTTTACATTTGTTTATACAAATGCTTAGCAAGATGCAGTTGGGATGTATGGAATCTGTTGAGTTAATACGAGTATAAGGAACCTTGAATCAACACTGCCAGGTCACCACTCAACAGCCTACTGCCATAAAAACATAATAAAAGAGGATTAGACTATCCAGGTGATTTATAACACCGTATCAAGCTCTCGGTTTTACCTTGACAATTTAAACACTGGCTCACAGTGGTAACCACAAGAAACTAAAAGCATCCAAAAGCTCCTTTTGAGTCTACATGAAGCCATTCCCATGAATTACCTTCTCCTTCCAACAAATGGGATTCTTTATATTTGGCTTCTTTCAGATTTTTGGGAGGTTCAGTTCAAGGCTACCTGTAGTACACTCAGTTCTCCATCACTGACTTGCTATGTGAATTGAAGAGCTACTGCATAGTGGCTTTTCCCATGTGTTTCCCATGAGGAGGATAACAAAAAGCAACGCACATAAGGACTAACAACTGCTTCTTCGATCCTAATAAGAACTTAGTACTACTGATGTGGCAAGTGCTCTCAGAAATACAAAGTTTCCACAGAATAAGTGGGGTTGGAAGGGATCTCCGGAGAACATCTGGTCCAAACCTCTGCTCAAGTAGGGTCAACTAGAGCTGCCCAGGACTGTGGCCCATCAGGTTTTGAATTTCTCCAAGAACAGAAAGTTTTATTATGTTCTAGGATAAACACATAAAACTCCATCACTGCAACAGACACTGCCTGGCCTCATCAATGAGGGGACGGCACATGGAGACGCCTGTGGAAGCTGAAGTTCAACTGCGAGCTCAAGTCCCACCTTGGGGCAGAACGGAGCACAATAAAGCAGAAGGGGCTGATCATGCACTCAGTGAGGCGAGGGCCCAGCAGATGAGGGAGGATCCCTCGCACAGGCAAAACTGGAGCGTGCCCCAGCTCCCGGTCTTGCCAGGTCTGCCTGTTCTTGCCATTTTCCCCCGGCTGAAGCTGCCTTGGCTGCCCAAGCACGTGGCCCTCATCTCCTGGCCACACAGCCCCAAAGAGGGGAGACGCGGCTTCGGCTTCTACCCAAACATGCCTCATTCAACCCCAAAAATCTCCCCGCTGAAGCTCTGCTCGCCCACGAGAAGGGAGGTCACAGGCTTACCCGGCAGCCTCAGGCCCCGGCGCTGCCAGTTTGCCACTAACATGCAATTTGTGCTAAATAATGTTTCGAGAATTCAGCACAAATAATGTAATAATAGCAATTAGTCCCTTTGCGGAGTGTGGCTGTATCAGACGCGCAGTCCAGCCACTTCTCAGAAGGTAAAAAGCACTTGACTGAGTAACCCACACCTTCACAGGCACTAGGGGTGTGCAGGTATATATAATAATTGCATTCCTTGTGTATTAATGTTTGCATATAAGAAATGCATGCTGAGCTAGCATAACACCTTCATCCTCAAATAATAAGTAAGTTTCATACTGTGCCTGAAGTGCTCTTTATATAGTATACAGAAAATGGGTTATGTAAAGATTAGAGCTGTGAGAGTTGTTCAAAATGTAACTAAAAATCTAGTAAAAATCTAGTAACAGAACCTGATCTAGCCAAGTTTTTTCCCAGCTTAAAACTCCCAGACTTTACAGAAAAGCCTGTTTTTTGGGTGGTTTTTTTTTTTTTATTTTTTTTTTTTTTAAAAAAAAAAAAAAAAAAAAACACTGAAACAGTGTCAGTCTTGTGCCCCGAAAGAATAGAAGCAGAAAAAGAAAAGCACAAAGTAGCCTAGGAAGAACCTGGAAAAGAGCAAGAAAAATACCCGGAGCAGAAAGATCACTTCCTTTCCTCCTATGCTACTGCCCTTCTTCCATGGAGGCAAGGGGAAGAAAAGGCCCTCACCCCACAGAGGATGTATCCTGCCATCCGGGAGCCACAACACGATGCATGCACCTGAGGGTGCCCAGATTCTTTTGTGTGTATGTGCTCGTCACTACCAGATGACTAGACTGAGTACCAGGATAATATTCCACCATTGTGATTGTATGGTGTGCTCCCATCTAATGTTGCCTTTTTCCTAGCTTGAAAAAAAAAAAACTAATAAAAGAGAAAATTAAAAAAGATACAATAATTGTTACTGCACACTCTAATGAATTATTGTGTTCAAGGTTCCTGCAAAAAAAAAAAGTAATATTATACTCGGCTTATGTTTTAATTGATTTATTAATATTTTATCACAGGAATGTAATTTAAGCTCCTCATGATTTAGATCTCATAAACCTTTAGCATTTTGCAAATTCAAATTCCAATTTAAAGCCAGGGCGAGCAATTAACTTTTCTATCATCTTGTCAGGGGAGAAGGTTCGTGTTTAATTTGAGACAAAGTGACAGAAATATATATACACTGTATGTATTACTCCAATTTAATTTATGAGTCAGCACCATCCACCTTCCAAATGTAGATTTAATAGAAGGGGAGTGGGGAACAGGGGAAAGACACTGCCACTGTGGCCCGTGCTGGAATATCAGTCCCAAAATCACTATGAAAGAAGCATCCTCGGTTTATTGAGATACCAAGCCAGACTTATTACAAACGGATTAAAATCCTTTTGTTTTAATTTCCATTTACTCATTGCTTCTCCACGTACAGCACATTCTCCCAGATGTCAACAGGCAGTCCCCACCAAAGAGGGGCAGCCAGTGCAGGTTCTCCCATGGCCTGTCCTACCTCTCACCTTCCTGCCCCCCATAGTGCCACCTCCAAGGGGGAGCACCAGGCAAAGAAGGCTCCCTTTAGGGCTAGTAAGAGTTAATACTTGCTGGGACAAATCCTGATGTCCTCCGTGATGCAGGAGTCTTACTGAAGTCTGAGCAATATTGCTTTGATTAAAGAGAGAGAGGGGGAAAAAAATAAAAAACAATAAGATGACACTACTTAGCTATTATTGTTATTTTTTCCATTTAAAAGAACATCCCAACCTTCTCTTTGTGTGCAATGAAGGAACCCTGTGGTCTGAATTTACATGGGCAAAAATTTGCATGAACAAAATAAACGGTTGGATAGCATTTGCATGTGCTGTTTTAAGAAAGGCAGAAAAGGGCTAGTTCATGGCTAAAAGCCAAAGATTATACAGATCTGCAGTACCCACAATAGGCTGCATAGCTAAGCACTGCATAGGAGTTAGCAAAAACTAAATTATGGGCGCTGAGAAGCTGTCTCACATATTACCTACTGGTCTCTACTGTGTTCTTAAACAACTGCACAGAGCAAGGTCCCCTTCAGCTTTCTAGAGAAAGAGAGCATGTTTGCATGGGTGAATATTAACAGTAATGGAGATACTTGTGCTAGTTCTAACCTGTTACAGGGAATTGTTTCTGAAGGTGATCAGAAACAGCTCTGCTCCAACGATTTTCTACAGTTAAGGCGGCTTAATACTCCCAAATTACTGATGCTGCAAACCTAAATCTAAATATACCACGACTGCAGAGTATTCAAAACTCAGTCCCCTCACTGAGCTGCTACTCACACCACAGACTCTGAACCAACTCTGCGTCCAAACCTAGCTCTGTATGATCACAACCGATAACGTTCAACAGGGGTATGTGTCAGCTGCAGCCAGGCAGGGAGCATTACTCCTCCTCAGAAATTTGAAATTCTGAAGTTTTTTCATCTTCACTAAAGTTGGGAGAAAGAATTCAAACTTCACAGGAAAAAAAAAAAAAAATTTAAATGGATTTTTTTTTCAGTATTTTCAGGCCATTTCATCAGAATTCTACAGAGTCTTACTGTAATTTCTTTCCTCTGAAATGAAAGAGAAATGATTTTGTATTGAAAATCTTGATTTCCTTTAACAAAAAATAAAGAAACCTAACGATGAAAAGTTAGTCCAAAGCTTTTCTCCACCACTCCCTATGCAGTTTCATATTAGCTTACAGTTAACTTACGCATTAGAAATCAGATCTGAGGCTCTGCCAGGATACAAAATCCAAGCAGCAGCAGCAGATCTCCGGTGTTGAGCCCTACTTCAGTCTCAAGGTCCACTGGACTCACAGCCAAACTTTAAAGTCTTCTTTCCTGCCCTGCTCGTTTATCAAACTTCACTAATTCAGAGCCTTATCACTTTCTAAACTCAGGTAAAAAAAGCTTTGCTGTCATGCATATTTTTAGACAAATTACAGCAGAGTGTCTTGCAATTTCCATTACTTTGTGGTGTCTGCACTGCTGATAGACACCAGCCCACATCGGCATCGCTGCCGAGGTGTCCTAATACTTGTCTGAAAAATACTATTAACTGCACATCACAGGCATTTGAAGTGCATAAGAAAACCATAAACTTAATTACACTGAAGGACTAGTGTGATCTCACATGAAATTTGAACTACTGTTATTAAAAATAGAGAGACTGCATTTACTTAATGCTTCTTACAGTAAACCAGTCAATTTTAAACTTTCTAAGTTGTATAATGAGACAAAACAACATTGGAGGGGGGGGAAAGAAGCTGTCTCTGGAATTAACTAGTACAAGCATTTCACATGTCAAGCAGCAAAAACTTGTTTATGCTGCTAAAAAGTATATTCCTAAGATTATTATTGTTTATGAAATGGGATAGTTATTCAGGCCGCTCCAAATAGAGATTTAGATTAAAATGATTTGTAGGAAAGATTGTTCATTATAGAGCATTTTTCCTTGCACCCCTACAAAGATCTCCCCAATTCTTTTCTGATCTCAACTGTCTTTTTAAACTCTTGGATCTATCCCCTAAAGCTGTGCAGCTGTTGCTTCCTTTCAACACAGCCATAGCAGGGACTGCCTATTGCACAGAACACCCGCTCCAAGAACAGGACGCACAATTTTCTTTTTTCACTTCTTTTTTTTCTTTCTAATATTTCCCTGTCGAAGAAGTTTCTCTGAGAATAAGAACCCTTCTGCCTTCAAAACTGGAACTGTATGTGGAGGGGGAGGAAGTAATGATTCGTGCTTAAAAAAGCAACTATGACACTTAAAAACATCAGATTTTAGGCACTGAGCTCAAGACACAGTCATTCTTGGAACTGGTCATACCCAGAAGTACTTCCCTATGGTTACTATTAAGGTTGCCTTCTTCATTAAGAAGGAAAGGTGTTCTCTATTACTGGCAAGAAAAAAAAATGCCACTGTACCTCTCCCTTGCTGGGAGAGTGGTGCGTAAGAACTGTACTCCACCGAGCCACTGAGTTGTCTTTTTGCTTGGAAAATACAAAAATAATCCCTCTGCTTTTTCCTCCTATGCCCACAGACCATACTCCAACCTCTCCAGTCTTGAGGCCTTTGGTAAGGGGCTGAATGTGCAAAGCCAGCTGCTTGCCAAGTACATGCTTGCCAAGAGTGTCTATCTCGTAAAATTACAGAGGCTAAACAGCTTTTCCAAGAGAACAGTGCTGAGTCTTAAATGCGCTCACAACACAAAGCTGCCTTGGGATCACATCAGCTGGACTCTGAAGCTAGAATGTGGAATCTTATTTCTGAACAAAACAATTCACTTATTTAATAGCAGACTGGAAAGCTGAAAAAAAAATATTAAAATGTTTTATCAGAGATACCTCCTAGAGTAGTGGCTGCTACAGGAGGCTCAAATCTTATAATGTGTCCTGCCAGAGATTTTAGGCAGAAATGTTTGCTGGTCATTGTGTGTTATTTCAGACCTGCACAACTGACTTAAGGAGGAAAATAAAATAAACAAACATACCAAAACACCTTTGCTATATTTTGAAAAATATCCATGCCAAAGATGGTATAAAAAGCAAGACTTTTTCTTTTTTTGACCATATCAACTGACATGTGTTAGCTTCTCCCTTCAAGTAAGTCATGTGCAGCTATGCTACTTGGATAAGGATCCCTCCCATTGTCTCATGTCTTTTGCTAACACACTATATAAAAAAAAAAAAGCAAACCCAACAACAAATAACTTTTAAAAAGCAAAGAGCTACTTTTCAACTAGTCTGTAGTCCCAGAAAACTCATTTTTACATAGTCTCATCTGTGAAAAGTAAAACTAACAGTTGTGATTCCTTTACTGCAGAGCACCAAGTTATGCTGGTAGGCAGGAACAAAAGATACAGATTTCATCATATTTGCTGTTCTAGTTTTCAGTGCTACAGTTCAGAGACTGCAGTATTAAATAACTTGGCCTTGCCCTCTGGATAGGCTCAAAACATAGTAATTTTGGAGTTGCTATCAGACCGTTGAAAGTATCAGTAACAGGGCTCATAATCCCTGTTCAAAGTTACCACAGAGACTATCTTAAAATCATGATAGCAACAGACACACTAGCTGTCTTTGTACGGCTTCAAGCATGCAGAGAAGACACACTTGGCTGATCTAGTGAGAAATGAGGAGACCGGTTCAGCAAAACGTCCCTCCTGGAGGGCTCCTGGTCAACGGGGGACTCTTCTGAATCCAGGAACTACAACTCGATAACCAAGTGCTTCAGCAGGAGCAAGCCCGAATGTGCCAGATTTTGTGCATAAGTGGCTCGCCTTCAGAGGGTCAAAGTGTCTTCACAGCAGAATTTCCATCTTTCTGCTCTCTAAAGTCAGGAGCTTTACGTTCCCTACAGACTAAAGGGCTTTTTAACACATTTGACAGAGAACCAGTAGGAATCTCTTGGTTGGATATTGCTTTTCCAATTATTTCCTCCCCAAAGGTAGTTAAGGAGCTCTCAAAACAGACCTCTCAAGAACATTCTCTCCAGAAATACTATTTCTTCCACTTTTAACTTTAAAGGTACAATTTATCTACTGTTAAGTGCGTTGCTGTAGTAGCATCCCACCTAAGACCAAACTCCCCAAAGCTCTGTCCTGGCTTGTGTTATTTTCAAAGGCAAAATCAACCTTTAGTGGGGGACTAAAGGAGCAGCCAAAAAAACCTCCTCGTCTTCCTGAAAGTTTCCATGAAAAACACTGATGCTGCCACATAGCCCTGCAAAATGAACACCTGAGAGAGAAAGAGAGAGAGGGGAGAACAAACCACGTCTCCTGAATGTCAACTTAAGTTGACATTAAAAGACACTAGAAGCGGACGAAGCAGCAGAACAATCCCAGCAGCATGGCTGCTGATTCTGAAGGGTGTGCACGTCAAGAAGCAGTTTCAGAAGCACACCTACAAAATTCACCCACTGCGTTGCTTAACGTTCCTTGCCATGTTTGCCTAGGTTCATGTCAAGGGTACAGCAACTCACTGCATTTCCACTGCAAACTTTCATGGCCACCGCAATTTTGCCTTTCAAATTCAATACAGTCGAATGAAATGAGGTAAAATGAAACATTCTTTATGTACCAGTTCAGCTAGCACTCCCTAGCCCTCATTGTGCTGCATCTCTCATCAGCTCTCATTTACTCAGACAAGACAGAAAAGATTTGCAGATCCTATTACATTTTCCCACCCTATTTCCCATTCTGTGTGTAATTTTTTTCCCTTCAAATAATACTGATTGTGTCAACTGGAAAAAAAAAAAAAAAGAGAAAAAGAAAAAGAAAAGAGGAGAGACAGAGAAAAAAAGAAAAACACTCTTTGTATTCTCTTCATAGTAATAAAATACAAAGAGGAGAAGAAAACAGCTTAATTTCCAGGGCTGGGAAAATCACCTGGCTGGAGACGGACAGCAGCATCTCCGACTAAATTGTCAAAGTGTCAGGAGGAGCTGTGTGCACTTTCCTCAGTGAAGAAAGTGGAATGCGGTGCCCTTCCTACCGACTGAAAGTCAAAATATTCTAGGAGCTGCTATTATATTTTGGGGGGAGTGGAAGAGTGTTTTACATACCAGCAAAGTGGGAATAAAGGAGAGAAAAGAGGGGTGGGTTGTTTTTACAAGTACTGATTTTTCTTTTTTTTTTTTTTTTTAGGGAAAGTGAATAGAATGTTTTAAAGGACAAAAATAGAGAAGAATTAAAAGCAGCAAGGGAATTGGTAAGAGAGAGAAGAAATACCAGCTTCTTTGTAACCCACCTGTAGGTGATTTTGTAAGCAACCCAATTCAAGTGCAGATTTTGCTTTAAGCATGTGTGCTCTCCCCAAAAATCTTAAGAACGCCATTTCTCTTTCATCTATCTCCTGCTTCATTTTTGAACATTTTCCAGTGTCTGTTATAAGTGAGGTAATTCATCTTATAGAAAAACAGTTTCTTACTATGGAACCCCTATTCAGCCTCGGACCAGGCCCATTAGTGCACTTAAATCCTTGAAGAAAACAGAATATGATGATATAATTAAAAACTGCAAAAGCAGAGGGAAGTTGAATTAACGCTGCTCAGTCAACTTGAATTCTAGCATTCCCAGATTTGACTTTATGGCAGCAAAACACAGTTGCATATAGCTCAATGTATGTAACTCTCTAGATTTTTGATTAGCCAGCTAAAAACTAGAATCTGTGCCATGACTCCATGACAGCAGATCATTGTGTTGTGGTCCATTCAAAGAGGGGCAACCTTGAGGGCCACCCACTCACTGCCTACCAAGTTCATGGAGAAGCTGATAATGGTAGCAGGTCCTCCTCCTTTCACAAAACAGCTATGATCAGGATGATGAGTTACAAAATGGTCCGGAGAAGAAAAAAAAAAGTGGTGAAAAATACTTCCCTACCACAAAAGTTATTGACTCTCTCCTTATTCCAAACTATATATGCGTAACAGCCCTTTGAAAAATGTCAGAATATTCACCAAATGTTTCCTTAGACCTGGAAACGGTAGGCCCAAAGTAGAAAAAGCTCCCCCTGAAAAATATGTCTAAATCTATTAAAATTCTCTATTCATGCCTAAAAGACAGCAAAACCTACAAGAAAAGTCACCATCAAGATGACCGCAGGGCAGCCAAGCCTGCCTCTAATAGACAGAGAAAATGTGCTTAAGTTAAAGCAGAAAATAAATAAATAAAATAGGCTTTAAACAATTTGGGACATCAGAAACACAGAACTCGAACTTGCCTTAGGACAACAGGTTCGGGGAAAGCAGAGAGGTGGAACCGCTTGACCTGAACCTTTCCTAAGTGTTAACTACACCCGGGAAGCTCTGCCCATGTGCTCTGGTGGGCAAGGAGCTGCCTGCATCTGCTCCCAGGATCTATCATGCTCCTCTCCCTAGCGATGGAGGTGCTGAGGAATGCAGCTGGCAGGAGGAGGGGGAAAAAATAATACAAAAACAACAACAAAAAAACCCCCACAAAACAAAACCAACAAAACAACCCAGTGGCAGGAGGAGTCTCTGCCATCCTGAACGTGTCATGTGCACCCACTTCAGTGACTTCACCCTAACAGCAACCATATGCCATCCTCATCATTGCTGAAGAAACTGAGCGCCCAATGGGCTTGTGTCTTTACTAGACAAGCTCAACTGCCTCGATCGCTACCAGACAAACCCGACGTGGCTTCTCTTGCCTCTCTACCGGCGTTCATGTGAGCACAGACCGTCCTGCTTGCGCAGGGCTCCAGCAGCCCTCTCTCTCCTCAGCAGCACAATGGCCAATTCACTGCCCTAGGGAGGAGAAAAACCCACCCCACAAATGTATACATTACAAACATACAGGCTGGGATTTACAGCAAACACCCAGCAACACAACCAAGCCCTGGAGAATGTATAAACACGCAGCGGAGCAAAGAACTCGGCCTGCCTGCGCCACACACGGCGTGTTTATTTATCTCCCTTGCAGGCGATCAATGGGAGAAGACATTCAAAACGATTTTCTAAACAACGTGTCACTTTGTGTTAGTTTATGTCAGTGGGGCTTCTTCCAAGTACTTGTGTCACTGTATGTGCGGAGGGAGGTTTCTTCTTCCGTTGCTCCTCAAGTAGAGGCAAAGGAAACTCTACTGGGAAGACACGCTGCCCTACGAGCAGTGAAGCCTCCCCTCACCCAAGACCCTGCTCCTCGAACCGCAGGACGCAGGCATTTCCTTACAGGCATTGCTTCATCTGCGTGAAACCCATTAGCCTAATACCAAGGCAACTGAATTTCCCTCCTGCTCCTCTCATTTCACTTTTTAGGAATGCATGTAAACTATTTTTGTGTCATCTTGCACCAATTTACACAAGATCACAAGACTTGCTGATGCTCCTTAATAACACACATAACTCCCCGTAATACACTGCTCTTCCATAACCCCTTTAATCCAGGGATATCAAAGCGCTCTGCAAACAACGCGTTTGCCTTACAGGCTCCCCTACTTCGCACCACATAGGTCCCTATCATTATCCACATTTTGCTGTCGAGGAAAACTAAAGCAGGGTAAGGTAATGCAATTTGCCAGGGCCACAGAGAGAGCACAGCAAAGGGGAGCAGCATGTGAGTTTTCACATCTCCTCACTCCCCAGTGCATCAGAAGCCCAACCTGCTGAAACAGGGAGCTGCAGATAGGCTCCAAGTGACTTATAGTAAGGCTGTAAGTCATGAGTGTAAACACTGTGACTTATAAAACCAGTGCATGGTTTAGGCAACGGGCCTCACAAATGCCTTCCGACTACACGAGAGCTTTTAAACTGATGGGGGAGAGGTCAGTAGGAATTTACACTCACATGAGAACTTCTGTGTTTTCTTTCCAAAGGAGAGAAGTCCAGTTTGAAAAAGATTTAGACAAGAACAGAGAAGATACCTAAAGCATCATGGTGATGCTCAGACTAATTCCCTTTGCATATAACAAAAGGCAAAGAAAATCCCTGAGTGCTCCTTTTCTTGCAGACAGCAACGAGGTAAGCCTCCACCTCCAGCGAGGCTGTGTGAAGCCAAAGGCTTTCATGAGAGAGTCAGTGTTTTTCCCCTACCTGTGGTTGACTGCACACACTCTGCTATTGTGTCTCATCAAAGCGCTGATGAGGGAGGAGTGGAGCGCATAGAATCGCCAATGCTTGTGAACATCCAGCTGTGTCTGTCTGAGGAAAGGTTAAACCTTTACGACATATGAAACGTGGGATTTCAGAGGCAGCAGAGAACTGAAACTGCAGCTTCATGACTGACTCCACCACGAACAGCCTTCAGTTCTTCATATCTCTATCTATCCAGAGAATATGGTATTAGAATGAGGAAAAAAAAAGTTCATGACAAAAAAAGAAAAAAAGAAAAAAAAATCCCCTAACATTTTTTAACTAAACTGTGTATACAATGGCACAAATGTCATTACCAATATTTATGCTTGATAGCCATAACATTGCTGTTCTCACTGTATCAATATACTTAGCATTAAATAATCCTGGAAGAAACTGTATCTCCAAAATACAGTTATACAACTATAATAAAAAAAAATTATTCTCATTTGAATCTGTTTTAATTGCTCACTTAAAACAGACCATGTACCTGAAGGACGAGACCAAGTAGGAACCCCAAAGCCAGAGATGTGGAAATTGTACTATGAGGCCCGAGAGCTTTGAACACAAAATTTCATACCCTTCTCTGAAAATTTTGTCCTCTGCACTGCCTAAGAGTCTCCCTCAGATAGGCTAGTCTTCCTGGGGCAACAATCTCACACCAGGTCAAGTAACGATTCACCCCCAAGATACCCATAAGATGAATTCAGAAATGGTCCCCGGAAGAATGTAAAGCAGGAGTCAAAATTGTGCAAATAGAGCAAGTAAGTACCAAGGCCATGGAGAATATATGAAAGAAAAATAGGAACTTTATGGAAATACTCAATTCGTGGCACAAGTTACTTTAAAATCAAAATACTAAATCAGACCTACGGCTAAAAGAGTGAATTCTTCCGGAGTACCCCTTCGAGGTGGCAGGGACTCCGCTTCCAGAATCACCTGATCCAGGGTAAGTTTACAACAGCCTTTTCACGAATTTCCGAGAACTCTGATCAGCCACAGAAGCACCCAGACCTCAAGTCTCAGGACACTAGCGTCTCGTAGCTCTCCCTTTCACTTATCATATGGACATCATCCTCTGCAGCATATACTCCTCTCCTTGGGCTCTAAAGCTCTAGACTTGATGGTGGACCACTGGTATGTTTGGGTTGCTAAGAATAGAATGGGTTTATGAGACCAGATGAATATTTGTGCTCACACATCTGGTAGTAAACTTGTTTTGAGAGTCAGTGTCTTGTGGAGTACTCACAATGCCAAGAAGGCAGTACTGTTAGTTTTCAGGTCCTGGTTTAAGCCACAAATTACTGATGCCGTACTTCCTACCTTGAATATAGTTGAAAATTTGTCATGACTTCCCATAAGTAACTATCTTCAATAATTTTTCAAGAACAACTTCCCTGGCATCGCTGCTGAAGCGGCTTCTGGTACAAGAGGTATTAGAGAGGAGTGATCTTCTGTTGGAATGACTTCAGAAGCTCTAAAGACACTTTCCTCAAGACTTTCATGGACAAGGGATCTCTTCTCTGGGCATATCACTTCCATTACTAACAGTAAAAAGTAATGCTTAAGAGATCTCACATCAAACACACACAATCAAATAAGGAACATTGGTTAGATATTGACCACTGGGCAAAGTAACACAGACACACAGAATCTTCAATAATTATCAGAATAATATAGTTTATTGAAAATAGATCTGGGTTTACACAGAACTCCTAATTTATAATTTACTATGAAAGCAGATGAGGAAATGCAGCCTCAAGTAAGGTAAACTGATAAAGCACCCTAAATTGTTCAAGTTTGCAAAGGCATTACTGTGATTTAAATATATTGTAAATTCTCCTGCAACACTTTCAACTGGATGAACAATCAACTGTCAGTCAAGTTACACTGTCAATATTCTACTTAACAGTGCCTAAAACATGACTGTATGTTAGATTGAATGAATTCCCTTAATTTGCAGCTTTCTGATTACATATCCTAACTTAACAAGTAGAAGAAACCTGGACCCCTGTCATTAAAAGATATTTTTCTAATATATTTGCCTGAAGTCAGTGCATTTGCAGTCCAACAGAAACAACGCAACAGGTAGACATGGCTTTCTTAAAAAATATGCCTTGCTGTGAGCAAAGACATTGCCCTACCAGAACTACTATCCTCATGGTTTCCTTATTCTTTTTTTTTTTACTTTTCTTTTTTTAAGATTTTTTAATGGAAGCAAACCCCTTGTCATCTCACCTACTCCTCTCTTAACACAGAATGACTGCCGCGACCACCCCCATCTAGAACCACCATTCACTGCCAGCACCTCTGCTCTCCTCGTGTGCTTAGAGAACAACTGATTAGCACTTTGCATAATTAACCTGATTAGCACTGTGCATAATCAAACTGATTAGCACTTTGCATAATTAAAAAGAAATAATAATAATAACAATAATAAGCAGTAGGTAATAGCAAAAGCTGCTAGTCCTGATGCCTGTTCGTTAACTCTAGGATTAGTTTAGTGCAGCATATTTAATTTCTTAAAACTATTTTTTAAAGACGTCCCGAGAAAGACAAGTTACAATATTCTCGTTTATTTTCAGTTTTCTAAAGAAAGTATTGGTTGTTCCACTATTATACCTTAGATTTCTTCTGTTGCAGCTGAAGACACTTGGAAGACACAGGAAGATACCTGACTAGAAGTACCATTGATCCCATTCAGTATGTCACTTCCAGCATAGTCTAAGTACTGATTTTGGATTTGTTATACAGACACAGAATGTAGACACCTTGCATCCTTTTATATATATGTATATCCTTTACATATATATTTATCTATAAAGGATATTTATTTATATCCTTTCAATATACTTCTAAAATAAGGAGTATGATTTTTACAGACAAGGTGGGGAAAGAATAATACACCATTTCTCAAAAGAGTTTGGCCACTGCATTCTCTGCCTGTCCTAAGGAATTACTCCAGGACACAGGAAGTCTGATGTGGGAAAAAAAAATAATCAGACTCCGGCTCCTAAGCCTGAATCATTCCTACCCTATGTGAACATCATTGTCTTGATTCTGGTCTGCATGTGTGTTTGGCATTCTGCTCACAAAAATACATACTTTGGGCAAAGTTTCCCTGGCTGTGAGCATGTTTCAGCTCCACTGCAAATCCCCCAATTAGGATTTCAGGATTAAAACAAACACCTCCAGGAATCTAAAGGACTACAAAGTTATGCCTAGCTAGGTTGCAAACTGTGTTAAACTATCAACTTCAATCTTTAAATCACTAGAGACTTGGCTCTCATAGGACATTCTGTGGCAGAGGGCCTAGAAGGGCAGTGCCCTAGCTGAACAGATAAACCACTGTCTTTTTCTGTTTAATAATGTTGCTTCATCCCTGCCACCCACCACAATACTCCAACCTTGCCTGCATTTCTCCCCATTTTATTAACCTTCATCTTTCTTTCTGGCAACCTTATACTCTACCCCAGGCTCTCCTTGTCCTCGCCACATGCCCTACAGAGCAAGCCTCACCTTCCAGCAGCTACGATGCCCTCAGAGATACCTGCAGCACCCCCTGCCAACCCTCCAGCAGCCGCACACAGTGGCCTGGCCTGCCTTTCTCACCGGGAAACATGCACAGGGCCCAGCTTCCCTGCTGCCTGCTCTGCCAGCGCAGGCGGGATATTGGGCAAGCAGGATGTCACCTTGCTCCCAGCACTCCGTCTGCCCCACAGCTGCCTAAGGAGAAGCGGCTGCCGCTGATACAGCCGCTGCACAGGCCTGCCCTAGAAGGGGATAAAAACATCCCCACTCATGGATGTTCTCCCATAAAATAAACCAATGAGAAGCTCTAGGGGGAGACAGCAATAAACAACAATCTTAGCCAAAGCAGCTGGAAATCTAACGGCCGGGCAAAGAGCCTCTTCACCACCGCGCACCATATGAACAGCAAAGGGTGCAGAGCTAGTCACTCGTTTCACAAGTTGTTTAGTTTCAGAAGAAAAGTGTTGCTGTAGAGATTATTCAAATCCAAATGTTCCTGGGGAAGGTAGTTCCAGTAATTCTGGGAAGGAAGCCAATCCCTTGGCTTTATATGTAAATATTTAAACAACATTATTTTTATATACATATCTTTTATACACATATACATATATGTCTTTAGAGTTCCAGACTCACGAAACTGCTATGAAAAAAATATGCCAGTCAAAGCAGAACTATTGACACACCTGCCTCAACCAAGATAACAAAACAACAGAAACAAAATACAATAATGACTCCTTAACAGCTATACCAGGTCACCTATGTTTATTAGCTCACCCAAACAGAAAAGTTGCAAGATCAGGAATGCAGACTCTAGGATAGAGAAATTGCAAAGAATATTAAAAGAGGATCTTAATATTAATTCATGACCTTAAAAGTAGCAAGAATAAAAGATTTATCAATTTTAAATCTTTCATAGTGTAAATAAGTGCAGAGTAGCCCATTCACAAGCTGGGACTCACCAGGTTTTGATGGCATAAAGCTTCACATTCTTGGCATTTTAGTGCTCTGATATCTAGCAGTAAAGCTTCTTTATGCTTAGAAAGGTCACTGTTGTTTTAGAACTGAATCTAGTCCATACCTCAAAAAGGGATTACTTGATAGAAAATTCCAGGGGGAAAAAAAAAAAAAGGCATTCTGGCATTGAGATTTCATGAATAAATAAAATGCAAAAAATGCTTTAAGATTGTTTGGGAGGAGTAGATAAAACAAATAGAGGGGGATGATTTAGTGAGCAGAATGTATCGAGTCAGAGTGTATGATGAATAAATTACTCCACGAAAATAAAATTTACCACATGTATTACACATTTATATACTCTGTAAGCAAAACCACACCTTAATATGAAGTACATGTGTGTGATTTCATAGCTATATGCATAAAGAAATCATAAACAATATTTATGAATGCAGTATTTACATGTCTGTTCAAGTATGTATATATAAAACAGCCAACGTGAGTTTTACAAAAGATCACAACAGTGTACATACATATACATACACAAAGGCACAAAAGGAAGGACCAAGAGTAGGGCAAGTCTTTTAGAAAATATTTAATGGCTTTATAAAAGAAAAAAATCTCACCCAAAGTTTGAGGGATTTTTGCAATCTTACATTTTCTATTGCAAAATACACCTGCTTTCTTTTCTTTCTTTTTCCCCCCCAAACTAAATATTTCTTCCATCTAATGACTCTCTTTATTAGACAGCATCTAATTTGCATACATTTACATACAATTTAACTGCTAGCTTGTGAGAACAAAGAAATGGCTCTGTATTGTACTGAAGGACAATACTCAAAAAAGGAAGGTATAAAAACCAGCTAGCTCGGTGGCTGTATATTCTCTTTGTTTCAGAAATACCAGGATTTTTAAACACACCACTTACAGGGTGAAAAAGATTATTTCATCAAACAATGAAAAAAAGATACAGTGCAGTTCCCTTTTAACACATTCTCTCTCTGGCCTGGTTAATGGGATTTAAGGGTCCCAGATTTCTTTGCTTTCTTCTTTTTCCTTTATTAGAACTGATGGATTTAATTCCATCACATATTTTACTTCATATTTTATTCCTATAACAATCTATGCTGAAGTTCAGCTCCAATGCTAATTCAATGCTATCTTCCTTTCCTTACTGTCAGCCTGGAATATGACTGAATGATCTTTGACGGACATGAAGTCCTCTGCCCTCAATGCCCAGTGCTAATGGATTTTAGAGACAGTCTGCCAGAATATTACCTCGTGGCAACAAGTACAGAGATCATGAAAACTTACCATGTAGCTGACTGGGAATCAACGGGAGGGGAAGCCGAGCTGAGCTCTGCTTGCGAGAACAGGGAAGGACTGTGGTCAGAGTAAATGCAGGATGTAAAGGATGTGTCAAGCCCTCTAATTCCCTAAAAGAGGAGGAGAAAAGCATCTTAAATATCTCATAAGCAGCAAAATGTTTTGAAACAGTTGGCAGAGACTCCCATACAGGCCCTACTGAAAGCACGATACATCAGCAAAAGGTTTTTCCCCCCCAAAGACTTCATAAAAAAGAGTGTATTGCATGTCTTCATGTGTCCTCAAATGTGCCCATGTCCATGGGAAACCCAGTTAAGTAGGTTCTCCCCTTCCTAGCATCATAATCAGTGATTTCAACTCAGTGGGACAGATCAAGAAAAAAATACTTTTGAAAAAGTATCGATACAGCAGTGCACGGATGGGAGGAAGAAGAATCAGAACTGAACATTCATAACTACACAGGCTTTTCCCACAGGAAATACATTATCAGGGATGTACGTAGAGTCCGTTAGGCTGCTATGAAACCTCACCTTGAGGTGTCTTGACCAGCCTTGATATGTCAGGGGGGATTCCCTTCATGCGCCTGGAAACCAAACCAATCACAGTTTTATGGATACAAAAGTTCCTCCCTCTCACACTAGCCAAAACTAAGCTGAAGGGCCCTGCGGATCCAGCAGGACACAGGCTGCTTTTGATGAAGAGCTCAACTTGGTGGTGTGCTTCTACAGCCTGCTCCAGGGGCAACTTCCAGTGGGCAGGCTGACTCAGCCTCCAGGGACAGGCACTTGCGGTAATGCTTCCCAGAGGCCATGGAAAAGATCCCACATTCAAAAGGAAAGGACTGAGCTTGCCAGAGGCACGCAACAAAGCGCATGATTAACGAACGCCGCTACCAGGGCATCCAAAAGCTCCCCCAAATCCTTCAAGGACTCAGGAAAACACACCTTTCGAATACAGAACTGGAAGCTTTCTTTCACATCTTCATAGGTACACTGCTATTTCATTTGCTAATCTTTTTATAGCACACAGTATTAACTTCTGCTGGATTCAAGTTGGTCTCCACCACCTCTCAAGTCACTCTGCCCTAACAGCTGTGCAGGAAGCAGTGAGATGCAACACTGGAGCTGAGCTAAACACTGAAGACACTGCAGTCCAAGTCTCCCAGGCTAGATAAGCCTCCTTGCTCCAGGTAGCTAAAATGGAACATTTAACATCCTGCCTGACAGGAATCCCATAGAAGTAAATAACCACCCAACACCATTATCTGCAATTTTTATTGCAGAGAAAGGAGTCACTTGTGAAAACTTCCACTAGCCAGATCACATCCATAGATGATTCAACATCTCTGGAAATTCCAGTCACCGACAGAACTGAAAGAACCTGTGCAGATACATGATCTTCATCCATTTTCATTAGATCAACAGCCAATAGCAGTCATTTCAGTTCTGTAGTCAGATCTTTTCCATCCAAGTCACAACCAGGCCCCAAAACAGAATACCTGATCATATATAAGCACTGATGGCTTTTTTCCTGTAATGGCAATAAAATAATACCTATGCATGTAGCATTACATGACAGTATATATGATGCTGAAGCAGTGGCACTCAACACAGATAATTCTTTTCTCTGCAGCATTATATAGTCTCTAAAGATGACTACAGTTACTGTATCAATCATGGGCAGCTCCATAGGTTGTTACACAATTCTGTACACGTTTGAGTTATGTGATCCCTATACAATTGTTCAGAGCCGGTTTCTCAACAGGAGGTTCCTGTTTTTCTTCCAGTGCCTACAAGATGCCTTTCTGATAACACAGCACAGCCCAATCGTGCATATGTTCTTGCTCTAGGGCACTAAATATTTCTCCCACTAAAATCAAGGTCCACTAGAAGCCTTACTTACACACATAAACACAAGCATGTCTATACGTACAAGATGTTTCAGTAAATACTTGTTTTTAATATCTAATTATGACCATATCATTGGCACATCATCAAAAATGTTTAATTAAATTTGTTAGATTCTCTCCAGGTTACAGCAGTGCCTAAATCAGTTTTGATGGTCATTAAAAATATGAGAATCTAGGAATTTTAAATAATGTCAATTCCTCAAGATTTTCTATTCCAATGTTCTTGGTAGACTTAAAAGCATAATACCACAACATTAGCCTCAAATTTTATCTTTGCTTTAACAGTCCTTTTTGGAGCTAAAAGTAGGCTAAGCAAATCATTTGTTAGATTTTTCCTTTTCTTCTTTTCTGTTGATATATTCTCCATTGAAGCTGGGTTATGAAAGTGTAAAGTTGGTGTAAGCAGAAGAAGAGCTGAGCAAAAAGTAGCTCCTCTTGTATCTAATTAAATTCTGGCATTTATGAACTTCCACTTTTTCACACATAGCAGCTTCATTACATTTGCTATTAGACATTATGGTGGGATTGTCAAAAGGAATATCACAGTGAGATTCTCTTTTGACTAAAAACCAAAGTGTGGTAATTCTGCTGTTGAATCCAACAGCAGCCCATTCAGGCCATCTCGAAATGGGTTAGAAAACTGTCTCCTTTTCCCATCTGCCTAGAACAGGAGGAGAAACAGAGATATCGGGAGCAACAAGTACAGGCTGCAACTTGAGCAGTTCTGTCAAGTTAAAGACCTGACAATTCCTGGTCAAACACCGAGAGTATTCCTGGACCTGTTAAAAGTCTTTCAACCATTCCCTCTGTTTTGATAAACTCTGTTTAATGCAGTTTTCTCTCAGCAGCATTTAAAGGCCTGCTAGCTAGAGCACAAAGAGGTCATTTTTACAAGGCCTGCTAAGATCTCCCCAGTTGTGTACCCAGAACACACCCTGTGTGCGGGCCCACTCTCTCCCAGATGGCCAAGGCAGCAAGTGCACAGGCCGAGCTGGTCAGACACCGCGTAGCCCCATGCACCAGGGGCGAGCTCGAGCCTCCCTGCTCCGATCAGCTCGCCGCACTAATCGTAACCAAAGTACGGCAAATTCTCTCCTTTTAGATGGCCTTCAGGTCAAATTTAGCTACATATAAGTAGATACTTCTCTCTCTCCCCTCCCCACTTAAAATTACAGGGTAATATTAATTGGGACACCTTGTTCAACAAACCAGTGTTCTATTTAATGGCCTTTTCTCAATTAAGAAGAGAAAGGCACCTCCCCCCACCTTCCAAATGAAAGTTAAGGCAGTGATTATGCTGAATAAATACACAAAGATAAAAATTATTTGTGCTGCAATTGACTTTTTTTTCCCCCCCTCCTGTTAATCTTTATTTGGCAACTTCTGCATTAAAAGGTCAGAGTTTAGATTTCCACACCTATTAAACACCTGCTTAAAAAACACTCCATGGCTGACGCTGGTCAAATGCATCCTAATTAAGGAGAGATGTTGGCACCACTGTTCTGATCGAGCAACATCCATTGCCATTCCCTCTCATTAGGTTAAACAGGTTGCTCAGGATATAACCAAATTCTTGATTACATGCATCCCACAATAAAATGTAATTTGGTGGCGCCTTCTGCCTAATTGCCGGGCACTGAGCCTTGGGAGAAGCGTCGGGAGCTCCAGGAAGGGCCCAGGACCAAGAGCACCAACTCTCGTTCATGGAAGTGCTTGCTTGACAAGTGAAAGAACTGGGTGGCATTTCATCTTGAAGATGTTCTACAAGATTAAAGAACAGATCACCTTTTCCACAGCACTTCACCCTCTGTATTTGGTATTAGTTTGTCCTACACAGTTTGATTTGTCAGTTATAAGCATGACACGGTATCTTTTATATTTCCTATAGCGTTAAATTGTTCGCTGATAATTTGACTTTGTACGTGTACGGATTCAGCGATGGAGTGACAAGCCCAGAAAACAAAATCATCTTTCAGCGATAAGACACAGCACTGTGAGTTTTCCAAATATATTTTGTTAACATATTTTAAGGCACTTCCAGAGGGACCAACTGCATGACTGACAGAAAAATCTTGTCTCCATCATCCACCTAACCTCTAAGGCCTCTGTCAAGCAAGGCTGCAGACACACTTGCCAATAAGTGACAAGTCAAGCGGTCTTTTTCCAAACACCCAACAATTCCTTTCAGGGTGGCGCTACTAGGAAGCCACTAGATAAAACTGGAGAAGAGTAGCAGGGATTATAAACTATGTCAGAAATGGTCCTAATCTCCATGTTCAATTCTCTATAATCCCACTTCACTATCAATTTATTAACTTCCCTCGTTTTCCTTTCTGGCACCCTCCCGTCCTAGTCCGGAACAGACCTTAGTTTCAAAAGCACTCTACCCAACACGGACAAAATGCTCACGTACTTCACCTAACACCGATCAGTTAACTGTATTCAAGTTAAGAACACATACAGAGTCTCTAAATTGGTATCTTAAAATCAAGTGCATAGAAGGATGGTTCAACACTATAAACAGAATATAATTCACAACTCATACAGTGATGATGTTAACAGACTTTAAAATATTTATACATAAAACTTCACTTATGCCAAAAAGACTTTAAAAGACCATAAATACTGTTAGATTCTACTACTTTTTGTAGTGTAGAATTCATAATTATTTAACTTTTATATTTCTAAAGTAATCTTTAGTACAAGGAAAAAAATGGAATATAAGATGTCACTTAGCAGTAATTATTGACCTAAAGCTACAGTTATTTCCAAGACAACCATAATATTAGCAGATGCTTTCTTGTTCTGACTGGCTACAAATGACATCAAGGAAAATCACTTTCTGATTTGCTATTGTCCTTTATATGCACGTGCGCTACATTCACTATGCCCTCAAGAACACTCCATTTCCCTTCCTTATTCCTACTGAAGTCAACAAGAACCCTTGGTACCAATCTGCAATAGATGAGAATCTCAAAGAGAGGAGTATTGCACATTTCATTCCTTATTGTCTTTGTAACAAATAGCTCAGAGTTGAGGTGTCTTTTTCACAATACCCCTAAAAATAGAGAGTCATTCCCCACAGCCATTTCTGAATTTAAGCTTTACCAACTTCCTTTCTTAAAACTGGTAGCCGATGATTCACTCTGTAGCTAGCATCTATAGCTAGTAGTTGTAGCTCTTCCAGCCTAAAGAGCTAAAAGTGTAATCATCACTGTGTGTTTTTCCTGGTAAGGATTTGGTGAGACTGTGACTGAGAAGATGCAGTGAAACTGGAAAGCAAGAAAGAAAAAAAACAGCAACTGAGTCACTGTAACAGGACAAGGGTCAACTTTAAATTGCAACAATGACAACAGTAGCAATTAAGGCTTTTGAAGGAGACATACCCATGTATGCCCACCAAGGATGAGGACTTCTGTGCTCTAGAATTAAGTAGTAACATCCAGTGGAATCAAGTAGTAACATCCAACAGACTTAAGTGCAAGAGTCACTGCAATTGCACTCACTGCAGTTACTGAGACATGATGGGACAGCTCTCATGACTTCAACATGGCCATGGATGGGGTTAGGCTTTTCAGGGGGAACAGGCCAGGAAGACAAGGTGGTGGAGTTGCTCTTTATGTGAGAGAGAAACTGGAATGTATGGAGCTTGGCATACAGGAGGATGGAGCATAGGTTGAAACCCTGTGAGTGAGGATTAAGGGCAGGGCAACAGGGGCAACACTGTGATGGGTGTTTACTACTGACCTCCTGACCAAGGAGAGAAGTGAATGAGGCTTCTACAGACAGCTGGAAGAATCAGGCATCATCACAGGCCCTGGTTTTATGGGGGACTTAACCACCCTGATGTCGGCTGGGATAATCACATAGGTGGGGGCAGACAGTCCAGGAGGCTCCTGCAAAACATTGCGGATAACTTCTTGATGCAGGTGGTTGATGAGTCAACAAGCAGAGGGGTACTGCTGGACCTGGTCCTAACCAAAGGAAACGGGAAGTTTGGAGGCAGTCTTGGTTGCAGTGACCATGAAATATTTGAATATGTGATCCTGTGAGGAGGAAAATGGGCAAGAAGTAGGATTGCAACCCTGGACTTCCAGAGAGCCAACTTTGACCTCTTCAGGGAGCTCCCTGGAGGAATCCCCTGGGCCAGTGCCCTGGAAGAAAAGGAGGGCCAGGGAAGTTGGTCAGCATTTAAGCAACATTTTCTCCAAGCTCTGGATCGGTGCATTCCTACAAGAAACAAGTTGAGCAAGGGGAGCAGAAGACCTGCATGGATAGGTAAGAAGCTGCGGGGTAAACTTGGGTTTAAAAAAAAAAAAAAAAAAAAAAAAAAAAAAGAGAGCATATGTAATGTGGAAGAAGGGCCAGACCACATGAGAACAAGGTAGGAACACTGTCAAGGAATGCAAAGATGCAACGAGGAAGGCTAAGGCCCATTGGGCCTTAGAGTTAGCAAGACATGTCAGGGACAACAGGAAGAGCTTCTACAAATACACCATCAGCAAGAGAAAGGCTTGGGAAAATGTGGGCCTGCTGCTGAACGAGGAGGGTGCTTTGGTGACAGAAGATGCAGAGAAGGCAGAGTTACTAAATGCCACCTTTGCTGCTGAGGCCAGTCTTCATGAACTACAGAGCCTGGAGAAACGAGAGAAAGACTTTTCGATGGTCAGAGAGGATTGGGATAGTGATTATTTACCCAGTGATGTTCAGCTTGTTAATCAATGACTTGCATGAGGGCACAGAGTGCACCCTGAGCAAGTTTGCAGACAATACGAAACTGGGTCGAGTGGCTGACGCTCCAGAGGGCTGTGCTGCCATTCAGAGGGACCTGGACAGGAGGGAGAGTTGGGCAGAGAGGAACCTCATGAGGTTCAACAAGGACAAGTGCAGGATCCTGCACCTAGGCAAGAATAAGCCCAGGCACCAGTACAGATTAGGTGCCGACCTGCTGGAAAGCAGCTCCGCAGAGAGGGACATGGGAGTCCTGGTTGACAACAGTTATCCATGAGCCAGCAGTGTGCTGTGGAGGCCAAGAAGGCCAATGGGATCCTGGCCTGCATCAGGAGGAGCGTTGCCAGCAGGTCGAGGGAGGGGATCCTGCCCCTCTCCTCAGCCCTGGTGAGGCTGCACCTGGAGTACTAGGTGCAGTTCTGGGCTCCCCAGTGCAAGAGAGATGTGGAGCTTCTAGAGATGGTCCAGCAATGAGCAACAAAGATAATTAAGGGTCTGGAGCATTTTTCATATGAGGAAAGACTAAGCAAGCTGGCCCTGTTTAGTCTAGAGAAGACTGAAAGGGAATCTGATCCATATGTACAAATACCTGAGGGGAGAATGTAAATAGGATGGGGCCAAATTCTTTTCGGTGCTGGCAAAGGACAAGGGGTAATGGGTACAAGTTGAAACATGGGCAGTTCCATCTCCGTGTGAGGAAGAGCTTCTTTCCTGTGAGGGTGACAGAGCCCTGGGACAGGCTGCCCAGAGAGGCTGTGGAGTCTCCTTCTCTGGAGATCTTCCAAACCCGCCTGGATGCCACCCTGTGCCACGTGCTCTGCTTGAGCAGGAGAGTTGGAATAGATGATATCTAGAGGTCCCCTCAACCATTCTGTGATTCTGTATGATTCTATGCAACAGGCTACTGCAGGAATTCTCTGGCCATGGAGAAGCCTACCCAAAACATTTACAGTCCAAGAAAGAAAATAAGGGATCATAATTACACTTGCATTAGAAAATATAGCCTTACTCCAAGTCTGCATCCTGCAATGGGATGGGACTTTTTAAGAGAGAGTAAAAAAATTCTGCTCTCTGAAACAGAAGCTAAAGAAGCTTAAGAGAAATGCAAGAGGAGGAGAGGTGTAGTACAAACAAAGGAAGGGGCAAGCAGCCAAAGTTACGAATCCAGATGCAACCTCTGTCTCCACGGCAGGGCTGTGTGGAGACCTCAGAAAAACAGCATTGGCACTTAAATGTCATGTACCAAGTAAAACAAAGTCAGTGGAGGGATATATTAAAAAAATAAATGTTTCAATATGCTATCTTATAATATTAGACTAAAATACAGACCACTGTGTGTTCTTACAGTATTTGACCAAGTGCACCGTTGTGTTTAATTTGAGCTTTGATTATGATAGATAACACAATATGAAAGGCAACCAAGTAACTCGTGCTCCTCTTTGAAATCTTGCTCCATTAAAGCTTAGATTGCAGTAGCAACACAGTGACTGATATCATTGTATTCTACACCAGAGGAAGAGAACAGAACATCCCAAGATCGTTGGGTCGTTTTTTGGATGCCAACAGCAACCTCACTGGGCCAGCAAGACTGCTGGAGCCACAGACAAATCTGGTGGATGCACCTGACAGAGTGAACTGGGGGCTGCCCAATTTTCTAAGTAGGGCAGAGCCACTCTGAGCACCTGAGCACGATTAAGGCTTACAGCTTATGAAGGTGGTCTGCACTGGCAGCGCATTTGCTTGACAGGGAGGGAGGCAGCTGGAGGAGCAGCCCAAACCTGTTCTGCTCACTACCAACAGCATTGTCACAGGCACCAATAACGCTAATCTGGAAGCAGAATGGGACAGAGATGTGGAGTGCTTTATCCGCTCCAACACCAATCCTGGTTTTGGCATCATTTTCAGTGTAGTGAATAACTCTCCTTAACTATCCCCTCCCCAGAAGAGGGAGGGGAAAAAAAAAAAAAAAAAGGAAAAAAGAAATAAAACCACTAAGCAGGTGCTCCCAATTTGAGATACCACATGCCAGCTACAGCTGCTCCAAACTGATTCAGTTACATCTGCCTGAGTAGTCCTAGGACAGGGAATTCACTGACCTGTAGGTCCAAGGGAGACCCAGTACTGTGGGATTTTAGCACTCTATTTAATAAAGTTGAAAATCCCCCCGGGAGGATTCAAGGGGAGGATATTCAAGCATGATCTGAAACACATGATTGCATTCAATCTAGGATAACACAGGAGCTGGGAGACAACATATGCTTAACACTGGAATACACAGCAAAAGCCCTTTGGAAATAACAGCTTAAAATTTTTCCCGAAACAGCCTGACAGCGCTGCCTTGTTTCCCAAAACACTGGGTGCAGTACATTTGCTTGAACATGCTCTTGGGATTGGGACTTCACTCCAAAACCTTGTTTGTACAAAAAGGGGCCAAGCAGCTGGGAAATTCTGGAGTGTAGTGTGTCCTCATTAGCTCCCATCTGCCATCAGAACTCAGCTCATGGCAAGTTTGGCTAAGTCCTGGTGTTCTCAGGTCCAAATCTGGGTCAGTTTTAATTACACTATACAGAATTCAGTGTGCAGTTTTTAAATCCTTATTATACAGTGCAGAAGAACGGGCAGCTCTCCAACTAATCAATTTTTTAAAAGTACATATATAAAAATTTTAAACCAGGCTAGACAGACAGTGGGTGGAAGAGAGAGGGGAGGAAAGAAAAAAAAAAAAGTGAGTACAGGGGTTAGTTAAGAGAACTGTTAGTGAAAGTGGGTCAGCAGCAAGTTCTGCTTTAAAACTTCAAAGGAAGGAGAAAAAGAAAAAAAAATCCTCTCCATTTATAAGACGGCAAACCTGATGTGCAAGATGTACACAATTCATACCACATTTAGCATCAGCGTGGGTTACCCACAACACCACCACAGCTAGGCTGCTGTGAAGGGAAGGAACCATCTCTTGCGGTTGCAGAGCTGTAGCAGGTACTGGCTGAGCCCTTCCTCGCTCTTGGAACAGTTTGCTTGACTTGAGAGAAATCTTTCCCTACCCAGAAAGATGAAGGTTGCAGCCTTTCCTCCAGAGTTACAGGAAAGGCGCTACAGTTAGAGGTACAGCACAGCACTGTCCTGTCTTCAAGGAGCTAGTGAACTAGGGTATGTTACTCTAAATTCTTACACAACTGAGGTGCTTGGACTAGCATAACTGTGCTTCATCCTCCCTTTTCCTATGCCTCTCAACTAGCCAACAGACAGATCAGGACTTGAAAAGAGTTTTGGTTGCCAGCAAACAAAATAATAGTAGGGACAGGATACCATGTGTTTTATTCCAAGCGGACACTCAGGGCAGGATAGTGCTTCAAATCCATGTAAATTGGACCAAAATCCTACTCTCAATGTCAACAACCAGAATCTACTATATTCTGAATGGGGCAAATGGAGGGAGCAAGTCTTTTCTGATGGTTGCAGCCTTGAAAGGTAGACCAGGAATGGGAAAATGTGACCAATAACCAGTATGTATAATATACAGCCACTCCCTATGCAAAACCCAAACCCTCAAAGATTTTCCTATTTGTATTAAACTACTTCCATGAACAAATTCCTCTTAAAAATGGTTTTATTTTACATAACTGATTAGCCTTATTATAGACACCTTAATGCTACAACCCAGCAAAAACACAAAACAATCCTATGCTCTCTCTTCTTACTACTGCTTTAGCTGGTGATTGTCAGTGTAGTATATCCTGACACAGCAAGAAACATACTGTTGGCTAGATCAGTATCAACAAAAGCCAGAGAGCTGGAGTAACCACACAAGGCTTTTCTTTTAAAAGAAATCTTCTTCTTCTTCTTCCATTCAACCTCTCTCACCTACTACCCAAAAAGGCACCCATGAATCAGAAATTAAGAAAATAAACCATACCCTACAACTATCACAAGCCTTATCACCAGCAGCTTCTCCCTTCAGCGGTAGATTTGCCACTGACTGATCTCAAGCTCTAAGTACATCCACCTGGATCCACTTTAGTAGTTAGGACAATTAGCCTGGCTAGTCCTAGGGCACCTGTTTTTTCAGCGGAACTGATTAAAAAAAAAAAAACCACCAACAAAAACCACCTCTGAATAAGAAAGGCTGAACAAACAAGCCAACAGGTAAAGGTAGTCTTCAATGTTCTATCTGTCTTGAATTCATGCTTACAAATATATAAAGTCTCTTTCTGCAAGTTACAGATTATCTTGGCACATAGTCTACAGCCCCAATATCTTAGTAATCGCAGAAAAGTATTGAGAGGGTGGTCTACAGCCAGTATACCTCAGACATCATATTGCAATTAAAAACATCTGTGGGTCCATCAGCTCAGATTCTTTACACGTTTGATTAGGAGGGTTGCAAGTACAAGCCCCACTGAATTTCAGTAAGTACATGTTAAAAATCAAGTATTACCCTTGTCAATGCACCTTTAAAAGAGAACATCATGAACAATCTACAGAGTGATACAAAAACCTAGTCACAGGTCTCTTTTTCTCATCTTATCCTAGTAAAAGGTCATTTTGAACATGATCATCAACACACATAACTGTTTTCTAAGGGCCTCTTTTCTTAGAAGAACTTAGTGGTAATAGAACAACAAGGTGCAGGAGAACAACAATGCAGCAAATGCTAATAAATTTAGCCCCAAAATTATTGTTGTGAAGCAAGTTGTGAAGAAGAGAAATTTCATTGCCCAGGTGTATGTTTGGACTATGCTGTGTTTCAAAGCAGTGGTAGTGTTTTTAGGCATCTTTATGGACTTTGAAAGAGATGATCCGCAAGTGTCTAGGCAGCATGGACACCACATACCTACACACAAGGAGAAGTGCAATAATAAAGCTCCTGAGTGCTCAGTGTGCTTTGGAGCACTGACAAGAAAGTTCAGTGAGGAAAAAGCCTGGCTAGTTGGGAACCTGGGAAGGGAGACTGCTCTTCACAAGGAAACTTCAGCTTCTGGTTGACTTCACAGTTTTGTATCATCTGTTAATGGAGTTTTTACTTAAAAACAAAAACAAAAAAAAAAAACCCAGCTCTAGTTCTTTTTCATATGTATTAATAAACCACACCAAAAGGTAAGTCAGAGGTGGCTTGCATTATATCCACATGCTAAAGCAGATGCTTCCTAGGCTCTAGATACTCTTTATGAACCAGAGGTATGATGAAAGGTATCACTCGCCACCTGCACCAGTGGCTGAACTTTACAGCAGAATAAAGAGCAGTCTCTGAAGAGTCTTCACATTCCTTTGTCTAGACATGGGGAAGCTGCAACCTGGAAAACAAAGCCAAAGAAAAGACGGCAGACTCTGGAATGAAAGGATGGGCTCTGGCCTCGCTCACAGCCCGAGAGACAGGAGGCGGTTTGGGTTCTTTTCTTTTTTAAGTGTTCAGAAGGTACCAAGTCAAAGTCTTTAAAACCCTTCAGATTCTTCAGCTGATACCTGCAGGCACTTCACAGTTGTCTACTATCCCAATAACTTTTTTCAGGTGTATCTGGCAGCTCCTAATTCTGACCAGAGATCCTCCGGGAAAGGGGACTTGCTGATATTTCTGAATAATCCATGCTGTTCCTGCATAATAAAGCTCCCACACAAGCACATCTTCCTTCCACAACTCCACTCACAGGGGAATGGTGCCAGATCTGGCATGGCTTAAGAATGCAGATATACTCTACAGTAAAAAAGCAAGTATGCCATCCTGAGACAGGGGACTTTCTATTTCCCAAGCTGTCAAAAACAGAAGATATTAAAGAGGTGAGAGTAATTTACAAAATGCATTAAACCCTGGGGATCCCAAGAAAGAAATTAAAGAGAGAGTCTTGTCAAACACATCTCCACTAAAATTCGGTGCTACTATATTCAACTACATTATTATGCCTACACATATAGCAGCTCATATAATCCTCTTAGTGGGATCTGCCTTCACCACCACTACATGAGCTGCAATACTTGAGACAACAGTATGACTTAAAAACCGAAGGAGTTCTCAACTTTATTGTCCTTGGTTGTGAGCGTTTAAGTCATACCCATAACATCTTAATGCCCTTTTTCTATTGTACTTTATGTGTGAGTGGGTACCTTCAGTGTTATATTTTCTACCAAAATGAATCAGTACAAAAAAAAAATCAACAATTGTTATTATGTGTTTTGTAAACACTCAGCCCATAACTTGTGTGCTGTGAAGCACAGTTGTTTTTACCAGCTTTCAACACGTTCTAAACTAACAGTCCTACAGATCTCATTTTTGTAAATTTGAAAAACAAGGTTAAAAGGAATTTGTCAAATTTCTTTGTTCCCTGTACCTGTAGATGAGGAGAAACAGTGGAATGCTTTCACACTGCAGGGAGGAAACGACATCAAGGTGGGAAGTACACAAAGCCAACCAAAGGCATCACAAATACTTTGCTAAAGAATAACACAAAATATATATTGTTCTCGAATTAAAGCTCAGGGTCCTGACCAAAGTGATGACAATTTGCAATTTGTTATCATCTTTTACACATATTATGTAGCAATATAGGATCAAAATCTTATCATGCAATTATTAAAACTCATGATCTTTGTCTTTAAAGGAGACAAGTATCAATTATCTTCACTTGCTAGATCAGGAAACAAAGACCCCTGGTCTAGATCACAAAACAAATCAAGGACTTGATAGGCTGAATGCACAGGATTATGTTGTATGTTGGTATTGGCACTTTTTATCACATTTACACTCACTGCTTAACTAGTGTTTTCTTAAATTCAACTGTAAAGTCAGTAAAGGCGTTTGGGCTTCAGAGTGTGTGTATGGAACTTGGCCATACTGAGAACGTAGCACATCTTCACAACTGCCCATTCCAGACCATAAGAAGAGCTGCACCAGCTCAGTGTCGTGTCCCGGGTGCTACCCAGGGGGCTACTAATGGCAAGAGCGGGTAGGCAGGGCAAATCTGGAGTCCTACTGCCTTCCCTTGAACCTTTTTAGTTTCTGGCAGTCTCCTGGTTAGGAGTTCCCTGAGCAAGTGGTCATACCTACATTTTAGCATTTGAAAGCTTTTGAGGAACCTTTCTTTCACGAGTATGTCCAGTTTGCGTAGTAGACACAGTTCTTGCTGCTCTCTTTTCCCCATTATTTAAGGTTAATGACTTCTACTGCCAATATCTGCCCTATGTGTCTCATGGAGAATTTGCTGAAGTCACAGAAGAGATACCTGATACATGAGTAAGGAAGAGATAGATCACTTCTCCTGAGCTAAAGCAGTATAGAGATCTCAAGGTAACAGCAGATCCTGTCTCATGCTGAACCTTTCAATAGGTCATAACAGTGGTGCAGCTTTGCAGAGTTCATTTAAATAGACTTACAAGATACTAAGTCTCTTTTAGAAAAGCAAAGTGATGCTTAATGGTAAGCCAAGGAGCACAAGCGGAGCAGATAATGAAGATGAAATGGTCTGAATTTGCCAGCCAGGCATGTAGTGTGAGTGCATCTGCTGCTTAGATGCTAGTAGACGTAGGCTGAGACCAAGCTAGCATGATTTGTTTCTGATCCCTCAAAGCAAATGACAAGAACCCCAAACCACAGTAAATAGTAAAATTTAAAATTATCCCATAAAATCATTCTTTATTTCCAAGTCACAATGCACGCAGTCACACACAAAACCATGTTAACCTGCCACATTTTTATGCAGAATTATCATAAATATACTTTGAAAGAAAATAAACAGCTAAAGGAAAATAGTGCCCATCGGCACTGAGAACCGATGCTGCTCTTCCTGTTTTCTAAAGGGAAGACGCGGATTCCCACCTACGTGCCGCGCCTCCCTGCCCCTTACCTTAAGGCAAACCCACCTTATCCTTCTAGAATGCTTTCCTCGGCCAAGGCCACGAGGGCAGGCAACGCAGCCTCGACTGGAGGCAGCAGACGACGAGAGGCCGCCTCAGAGCTCGCCACGCTCGGGGCATGTCCCCGACCACGAGCAACCCGCTACGAAGCTGCTGCGCGCTCCCGCCAAGTGGCAGCTGCCAGCCCCAGCCGAGTGAGCGCAGCCCGGCTTTTCAGGATGCCTGCCTGTTGCCCAGGAACCACACAAAGCCCTGGAGATTTTCACCAGGTGCAAACAGTGCTCTGCGCCCCTGCCTCGTCCTCCAGCGTTGCCGACTGCGCTCCGTCCGCAGCGGCGATGCCAGGCAGACCAGGATGCAGCAAATGAAGTTTCCAAAGGGGATCAGGGTTCCTACGGTTTAGGCTGCAATTTTAGGAGGCGAGCAAAATGGTTTGTGCGTAGCAGTATGCACAGGCTGAGGTAGGAAAGGTAGGTGGGCTTGGTTTTTGCTAAGGCTTTTTTGGGAATGTACAACTGGATCATAACTCTGGTTTATACATGGTCCTATGTTTCAGAATACTTAATAATCCCCTAAATTATAGGAAAATGGGGCACTTTAAAGCTTACTTTTAAAAATAATTCCATAGCTGCATAGGATTTTTATTCTGGGATGTTAAGTAAGCATCTTTTCAGATATAACATAAATAACACAATTATGCTATTTTGTGTGTGTATAGAAATTATAAACATACTGTGTGTTTACTGCCAATTGTTTAACATTGTAATCCTATAAATACACACTTCAATGCATAGGTTGTATCTTGGGTAGGCAGAAAAAAATGTTCTCTGAATTGAAAATCTGTGAGACAATGTTCATTTAACGGGCTTGTTAGAAAAGGCTGCAGCAACTCCAGAACAGTTTGTTTTGTCAATATTGCCTACACTGTGTTAAGGTCATTTGTATGCATTTGTTATTAGCCACCTTCCCACGTTGGTAATCAGGCGAATTCCTGCTAATTTCAGGCAGAATCTCGCCTGAATTGGAAGTGAATAGGAGCTCTTCCTTACCAGCCTGCTCCCATGAGTAGGCATAAGGTCAAGCCTAGAGCAAGGCTGTCTCAAGGTTTGTTCAAAAACATTACCATGTCAACATATACACTGAGGGCTTCTACCTAAAACGCAGCTCCTTGGATAGGTCTTGCCTCGTCTTTTGGATTCAGCATGCCATTTGGATGGGAGGCTGAAAGGGCTAAAGGGTTTCCTTGTACAGACGCCAACAAAAACAAAGGTAAACTTAGAATTTTCATTAACTGTAAATTACAAGAGCAAACAGAAATAAGGATTGATGTGAGCAACAGGGAATGCTAAAGCTTCACCAAATGTAATGTGTAATGCCTCAACCCAAACATATTTTGGGATGGCTGCCAAGAAGATGGGTATAAATGTGGGAGGCTTAGTAGAGTACAGTTTGAGCTAAAATGTGTAAAGTTTTCACTTGTGCTAAGGAAACATTCGTAACTAGGTAAAAACAAGGCCTTTTGAAAATTCCAATTTTGCATCTAATCTAAATTTTCCTGAGCAAAGCAACTGCTCTCTTCCTGAATCAATCCTCAAGATAGCTGTTGGTAACATCTACTTACTGTGGCTAGTACTGCCATGGGTTAGGCATTGGCTGAATTTTGTAATGATCTTGCCTAGAGGAGTCTTATCCAGGGCTAAGCGGTTCAATGTTGTGATCATGCTCACCTGCATCTGAATGAGAATTAGTCTTACAGGACTTCAGTCACTCAGTGGTCCAGTAACAACTGTACAGCTACTGGGTTGTAATGTCCACTATCTGTGACAAGGTTTGACCTCATGTTTTACCTGTTAGACCAACGGGGCTGTTCACCAGAAACTCCTAGTAGTGAAGGGTACAACATCACAAACAGCCAGAGCTTCACCAACAGAGGATAACTGCAGTATTCTTAGTGCTGGGAGGAATGTGGTGAAAAGGGCATTAAATAACCTCTCTTGGCCGTTGAAATTCCCCCAGCAGACATAAGCCAGCATGGTTGTGTTGTGGTTTATCTACTGGCAGCGTGCTCAATACCTGTGGTAAGAGTGCTTGACTAGCAGCACAGTTCATTAACTGTGACTTAGCTTTATTTTCTACCAGAGAAACAACGGAGGAGTCCAGCAGAGGCAAGAGGCTGGTCAGTAATAAGGCTATCAGTTCTACATAGGTGTTCAACACTGGCTCATTCCATGATTTGCCTTAAGCTACCTTTCTTCTTGAGTTGATAAACCTCTTCTTTCAACAAGAAACGCAAATCACTAAAAGACTATGCAAAGACCATTTAAATCTATTTTATCTGCAGAGGCTTCAATAAAGCCCCAGGAAGCCTTTTCACTTGTGACCACTTCAACCTTATTCAGGCAACTGGTTCCAAGATCTTGAGATCTTGTGTCAAGTGCAGCGTACAAGCCTTCCCTCTCTGTGCCTAAGACTACATACTTGCTGCAGCTGACAAATAGACAAGCTTAATGTACCTCCAGTTCTTACGACATGGAAGTATGAAGCACCTACTAACAAAATGCTATGGGAATCACACTGAAAACACTCATTGCATCCTATTACTTGGCAAACAAACACAACATGACAACAGAAACATCTCCCATCTATAAGAGACTGAGAATATGAAAAGACACTGCCTATTCAGTTCATTGTTCAACATGTAGATCTGTTCTGGTAAGAAAGACCAAATCTGACAAGTAAGCTGGGAAATATATTCACATAATGTTACTTTCCCCCCACAGAAGTAGTAATATGGTCTCCACTGCTAGGACAGCCTGTGTCTTTGTTTTCCCTGGAGAATGTCTACCTTAAGGCTAACATTGACAAGAGAACAGTAAAAGCATTTAGGAAGAGTTATAAGGTAAATGCAGCTCAAATTTGTCTCCAGGGTTGCCAGTGACTAAATGACAGACAAAGACATTTCTTAAGCTGTCCAAGAAGAGAGAGTACACAGCATGTGACAGAGTTTAATGGCAACAGGGATTCAAAAGGCTCTCTCTACATTCTCAGGATCCTAGGATCTAAAGATAACAGAGAATGCAGAGCAAGCCAGGAGTCAGTATTTAGGCATGAATCTTAAGATGAAGTTACATTGCCTGTATATCGAGAGTCTCTTTTCTACTTACATCAAGGCTTTTCACCTTACCATAGCTTGAAAGAAGAAGGTATCCCTTTTTTTGCAGTGATTTCTCTAAATAAAAACTGGATTAACCATTGTCTTCACTGGTGCCAGACCGACCACCAAGCATACCATCAACACTCCACTCTAGAGCAAAAGCTGCCATAATTTTAAAAGAGTAACAATTATACATTAATCAGCCTCAGAAGAGCTATAACCTGACTTCAGGTTTCTTACAAATTATGTCTTCTTACACCAATTATGCTCATTTAAGAAATAGGTCCAAAATGAGTATCATCAGAATATTTTCTAAAAGATATTTATAAAACTCTGGGATATTCTAAACAGATACAAGCAAATATTATTATTCGGAATAGCATTGCAAGCTGCCCTTCATCCATAGCACTACACAGGCTGTCGTTTTTGTACTTAGGATGCATTCTGTAGCAAGACCCAACTGTTCTTTCAAGTGCACTGTACTGCTAGTTACTGTCACGATTATTTATAACTAGGGACATCCATCTCCTACTAATCTTCTGTTCTAGTTCAATATACAAGAAACACGATTTGGAAGGTTAAAGTATTTTTACTAGAATTTCAGCCCAGTATTTTGAGCTAGATTCTGCCCTCTGATTTTTACTGAAATCCCAGGCAAGTATAGGGTGGTAGCCAGTCTTCCTCTCTTTTATATGTCTGTGTCTCACCTTTTACAAAAAGGCAGGATAGCAAATGAATGTCAGACAAAGAGGTTCCCCCTCCCCAAAAGACTTGTCAACCTAAGACAAGCAATTTGATCTCATTTTTAAATTGCAGGATAAAGGTACTGCAGCCTTCTTTGACACAGAGAAGCAGTGGAAGAGTGCGTAGAACACTTAATGCCAAGAAATAATCTATCCCTAGCTTAGCAAAGACTTATCCTACAACCCTGAGAAAGTTACTTAATTGTTCTGTGTTTCAGGTTCCTCATTTATCAAATGGGGATATGATACTTCGTACAATTACTGTAAGATTCTTTAAAAAGAAAAAATAGCTTTTAGAAACATCTAAAGTGCACTCAAATTTCTAAAAAATGCTGAGAACAGAGGAATAAATATTGTTCTTAAAGATTGTTGCAATATTGTAATAGAATTCGTAACTTTCTTATAAGCATTCTGCAATACTATTAAGTATTTACTCTGTGATACTGTTAAGTGTTTCTGTGGCAGTTGAAACCAGCATCTTTTCATTGACCTCAGTAAGAGATGAACCAGACCCTGAATTTTTTGTAATAGAGGTAACTGTTCTTCAGTAGAAGCAGTATTGCATTTTTTGAAACAAAAATAATTAGAAAACTAAAGGAAAAATAGATGAAGATTTTGTCCTGCCTCCCTGAAATTCTTTTCAGCATCTACATGATACAGAGGCCTCAGAAGACTCATGGTTACTTTGAAGTGCCAGAAAATATAGCACGATAAAGACTGAATGTCATCCAAAGCATCCACTGGAACATCTTAAAAATTGCAGCTGAGCCTTATATCTAGAGATGTTTTAATGATTAGTTTATTTATCTGTACTTTTAGAGCACAGAAAAGCAAATTTATTAAAAGCTTAAAGCTCACATACTTTGCAGGCTTTAGATATTCAAATACTTCTACTTCTGAAAGTTTATCCCTCTTAAATATGTACTTTTGGGGTGTAATCCAAAATTGGCAAGACATGCATACTGTAGGTCAAATTCCAAGTCATCAGTCACTCACATTATTTAAGGCAGATATTTTAGAGCAGAAGAGAGTGTTGGGGTTTTTTTTTTCAACTTCATTTTACAAGAATAGGTCACAGAGTTTCTCAAATAGTCAACATTACAGATGGGACCAAGTGTGGAAACTGTCAGGCCTGAAAGAGTGTTTTATCTGAAATTTATTAACAGCAAGAGATCAGAACTGAAGATGGCTCACAAGCTTAGCGACAGCACTCATTAAAACAAATGCTAAAATAATTTTATTACTGAAGGGAAAAAAAAGAGAGATTCTACAGACATATCATCTTCAGTAAATGCTTAATTCACTAACTTCATAATGTGGAGAAAAGAAATCGTATCTATCAAGTTCTTCAATCATATTTATAAAATCATATTTATAGTGGATAAAAAATGTACAAAAATTAAGTTAGCTACAGACACCTTATCTCCAGGTTAAAATAATAATAATAAAAAAGGAAACTATATATTTGAATATAAAGGCAGCAAACTGGATTTCCTCATTCTTATCTAGTTTAATATAATATCTGAATGCAAATAAGACATCTGGCTAAGACTTGCATTTAAACAGCAACATGTGAAATTCCACCCAATTTTAGTATCTATTCACCTCCATTAAAGGCCCTTAAGAAAGCAACATGAGACATATAAGCAAAAGACAAATCAGTAAGGTCATTCAAATGAAAATTATATAGAAAATAATGATAAAAAAAGAGTATAGCCCTGAAACTCTGGCACACATGTAAAGCGAGAGCCAACTAGAGGCGCTGGGTCAGGTGGGATGCTGCCAGATGTTTCTCAGCACAGCTGCCTGAGCAGGACCAGGAACGCGCCTGTCCAGGTAATGCTAGGGCTACGGCGGTCTCCAATTCAAGTGACTAATGTGCAGGGAAACAACCATTTCAAGTAGAACTTTTTACTGCTTAAGTCACTACCATGAATCTCAATATGTTTCCTGCCATATTGGCAGCCTGTCCCTTTTTTACTTTTAACTGTGGGCCAGATCCTCAGCTGGTATAAATTGGCATAGCATTTGTTGCCTTCAGTGGAGCCAAGCCAATTGATTCCATCTGAGCATCTGATATTATATTTCTGTAGCAGTTAAAAAAAAAATACAGTGGCTTTAATTACTACATGGTCATGTCTTATAACCTCATGGTAAGGCTAGCAGGACTTATCATTTACAGTCAATATACACAGTGGAAGGGTCAACTGGAATTCCCAGCTCAGTTCGATGGCCATAGAGCTATCAGTATCTACTTTTATTTTAGTCCATGCGTCAATGGTAGTCATTCCAAACACAGCAGATACCATTTCTCATTTGCTTCCTATTCAATTTAAATGCTTAAAACTTATTAACCCAAAAGCATGTAATCGCTATGCTATGTTCTTTAAACAATCTTTTGCGTCATAAACCACTATGTAGTCCAGCATGTGGAAGAACGGGCATACTGGGGCAGGCACGAATTCATTTAATAAAGGGTTCTGCGTTCCACTGCCAATAGTGGCTGCAAAAGGAAAGCAGGGAAGCATACATTCATCTGTAACCATTTTGTTACAGACTAACAGCATGTTGGAGTTGCAAACTGAATAATCTTTGAGATTATAGCAAGTCAAAATATACCTAAATTTATATTCATAAATCCCAGGAAGAACTAGGCTGTAGAATCATTTTCTACTTCACCATACAAAAAGAAAAAATCAAAAAGAGGAAGGAAGGCATCTTGCCAAGCTCCAGAGTGACAGCAGTCACAGAATATTATCTTAGTTTTTCTGCATTCAAGGGTTTGCTTTCTGCTTAGGTTTTGCAATGCCACTCTGCCCTGCCAAGCTAACTAGCTACATTTAAAGAGCAAGTGTGACCACAGGCATTGGATTTCTGACACCAAACTGAGAATCTAGCATCAGAGGCAGATATTCTCTGAGGCACTCCATGATCTTCCAGTGTAGCGTGGTCATTTTTTAGTTCAGCAAAGGGCAAAATAGGGTGCAGGAATCATGACGGCAACTGCACATGTGTTTGGAATAATCTCTTAAAAGGCTCTCTCAGTCTCAGCTTCTATTCTTGCATAAAAAAAAACCCCATATATTTCATTCCATTGCAGGCATAAACCACCCTAGCAGGAAAATCCTAACAACCAAATACAGGCCCCATTGCCAGTGAAATAATGTTTCCTGTCTTCTGCTGAACACGAGTGATGGGTGCTCACTTGTGAATGACTGAATAAGAACAGCTCAGCTACTTGGCCATCCAGTACAACTAGTGATCACTTGCATCAACACCTGAGATGCAGCAGATTTATCTTAAGTGGGTTATCGAGGATTTCGTCTGTATATTTGAGGAAGGGGTAAGTGGGTAATGGTAGAGGTATATTTTGTGGCCCTGCATCTTTGTGGCCCACCTTCATTTGCATTTCCTGCTCTTCCCAGTATTGCTTCTCATGTATAGCTATCTTCTCAGTTCCAAAGTTATTTTAAGCACTTCATACCCCTTGGACTCTCAACACTGAAATCTTTCAGAACATTAAACAAGCAGATTCACATCTTTGTCTTTTAAGGGGTAAAAGTCCCAACCTATCAGGCACAAAAACATTCATCTCCACCTACTCATTAAAATTTGCCTGTTATAGCAGCATGCACACTCCTAACAAGCTTCCAAATGGAGGTCTGGAGGGAAGCAGATATTTTTGAGAAATTAACGTTAAAAAAAAAAAATGACCTTGTGCTGGCTGAAGCCTGCATCTCGAAATGCAGCTAGTTTGGTCCACATGGGTTACAGCCACATGACAAGAAGCAAAAGCCAAAACGTGGGAAGAGAAGCACTGGCTTGGTTGACTTCCGTAGGAGTTTTGCTTGGGTAAGGATGGAATAAGGGTTTTAGAGATTTTGGCAAGAAAGAGTAGACCTCCTGAGAAGCAGGAAACACAGAAGGGATCAAAACAGGAGAGAAGGAAACATTAGAGAAGCATCATAAGGAGGAAGGATAAGAGTAAACAGGAAAATATAGAGGGATGAGGAAACAGGCAGCAATGGATACACATTGATTTTCTAAGGCTTTTAAAGCACTGACTGCAAATTTCTCAGCTCAATATATATTTGTCTTTAACATGCTATGAGATCAGTAACTGAGCCAACTTAAACTAACAGTGAAAATCTGTCGGTTTTGAGAGAGTTGATACCAAACTGGGTGGAGTGGCTGACACTCCAGAGGACTGTGATGCCATTCAGAAGGACCTGGACAGGTTGGGGAGTTGGGCAGAGAGGAATCTTATGAGGTTCAGCAAGGACAAGTGCAAGATCCTGCACTTGGGCAAGAATAAGCCCAAGCACCAGTACAGATTAGGAGTTGACCTGCTGGAAAGCAGATCCATGGAGAGGCAGCTGGGAGTCCTGGTTGACAACAAGTTAACCATGAGCCAGCAATGTGTCCTTGTGGCCAAGAAGGCCAATGGGATCCTGGCCTGCATCAGGAGGAATGTTGCCGGCAGGTCGAGGGAGAGGATCCTGCCCCTCTCCTCAGCCCTGGAGAGACGACATCTGGAGTACTGGGCGCAGTTCTGGGCTCCCCAGTGCAGGAGGGATGTGGAGTTTCTAGAGAGGATCCAGCGATGAGTGACAAAGATGATTAAGGGATTGGAGCACCTACCATATGTGGAAAGACTAAGCGAGCTGGGCCTCTTTGGGCTGGAGAAGACTGAGAAGAGATCTGATTAATATGTACCAATACCTGAAAGGAGAATGTAAAGCGGTGGGGGGCAAACTCTTCTCCGTATTGGCCAATGGCAGGATAAGGCGTAATGGGTAAAAATTGAAACCCAGGAAGTTCCATGTCCATGTGAGGAGGAACTTCTTTCCTGCAAGGGTGACAGAGCACTGGAACAGGCTGCCCAGAGAGGCTGTGGAGTCTCCTTCTCTGGAGATCCTTCAAACCCACCTGGCTGCCACTCTGTGCCCCGTGCTCTGGGTGTCCCTGCTGGAGCAGGGGGGTTGGACTAGATGATCTCTAGAGGTCCCTTCAACCTCAACCATTCTATGATTCTGTAACTCTAAGAACCCCATGCTGTAGCAGAGAATTTCCTGTAGGGACATCTGAAATATGCTTTGTAAATCTTGCATTTGAATAAATCATACTATATGTGAACTTGACTACTCGTTCTGAAGGCAGTCGGATCCACAGTTGACAGACTGTTTGTGAATCTGGTACTGTCAAAGTTGGGTCTATGGTTGATCATACTATTCATGAGCTTGACTACTTGTTTTGAAGGCAGTTGGACTTACAGTCAACAAACTGTGAATCCAGTTCTGCCAGAGTCAGGCCTATAGTTACCACAGTATTTGCTATCCATATTAAGAGGTGGGTCCAGCTGCCTACAGTGCCTCTAACCTCTGAGGATCGGTTGGAATGCAAGGGGACTCATCTCTTTCTAAATTTGCCCATCATTCAAACCAACCCCATCCTTACAACATGCAACCCCATCCTTACCAACATGGCAGTCTCCAACTTTTCCCTGCATTTTTCCTCTACCTGTATCCCTCCAGATCTCACTAAAACTACTGAGAAGAACCATGTCTTTTCCTTGCTAGCAATGGAAAAAGCTGCAGCGGCCTCTCTCAGGACCCAGTTCGGGAAAGAATTTTAAGAACATGCCAATCTGTAATTACATAAGCTGTTTCCATTGAAGCCAGGGAAAATATCTGCATGCTTCAAGACAGGCACACATTAATGCCCCCTCCTATCTCTAAAGGACTGACCCGCCAACCAGCAAAATTTGCAATGCCAAAATTCCCTGAAGATCTCTGTTTACACGATGGGGAGATGCCAGGGTACAGGGGAAGTGTGCTCAGACTCTTTTTTAAAAATCCTCCCCTGATAAGTATGTCATTACAGCCTGGCACATTCCTTATTCGTTAGGTTCAGCTATTACATACGAAGGAAGCTGATAGAAACTCTATTGCTATCATTCTAGAAGGCATTCCATAGGGATTAATGCTGGAAGAAATTATGGACTTTCTCACAAAGCAGAGCATATCTCAGTGTGGCAGATACAATCCACAGGACAAAAAGGTTTGAAAATCCACTATGTAACCAGGAAAAAATCTAGGGGAATTTCAAATAGAGACATTGTGCCTAACTCTTATAAAATTAAGCCACTTAATTAAGAATATGTCTTAAATTCATATAAAGAGTATCACAAATCTTTAAAAATTTGGCTTCCTATTTTTGTATATTAGCCTATATACAGACATGTCTATATTGTCATTTTATTTTAAGTCGGTCTCAGGATCTAGCTGTTCTGATATTGTTGAAAATGGAAATTTAGATCCTCAAACACTTAATTTAAATATCATTTAAGAAACTTATTACTTAAATAAGATGCATCCTTCAGAAAAGAAAATGCTTATAAAAATATCTGCCTTACTTATTCTTATGGATTATCTGTATATAAATTTTAGAACAATCCAAAAATGAGGATAATCATCCCAACCACAGGGGGAAAATATAAGTAGGAAATTTCTGTTTGGTAGAAATCCTGCAAGTGATAAAGATTCTAACTTGACTTCCGTGGAATGTTTTATGAGTATGGATTCAAAGGATTTAGCCTATGCTTTGCAGATGACCAGGACTCAAATATATGATTACTTAGATAAATGTTTTGCCAGAATCGCTAAGTGTGCTCCAGAGGACTGGAGGAAATGAGCTGGACAAGAGATCAAAGAGATCAATTATTTTTTGTGTCCAGTGGATACTAGATGGATGAGGAGAAGATGAGAATTAATCCAAGTTAGCTTTAGGGTGCTAACATACAAAGTAATTTCTTTCTACTCAGTAAGCATTTTTGGAACTTATTTCCCCCTTGTTATGTAATGAAACTTTCATTCCATTTATCATGTATCAAAAACAATAGGTTTTAATGTTTCCTTAAGAAGCTGACTTACAAGATTTTTACATTTGATTACCAATAAATAAATAATAAAAAAAAAATCTGCTCTGAAAACAAGTCAAATGCTCAGGATTTAGACTGTCCACTGTCACAGACACAACATGACCAAGACTCCTCATGACAAGCAGATAACAGACACTACTGTGTCTGTGGAAGACTGCCCAGGCACCTTGATACAATGAGGCTACACAGCCTCATAACTTCCATGCTCCTGGTCTCCCTCTCTTTCTTTTTTGTCTCCATTGACCCCTCTTTCCTCTGCTTGAGAAGATGCTGAAGGGAACCAGGGAGAAAGAGCAACCTATAACTGAGTTGTTCTAAATCTCCCTAAAGAAGCACACAGGCTCCTTAAAAAGCGAATCCCAGAGAAAATCTCCTTGCTGTAGTTCTGTAGTCCTGAACATGAGAAGGGAGCAATCTGGGGCAATCTGTTCTTTATGTTAGGACAATGTATAGCCTCTGAACGTCTATATTATATATATCTGTATTTCTCCTACATGTGATTTTGCTACGTAATAGCAATTTTGCAGTACTGTTCAGAGGATATCTCTGCTTTGCTGATTATCTGTTGTGATCACCTTACAACTCGTATGTATGTCAATGAAGTATTTAGCCATGTAATTCTTGAAAGTTATTTACAGCTCCAAAACTCTATTCTGGTATCTGTCTTCAAATCCTATTCTGTCAAATCTCAGTGCAACTCTAAAAAGGATACGAAGATAGAAAATATCATCTATAAACACTGCAATTTGGTACACAAACAGTTGCCGATGAAAAATGAAGGCTACCAGAGCAGGAAAGTATTGTTAATTACTTAGCATCATTTCTTAAACCTAATAGAAGTATCTGGATATTACACCTTCCTACCTGTACATCACAACAATATTAATGGAGCTAGAACCTTTAGAAAGGAAAGCCAATCTAAAACGAAAAATAAAGCAAACTAACAAACAAAAACACAAATAATGCATCTCTAGGTAGTATTAGCAGATGTTCAAATAATGACTAACTTGCCCTCTCCTTCCTTTCAGTGAAGCTCTGTAATAAGAGCATCACAAATATTAGATTTCTGTCTGGCATGCCTCCTGATAAAAGGTCATAAAAAGCTGAAGAATAATACTCAGTAGACGCCAATAATAATTTTGTGTGAAAACATCCTCATAATAAGAACACCACTGCGATGGTTAGTTTCCATCTTGGCTGCTGAAAACTGGTGTACTGAAGTTCCTCCTCTTCTTGTGGCTTAGGCAGCGCAGTGCACAGGAAGTGAAGGACAGGTCTGTTCTCCCACTATTCCCCCCCACCATGTTAGCTCGGCAGCCCAGGCTTTTATCCTGCTATGACTCAAGCCTAAGGTATTCCAGATGGAAGTGAAAGGAGAACAGACAATACCCTAAAAACAGCCATCTCATGATTATTATGTACCCAAATGTAAAGTGTTCAATGGGATTAAGCAGTAACAGCAGTGACACAGCAACACTTGCTATGGTCTCATCTTGCTAGCCTGTTTCATCTGGATAATCCTAAATAAGTGTGTGCAGTCCTCAGCAGGGATTGGAAAGTGCTGAAAACTATGAAACTGGGGAGAAACAGATGGAAAAGCTGAAGCACACAGCAGTGGTGTGACTCACTTAAACTTCAACGCAAAACAAACAGAAATTCTCAAAAAAAAAATCCATTTTGTTCTTGACTTCTGATCTTGTGTGTGGGACAAAAGGCCTCTCACATGAGAAGTAAAAGCCCAACCCCAACACTTTATTGTATTTCTGTAATTGTCTAAATATGCCAGATCAATTGCATTTGAAAATACAACCATTAAATCATAACTAGACCATCTCGAGAGTCGTTGTTTGTCAATTGTATCAAACAACAATTCTTCTCCAGACAAGAAATCAGACTGTATTTTTACAATAATTGCAAGTCATTTCTGGGAGAAAGAGGTAGCGGCAATACCTAAGGAAATAAAATAACACACTTTTGTGCTTTCCCATCACACTCAGTAGTGGTACGGGTTTAAATCAGTCAGAGGCAGCTATGCATGCGAGACTGCACTCTGCAGGCTCTATCAGTCAGAAGTCAAGGATACACGTCCATGATTTATCATACTTTTCATGGTAATTAGCTAGAGTGCCATTTCGCTTCCACTAGCATCACTCAACTTTCTTTTTTTAATTTGGTCTTTTTTTTTCTGCAAATGAATTTACATATTTCTCAGTCTCTCATTCCCTACTATGTTTTATTTATGAATGCAGGCCTTCCTGATGGTAACTTTAATGCGAAGAAGGTAGTAATTAGTGTACCTATCTGCTAAGTTAATCCCTTTCTCACAATGTCTGCAGAGAAGTTTAAGGTAAGTAACAGTTTACAGTCAATATTAGGTTTAATTATGCTTAATGAGAGTAACTGTCTCTGTTTACTAACTGCACCTAGGTGTGTAGCTCCTATATGAGTTTTCCTCCCAACCTCATTCTGCAGTGCTAATGGTGCCACTGTGCGTGGTATGTGTGGTGCTTTCATCCATAAAACTGCTCCAGGAGAGCGAAGGAAGTGAGGCACCTGTTTCAACACAGGTTCAGTGGGAGCAGAACAGTCTTAAGACAATGGCAGCTTTGTGCAAGAAGAAAGTTTTACTGTCTAATAGTTCAGTGCATCAGGTTAAAAAAAAAAAAAAAAAAAAAAAAAAAAGGAAGAAGAAAAAACAGCCACAGACCTTCCCCAAATTCCTCCTCTTAAAAAGGGACCAAGCATTTGGCCCCAGTTCACAGTTACTATATGCAAGAATGCTTCCTAGAGGTCTATGGTTGTTAGTATCTCCTTTTAGTTCACCTAAAGCTGTGTTAAAATTATGTTAACAATTAATATCTTTGAAGAAGTTCTTTTTTTAAAAAAAAAGCTTACTGTTTTCCTCACTCTTTCATGAGTAAGTATCTTCTATAACTAAAAAGATTCTAGAAGCAACTGAAGACTACACCAACATCCTCCCACAACTCTCTCCTCAGAACAGGAAAAGGCCAAGAGTAAAGCCCCAGATGCAAAAACACTTAAACTTCAGCTGTTCTATTTTCAGTCTTTGTGTTACATTGTGACTTAAACCTGCATCTTCCCAAAAGGAAGATCTAGATTTGAGTTTGTTTCATTACATTTTGCCACAACATTTTCCTTTGTGATTTCATGTGTTATCTCCCTGAGAAATTCATGTGGCATGGATTCTTAATATATATATGTATATATTTAAAATAGCCTCTAAAAGTGTAGCTTCCTAAACCTTTCAGTTTAGGATGCATGGAGGGATGCATGGATTTTATTTTGTAAGGGATTAAGTGTGAGAAGAGGCTGAAAATAGTTAGATTTGTGAGAGATGGAACCAGAAGACACGTTATTCTGTAAATAGAGAGGCTGGTTCCTTTGATTTTTCCAAGGGAATTCTGCATGATTTTCATATCAAAGATATGTGAAGTTTGCCTAGGCATAGCTTAGGGGTCTTATTTTATGTTTTCTTTTTTGGCCTAGTGAGCACTCTGCATGGGTCCACATATTCCCTCATATTTTTGTCACTGGCAAGACTTCAAGAAAATCTTTTGTTAGGAAATAATGTTAAAAACGGAGGGAAAACATTCAGCTAAATCAAACTTCTTAGTTTTTTTTCTTTCTTTCTTTCTTTCTTTCTTTCTTTTTCTTTCTTTTTTAATCACCCAGTTATTTGATTGTCGAAGTACTAGTTACTAAAGTAGGATTTTATCTGAAGGCTAAATTTGTAATTCTGAAAGACACCCTGACTAGCATGCTTTGCCTGTACAGGTTTCAAAATCTAAGCCTAAAATTCTCTGTTTAGGCCTCCATGTATGCCTACAACATTTCAAACTATAACCCTAACACTCTGGTATGTTAAGGAGAAGCACTCTAAATGAGAAGTGAGGTTTTGTAACTGGGGTCTTTCTCAATTCTGCATTCCAGAAGAATGAGAGCTAAATATATAACAAGTTTAACCACAACTCCTAGTAACTGCATAATAGAAAGTAAAGGTGCTTTTTTTTTTCCCAAACTGACAGAATATTCTTCTCATTACCCTTTAAGACATCAGAATTCAGACAGACATGGCCATTATTAGATGAAGATTATTTACAGGCCTGTGGCTTTTTTTTTTCAGAGACTTGGGGAGGTTTTACATCTAAGCAGAGAGCAGATGTAGGGAGGGTCCCTTTTTGTCTGAATACAAAATCCAGCAGCTAGATTAATTTAGCTTACAATGACTTAAAATACTACAGAATGGAAAATTTAAAGAACTCGTGATTTCAGGGAAACTCTATGAACACTAGCGGGAGAATGAAAACAACACTTAATCCAGCCTCCCTATACAAGAAAGGGCAAGTGCAAGCTGTTCCTCACCTGCTGCTGCCTTTCAGCTAGAACTGTTTACCCATAAACAAGCCCTGGGTGACTGAGCAGTGACCTGTTTCACTAACCCAAGCTCTAGAATGAGAGGCAATGGGAAAGGCAACCTTTAAAGCAGTGATGGTCAGTGCGCACACACACGTCCAACGACCCCTCAAAAATCCACGCTCGGCTCCTTAAACCAAAGGAAGCAGATCTCCCGGAGACAAAGGTAGATGTGTTCATTACTAGGAAAATCTGTGCAGCTCCCCTTCTCAGATACCTGTCCGGAAAAACACATTTCCAATTTGGAAAAGCCTGGAAGGAAGGCGGTTTGCTTCTAAGGATCATCCTAAAGCCTATGCGAGGTTTTGCATCTCCTCCTCACAACTCTCTGCTCAGATTCACCAATCGTAATTAATGAAGAATCTTGAGAGGATCAAGATTTTAAAAATTATTTGCAGAACAACCAAAGAAAAGCTCTTTTTTTTTCTTTCTTCCTTTTTTCTTTTTTCCTTTTCTTTTTTTTTTTAGCATTCCAGAGCTTGGTTCAGTAAGTAAATAAATAAATATACCAATGAAAGTGCTATGTTGTCCTCAGTGCTATGGTGTCCTCAGCAAAGAGGAAGATGCCCTCCCTTGGTGACCTGCACAGTGGAAAGTCTCCAGTCTTGGCTGAGGAGATGACCAGGGAGCCAAACAGTTTCGTGGTCTCCAGAATTTCAGAGACTTAAAGCATATATTGAGATACCTTGTTCCATACTTGTATACTAGCCAAGCCTTTGGCGCTGAAATATTGTGTTTTAATCATATACCAAACAAGCTGTAGGAACTTCACTTTGAGGAGAACTCTTGGAAACAGGTACTGAGACCTTGTTGTAGCCTCATCTCAGAAAGAATATTTAAATGTGCCTGAATTTAGAAGAAGGAACAGCTTTCTGATTACTGAATTTCTGCAAATGACCATAAGTTAGGTTGTTCCAAAAGGGAGAATTCCTTACTAATTAAAATACTCTGAGAGTAATCGAGTAGCAAGCAGTCTTTCTATTTTGTTGTTTTCTACAGTATTGGTTTCCTGATGGAAAAAAAGACCTGCTTTCAGCTGCACGCCTCTCAGCAGAGCCCCTCCTACCTGCTAGGGTTCCCTCAAACCTGCCTGCCTTATGAGAAGCCTTCTGAGGGCCAAAGGATGTGTACAACCCCCCGCAGCCCCTTAGTATCAACAACGACCCCAATCTGATTCAAAGGGAGCGGCTGGAACGGCCCAGCTCACGCTGCCGCTGGGCTCCCGCTGACTCCTGTTATGCTGCCGGCTGCTCTGTTTGCTGGCACAGGCCGAAGGGGTGGCTGGGTTTTTAGGTGACCCGTGCTGTTGATAACACAGCGTTATGCAGGAATGCTGCTCTGCTGACCACAGGGGTTGCGTAACTTGGGTTGGCATCGACGAGAAAAGTTACAAAGTTAACCAGGTCCGGGAACAGAGAGGTGCTCGGGCAGGACCGCAGTATCACCGAGCAGACACTTGAATGGGTTCTTACAGGAAAAAAGAGGTCTACCCGTAGAAAGGCAGAGAGACGAGATGGGGTAGGTAGGAAGGAAGGAAGGAAGAAGGGAATTTCAGAGTACTACTTGAAAGACACATTTACTGGACTTTGTGGGACACAATAGTGTTTTGAAAAGACTAGTTTGTGCCATGGTAGGGAGGACTTGTCCCTCCCTTCTATAGTTACTCCCTTGTCAACCCAAGCTCTTCTCACACAGAGAGCTGCAGGACCAACTGCTGGTTGCATTTAATACAGACAACAGCAAAGAAATCTGTCTAGGACTGGCAAAAGTTACTGCCCTGAGCTCAGTAATTTATTCATTGAAGAAATTCAGCTTCCTCCAAATAAATATCAGAGTTTGCTACAGACCACTATGTTAATCTGTCCAAGCACCTGAATACTGACATTTGGGCAGCATTATTCCTATTTTTTCCATTGAAGGGAAGCTAACTCACTGCTACAGAAGATTTTATCTTTTTTTTTGTCCTATTTGGCAAAACTAGGTGTCATCAGCTGCATATCCTCCAGATGTTACAAGACAATCTGCACTCAAGAAGAAGGTCACAATGAGTGTCTTCTTGGCTTCCACCCTGGTGGTCACTGCAGCTAGATACATAAGCGCAAGAACCACAGGGGTTAAACACCTTCTTCTGCATCCCAAAGCCTCCACCAGCAGTCTGTTCCTTGCCCTCAGTTTTGCTCAGCCCCCAGTGGGCAGGAACATTCCCCCTTTCACAGTGATGGACTCTGGCAGATCAACACGAATCACTGGCCACATGACTCAATGACACACTCAGACAGACAACATTTCAACACCCTGCAACTCTACTCTGAAAACTCCATCTGGATGAGGAAACCTGTTGTGCCATAATGTTGACTGAAGAGTCCGATACTTGCACATTCAATTTAAAAAAATGCTAATGGAAGAGAACAGCACATTCCCTCTCCCATTTTTTTCTGATAAAGAAAAAGAAAGAGCCTGGCCTTGCACTACTAGTGGAAATGTTGCTGGAAAGCATAGTGCTTAGGCATGCAGGTAAACATAAAACACAGACACAATTCCTGAACTTTGTGTTGGCAGCCAGACTGCCATAACCCATGTCCCTTGAGCTGCATTCAGCTATGAAGGACCAGGAAAAAGTTTCAGTGTAATGATTAACAGCCCAGTGGGCTGTTATTCACAGCAGGTAGAAGAGCAGCAGCACAGTCTGTGATGATGGACATCTCTCCCTCCGGAATGCTGCTGGATGCCTGCAGAGAAACTCCCAGAGAAAGAGACAGAACAGCAAACCTGATGCTACCAAACACAGGAAGCTGCATTGCCCCCGCCTTGACTTTGCATGTAAGGAAGGGATTTGCATGAGCAGAAATTTTCCATCAGCTTGATGCTAGAAGAATGTGACAAATTCCAATATCCTCATCTATCAAATGTACATGCATAGTTATTGGTAAGATTGATAAGGTTATTGATATCAGCTACAGACTCTACACAGAAGCAAGTAAACAACTTTAATGGCAACTGGCAAGTGTCAATGTTGATCATTGAAGCCACAGTATTAATACTGGAGCAGATGGTTAAAATACACCCTTTTAGTTTAAAAACTAAATCATGAATATCCTATGACCATTTAAGGAAAAATCAAATCCATCATGGCTGTTCCCCTTCTTTTGGTGCTCTTAACCTTCAAGTGCTGGAACAAAAGGCAAACTAACAAAGAAAACAGAGTAAAGTATTTCATAACTGTTACTGCAATCTCCTCAAAGAGCACTTTTAAACTCTTTTAAAGCAATGCATCAAAGGCAAACATGCCACAACACCCACTGCCTTACTCTCAGTGCTACCTCAGTCAACACTGGGTAGAGAGGCAAAAGGCTATTGCCTGGACTTCAGGTTTGGGAAATCATATTCATTTCTTTCTTCTCTATCATTTAATGACGTAACTTCGTCAGCCACAGCAGAAAAAAAACAGAAAAAGTTGTAGCTTTATTTTTTTGTTTTCCAACAAAAGCATTTGCTGCTTATTTAAGAAGACCTTGAAAGAAACTATTTACCAAAAAAAAGCAAATTCTTTCAATAAAATCGCTTTCCCTCTGAAAGGCTTTGCTCCGTGTGTGGATTATTCATTTACTTTAATTATTTTGAAGTGCCTCTATTTGAGTGGGTAGGAGTTAAGTATTCACAATACCAAAGTAGGTCCTAGAACTAGCTGTTATAAACAAAATGTTCTGCAGTGGCCTAAATCTGCACAAGTAGTAAACCTTGAGGGTTTCAGAAGCCTTCTTTTTGTTTTTTTGGTTTTTTTTTTCACAAGTATTTCTGGAGAGCCTGAAAGCTATGGGAGCTCGTTCCAAGAGCGCATATTATTGGACTTATCTTTTATGGACATGTCTTTTCATTTTCATCATAAACAGATATAAATCGTTTTCTCCTCATTTTGTAGGAACACAAAAATGTTGCTCTTGTTTCAGTGCAGAAAGTCCCACTTGCAAGATGCTGGTACCAATTACAGCAACCGAGCAGAATTTAGAACCTACCACACACAGGACACAATGGCCAAGTGATAAGGAAGAAAGTGGAAAACCAAAACAACCTCCAAAGGCACATAAGCGAAAGCAAATAGTCATCTTTCGTGATCTCTCTACCTACCTCCTCTCTCACACATGTGCAGGTCCTCCCCTTCCACACACATGCTCGTGTGCAAATATAGGAATATTATATTGTTGCCCTTCTTAAAATATTTTCAGTCCGGACATCTTTCTGGCACATACAGTAGAAACGCCAGTAAGAAAATAAGCCAACTGCCCCCCAAAGAAACCTCTAGATGGACAAGTCTGGACACAGTTATATTCAGGCACTCACCAAGAGAAGAAGAGGAATCAAGCCTGGAAAAAATGCCCAGGACTGAGCCATTATCTCATGTTATATATGCAGCAGATTCCAAACAAGATTCCCAAATCAAGCAGTTAATATTTGTTTCCCAAGCTGTATTTCAGAGCCACCTGTATGTACACTCAAACCAAAATGCCAGCAGCTAAGCATGCTCATCTTTGAGGAATTTTAGTTCTCAATCTCATGGGAGAAAAGAAAAAAAGAAAAAGAAAAAAAGGCCACTTCTAAACATTTCACCGTAATTGTGCTGCAGATTAAAAAAAAATGCAATAAACTTCCTTAATAAACAAAGGAAAAATCTTTTCAAATGAAGAGTTTCCACCACCATTCCTTCAAATATATGGAAGGTGTGGGGTAGGCAGTTGGAAAATCTGAGGACAAATTCTTGGGAATTCTCACTTCCTAATCTCCCCACTTTGGATTTGCATCCCTGTCCTTTGTGCACTCTTCCATACACAGTCATAGCTCCTCAGCTCTGTTGCCCTTAGTTACACCCAGTAGTTTACAGGTGAGCCTAAAACATTGTAGAGATATAAGAGAAGGGAGAAAAAATAATAGAATGGAATAATAAAGTAGAACAATTCTGCAGTTACTCAAATGTAGTACCTGGTTATATTTTAGGAAATAGTTGCTTGAAAACACAAGTTGTTGTTGAGGTTTGATTTAAAAATCTCTGTCAGTTTTGACATTCAGGTGTAAGCACTGCTGCTGGCTCCACAACAATTTGCATAACTTATCACTAACTAAAACGTCTGAGGTGAGCACCAAGCTAAGGAAATTCTTAACAAAAGTCCACAGAAACACACATGTCTTTCTGTTAGATTTTTGTCCTGTTCACTCCTCCATAATAAATTACACGATCATCTTATTGTAGCTGCAGGCTTAGCTGTGCATGTGAAAAGGAAAATGCTAACAGCCAATTCTTTATCATGCTTTACAGTTAAGAATCTGACAAACTGTGGATTTGTGAGTAAGAGAAAACAAAAGGTACATTTTGTTACCATTTACCTCCTCTTTAATTGGCACACAACTGTCTAAATAGGGGTTTTTTTTAATAGTTTCCCATGCTCAGTACAAGCAAAGAAATAAAACTATACCTCTTACACTGCAAAGACTAATACATGTGTGTAACTTCCTGTCCCATAACTAATCTCATCTGCTTCAACAGGACCACTCAAATTGCTGACATGGAAATATCCACCTAAGTCCTTGCAGGAGCATGGCTTGAATTGCCAACAGTATTATTTGGAAGAATTAAATGCCTGGGCCTAGCATGGCTCAGTATTGCTGAGTGTTGCCTTGCCTTGGAGAATTTACCTGTCACCAAATATTGCCAGCGACATATTATCTACACTTCCTTCCTCTACCAGTTAGCACCTTTACTTACCATTCCCTTCTCACTCATCAAATACAATTCTCCCTTTCCACACATCCTCCCACAGTTGCTATGTGCAGAAGGAGACAGGAGACACGTTTTACTCCTTTTTATGCTTCTGGGCAGTGAAGTGGGATGAGAAGGCAGTCTGGCCCTCACACCGACTAGCGTAGTTATAAACAGCTCCCCTGTGCACCAATATTGCCGGGTGTGCGGCTCTCAGGGCACACGCCAGTATCCCACTGAATAGTATTTGCCTGGTTAACTCTATGGACAAGCCTCAATCTACATGTTGTATATTGGGGTTCGTGACAATCCACTGCTCATCAAAAGGTAGAAGCACTGGTTAGCGAAATCACCTAGTTCTGTCTCACAATGAGTAATTCAGCATATGGCTTCATCTGCAAATATCCACAAATGCTATTTGAAAAATTACTCTCTGTACATTCTTCAATTTTTGTCTGAATTCCGTAGCTCCCACAGACTCTTCTGCCTGTAAATGAAATATGTCAAAAAAAAAAAAAAATCAAACAAAAAAAACCAACCAAAAGCACACCCAGGATACCAGGAAAGCAAAGTCAATCCCTTAAAAGTTCAAATGACTATTTGTCACAAACATTTCACCTCTACTAATGAACTGCAAAAATGAATGATAGAAAATGCAAAACTGTATTATGTTTAGCAGTTAACATTTTAATAAGGAGAAGATTAGCAATTTTTAATACCTCCAGTGCTTTGTTATATACAGTGGCACAATAACAGAATATTTTAATTGCTAATTATTTAGACCTCATTCAGTTCTCACTGAGGCAAAACTCCCATTGAGGGACTCCTGCCTAAGAAAAGAGCTACAGGATTTATCTTGCGGTTATTTGAAAAAATCCTTATATATCATAAAATCTATCAAGTTATAGAGAGAACAATCTTTAAATCCGTAGCAATATTAAACCCTACTGAAAGCCTCACTGACTCTTAGCACCAACATGTTTATATTAAGTAAAATAGATTATTGCAGTTCACAGATTGTAACTTACCTTTATGATTTATGCCCCGATGTGCATTGCTAGAGGTCTAGCAATGTTTTGAGCCTTCTACTCCTTTCCCTGCTTTTCTACTGTGGGAAATCTTAGTGCAAATGTGATAAGGAAAGAGCATTTCCAAACAACTATGATATCAATTGCTTTAGCAATCCCCCAAGTAATATTTGATTTTACCTTTTGACTTCGGACTCCAAAAGGGTTAAGAGCAGCTCCTAACACTTCTTTATGCTGCTGTAAAGAAAAGAAATGCTTATGTTTAGGGATCTGCACACACAATACCTCAGGTTTTCATAACAGTAAAATAAACAGGCATTCAGTGGTGAAAGTGGGTGGAATACTGTATATACATAAACATTCATCTATCTAAAAGAAGATGAAACTGAGTCCTACACATTCTCATTTAGTACACAGGTGACAAGCAAATAAACAAAACACACTAGTACCCCAAATGTCACATTACAGTCATACTTTAGAGAGAAAAGTTGCACAACTGAACACCAGTTTAATTGGGATTCCTTGATATTGCCTCAAGGCTTAGAAGAACCCGTCAATTATTTGTCTTTCAGTTAAAGGGCAGTTTCATTCCTATTAGTACAAAAATACAAATACCCAACCAATATTCACCATTTATGTTTGCCATTCAAATGCATTTATGGGAAAAGGTATAGCTACGCTCTTAATAGCCAAGAATTTAGAGAGTCCATTTTCTTAAATGAAGAATTGTCTATAATTTCTCCTCATCTCTTAGCTATAAATGACTTTAGTGACTAAAACTTTGAAAAACAACCTCTTCCTAGACTGCTTTTGGAAAAAGAAATGAAGAGTTAGTACCACATAAAACCAGCTACCAAAATGTTCATAACTGGTTGCCAAAAATATAAAGAAGTATTTGGAAGTCATATATTAGAGCTGGGCACTCTACTTGCATGAGTTCAAGACTAGGGAACCAAGCTCCATAATTTCTGCTTCCCGCTATGAGAAGTCTAGTTTGGGTACAATTCCCAAATCTGCTCCAGCTTGGTGTCCCGCTTCCTCACAGAGCAGCTAGAGCCTTTCATGACCTTCCAATGCCAAGCTTTCCACCTGGAAACCTAAGTCCCAGCCTAGCGGCTGGCGCAAGCATGGCAGGAATGGGCTCGCTAAGCCCATGGCTATCCTCTAATCCTTCCCTGCTGTGGGAGGTTCGCAGCCAGCAACACAGGCATTTTAACCATCTGTATTTTGGCCCCTTTGCTGTAGGGCAAAGCCGAGGCCATCACACTTGCTCGATACGGGCGTTTCCCCACAGCTCAGGTGCTTTGTAATCTGTTGAGCTGGTAACACATCAGGGAACTGAGATGTGTTAAGAGGATTCCACTATGAGGAAAGCACTGCTTTCTTCCTGAGGAGAGCGCATTGGGTCCTCAGACAAAGCCAAAAGCAGGCTTCTCACTCATCATTTCCACGGTGGACTTCCCACCAGTTCCTGTGCACGACAGAGACGCTCTGGTTTCCTTCTCCACACCACGGTCATTATTTCTGTGCAGTATGCAGCCTTCCTTGTGTTTTCTGGGGGCTTTCTGCCTCTGATGGTCACAGGCCAGCAGTGCCCAAGATGAGCAGTTGCAGAACTTTCCCTGTGGAAACCCCTCAGCCTACGGGGGTCGGTTCCGAATGCAGAGTGTAGCGTGCGAGATGGCAGCCTCCACTGCTGTTTCGTCGCTGAAGATTTATTTTGCCTGAACTACGGTTGGGTGGCATGTGCTTTAGCTCTCACAAGGTCTGCAGTTGCCTAAATAGATGCAGTGGATGGCAGCTGTTAGCATTTTCCAACATTACACAACCATGATCTGGAATAGTCTGTCAGCTCTGTGCAGACAATGAATAAAGCAAAACAGAATGCTTTGAGTATTGAGTAACGAGGAGAGGATTTTGACCTTTACATGCTGTTAGATGTATTGCATGGAGATATGTTTGACTTAGGTGATACTATTAGATATGAAATCGTGCTGTTTGCCTAATGTCTAACTCATCTAACAAGTAAAATGCTTTATATTTGCTGGAAAATTGTATATTGCAATGCGAGTTTGTTTGAATAGCCCTACACTTGATTTGTTGAGGAAGAGAGTAAAATTGGGAGAAGATAAAATGGGGAGGGGGGAACACAGGAAACTTATCCCCATGTGAATTAAAATCTTTTCTATCTCAAATCGGCTCTGATCAATCAGACCCAGTGTGGTGCCTTGATATTATCTCCTCCAAGTCTGTAAAATACTGAATCTAAAGTCCAAACTCCCAGCATCTCTTCTCCAGTCTACTGATATCCAAGATTTGTTCAACTACATATCACATACAGAGCTATCTTTCCATCAATTACCATTTCTGCCCAAAAGTGCTAAACAAAAGTCTCTATAACTTTTACAATTATGCCTTTTTTTCCCCCCATACTTCTGGATTTATGCATTTAACTAATGGTAACATTTCTGCCACATACTTTTTAAATGGTGTGACTTAAATTAATGAAGCCTTGTCCTTGGGATACAAACTATCTAAGATGGTCATTTGTTGGACCAAGTCACCTCCTACAGCCCCTGAATCTAAAATTACAGGACATCATTTTGTTTTTCAGTTTCAACCTCCACTTTTACCTGTTCCAACTGGGTCAACAGCTTATGGGTGATTCAAATTGTACCATGCGAATCCCTCACAATCTGATACAACAAAGTGAATACCATGCACACAACTCAGGAAAGTCACTTCTGGCTCACTTTTGTACAAAACAAAAGCAAATATTTTCCAATATTGGTTCACAATAGGCTTACTGACATCAAAGTCATAAAACATATCATAGTCCTCACTCGAACATGAGATAAACCATGGTAATTTACTAGAAAAATGTTTTCAAGGATGAACCAGATTAGTTAAACTTATTAACAATGTGCTATAAAATATAAAACCATAGTAAGATCTATCACAAAAATAAGAAGCATAGAAAAGTGCAAAATTTGACTAGTGCAAGATTAAAAATGTCTCTTCTGCTATGTGACTCGCCAGTAGAGCAATAACATCATTCTGTACTGCTGTTCGGAAGCAAACAGGAAAGAACTACACATACTTGTTCATTTCTTAATATTAATGCTGCATAAGCTGCAAGGCCTTTTGACTTATGCTATTAATGAGAAAAAAAATCATATTCCGTGAACTACCATTAAAGCAAGAGAAACTGAGTTAAACACATTCAGCTCAAGAATAGGCACATTATTTACATCTTCTCTCAAGCTTATGGAACTTTCACTACGAATAACATGGAAAAAAGAGGAAATATTATAGAATGGTAGATGTAAGTATCTTCTCTTTTTAAGTCTTTTTATATTTGAAGAACAAAATTCAGAGAATAAGACAAATTATATAAGCATCACTCCAGTTCAATTCCTCTTAAACAGAGTCATCATACATGCAAACTAGAATGTGTGGTAGCAAGTGGATGAAAGGAATCAGTGTTGATTAATGCTAAGAATATAGGAACCAAAAGGATTTTAGACAATGATTCACTGTGAGACTACTGGTAAATCTCTGGGTCTTTTCAACTTCAATCAACCTGGCATGAACATTGCGCAAAGAATGTGCTTAGCAAAATGGACAAAGCATCGCAGCAATGCTCTTAAAAAAAAAAAAATTGTGCATGAATTTAATGCTCATGAAAAAGGCTAATCTGGCAAGCTTTGAGTTTGAAATCCTCTCATTTCCGGATAGTACCTCTAGCAGCAGAACAAATTCCCTCATCACACAGGCTCACCACTGGGCCATAGCCTCCCACTGAAAGACCCAGCTGAGCAGTTGCAGCACGATGGAGTTCAGGTTCTGTGGTTGCTTCATCCTCTTTCACTGGACGTAAAACCACAGACCAATCGCTACTGACTGTACTGAGTGATTTTGTGTGTGTGAGATCTGGGCATTTGTTCATGAGATCTAGACTTGAATATCTCTTTAATTAATTGGTCCAAAACTCAAGCTCATCTGTCCACAAAGGAAAATACTACTGTTGAACTACCATGCTACGGCCAAAGTCTGGAGAATTTTTACATGAAGAATGCCAAAGAGAAGACCATTGACCTGTCTGTGAAGATAAGGAGATGAATTACTGGATGTGAACCGGTTTGCCTGCAGAAGAGTAAACTTCATTTGTTTACAGAAAAAAAAATGTTAAAGACACAATACTCAGTGTTACAAGTCCATCTTAGCACGCAAAGACATCTCTGATGGAACAATTTAATCCCTCCCCGTGCATGTCTATATTCTTTTTGAAAAGGTCTATCTGATTGTATTTATCTACATAGGAGACTTGTGTTAACTGTCTAGACTAAAAGCAAAAGGACTTTCGAAGGCAACAGTCATACGACGGAGACAGGGAAGCTGGGAATCAAACATCTGTAAAAATATGTACCAGGTTTACCTCCTGTTAACTTAATGTCCAGTAACTTTAATTAAGCAGACAATATTGCCTGCAACATGAGAGGCCAATGGAATTTTTAACATCAGAGGTACTAGCAACTACCACGCTTATTTCTTCAGAAGAAAACACCAATGCAGAGAATGAATTAAAACATGCCATGGTAACAGATGAAGACTTCAACTGTCAACAAAATCAGGCTATTAATTCTCACATAAACAGTCTTTTTAAATCTTTGATTTTTAATATGCAGTCCAAAGATCACTCTCACATTTCAGCAGCTTTTGTCTTTTAATGCCAATCATTTCAACTGACTCTTCTCACTAGCCTGTGTTCTCTCTCACCTTTGGGAAAGGTGAGTGAAAATATCAAATGGTATCTTACTCTGCCAAGACCAAAGGAACTGTTCAAACATTCGAAAAATTAGGTAATGACTTTTCTCAAGCCAAGGAAGGAACATAATTAACAGTGAGGTAGATCATTGCCTGCTGGGAGCAGGAACTTCAACCCACATCTCTTTCTCACTCTCTGATTCACTCTCTGTTTAGGCCTAGCCTATGTAAATAGCAGCTGAAATCTATTGGATGGACAACATAAAATTATTTTGCTGCTAATCACACTTGTTCTCAAGAGATGCACAGTCAGATCCAATGGGAAATTGGGACTATTGGCCTGTTCAGGACCACTGAAAGTAAAGAAGCACTGACTGATCCACTTGGACCAAACCACCACCTCTCACAGGATGCAATCTCACCGCACACAGCTGTGAATGTATTTCTGCAAGAATTCTGCAGATGACAAAGTTCTCCAACTTCAGGGCTGTCAGCTTTGAACCCTTCACCAGAATTTAATTTGCATTACAAGAAAAGAAGGATAAAATGTTGTTTGTTGCCTTTTTTTCCCCCCTTCCAATTTCCATCCAGCAGAACAAGGCAAAAACTTTCCTTTTGACTGAGATCAACCAAATGTCATTCTGCCACACTCCGCTCTCACTAGTCACTGGCATCACAAAGTAACAAAGGTGCTGTTCTTGCCCTGAAAATCATTATCGCCTTTAAAAATTAATTCCCTCAAAGTGCTACAGAGACTAGTGTGGGGAAAGGGAAGGTGAAGAGAGAGACAACAGTTCTTCCTGCTCTCCAGAGACCATGTTGCCCTACAGCTCTTGGGTACTGCACAACATTTAACTCCTTGAAGCCTTTTTTTTTTTTTTTCTTACTTGCTTCTCCCTTGGCAGCAACTTCTTCAAACTTGAAAATCAGGACATGAGCCAAGTAAATAAAAAATAAATAAATAAATAAAGCTCAATGTCTATAAAAAGTACATAGACTAACCTGCTTAATTATTAACAGGTAAACACAACAAATTCTGAATTATTTACTTAATCTTTTTCAGCTACAAACCTCAGCCTTTTAGAGCATGAAATACATGCTTTATTTTAGGACACAAAACAGATATTTTCTACAGGCTGCATGGACAATTTTTTTTTTTTTTTTTTTTTTTTTTTTTTTTTTTTTGAGGTGAGGTTGTTCTCAGGAATACACACTTCTTATTAATCCCAAAATACCATCCCGTAACTGAACCCTTCTGGAATTTAAAATAGAAAAATAAAATCTTTAGCATAAAGATCCAGTATTCAGGAATTCACTAGTGAATGAGCTCGCTGTTCCTGACTTACAGCTGAGCATCCTCTCCTGCCTCTGTGACTGTGCTCGAAATGAGCTCGGTAAAGAGGGAAGCTGCTGATGGTTCCAGCGAGCAGCTCTGCAGTGAAGGATAAAACAGCCTCTGGTACCATCCTATCCTTTTTCTCGAATAAAGCCCCGCTGCCAAAGTAAACCTTGTCTGTGCCTCAAACAGAACAAGTCACTGGTGCATGTCCCTGATGATCTTACAAGGTACTGCTCGAGGCCTGACCTCTGGCTGAGTCCGTCTGCACATTTTCCTTTTTCCCATATATCATTTTGCCTATCTCACTGTGGATCTGGTAGAATCTTTTCTATAGATCTATTCAAAATATGCATGGAAAATGCGGGAAGATCCATGTTCCTTCCAAAAGGTGTGCTAAAATTCAGTTCTGCCCATAATGAATTCAGTATGTACCCTTAGAGGTCTTCAGCCTTCAGTAGCGTAGAGCAACACAGTCTCGTTCCCAGGAACCTCAGGCCACCACAGAGTCATTATCAGCTAGAAAAATGCTACATCATGATGAGTGAAGAAACGTGACCTCTCTCAGTTCGCCTCTCTTTGGGGGCGATTCCACAGTGCTGCCTTTGAAGCCCCAGATCAATAAAAATAGGTGTGTTACGCTGAATCTGCTCAGTGAGAGAGGCCACTACGAGTCTATTCTATTGCTCTCACACACAGAAATTTGCATCAGAGCATTTCAGTGGCATTTAACGAGGGGATCATACACTACCACTCCCTCCCTTATCAGATCTATAAACCTGCAGCAATACAGCATGTGACATCTTATAATTCATTATTCACCCACTCTTAATTGTTACAACGGTCCAACATAATTTCTTTTTTTCCTGTCTTTAAATATTGATTAAAATTATTAAAATCAATGTACAACACCTTTTTTCTTTGCCTACCAAAGCTTTCCAAAGGTGCAATTCAGGAGATGAGACAGTTAACCACAGGGTTGGCTTAGATGTTAATTTAGGTGGCCTACTTATGTTAGCAACATTTTATTAGCACGTTATGTTCTATGTTTAATATTTAGTATATTGTGTGAAAATGGTTTACTATGTAGTGCTCACGTACCTGACTTACAAATTCTGTTTGACACAGAGAGAACAGCGTGTAAGTAATGCATGTATTTCTAAGTATACCTAAGGCTACAAAAAATAAGGATAAACAGAAGACAGGTAAAGAAAAGAAATCACAAAAAAAATAAATTGATGATGGAGTTAAGCGCTAGTTTGTAATATATAGACTAAAGCATGAATAAATGGGTAACTCTCATCCCTTTAACTTTTGATTTCAAAAATTTCAGTAAGCCTTAGAAGCTGCGAAAGGAGAAAAGGAATTTCTCAATTGGTGAAATCTGCAAAAAACATCCAAAAAATGCCCCTAACCCTTTTATATCTGAGCAGACTGAGAAAGACAAACGTAGGTCTCTGTTGGAGCTCACAGGGCATTTTTCACCAGGCAGTTAAGCAAGCTCTGCCATCATGAGCCACGTGGCCTTTCTAGGGTGTTCTCAAACTGTGTACGTTGAAAACCCCGTGTGAGATTCCCTGCGCACAGGCCACAGAGCTTTCCAAAGGATGGGAACTCAGCTGGCACAGGGGCAGATCTTCACAGAGTAGCCAGAGCACAGCATAATGTGACGATTCTGGCTACTTAGTTACAGCTATTTTGGAGGTACCGATGCCTAGGAACTATCACTGAAATATTGTCTTTACCCTTCCTTAGTTATGAGGAAAGTACGCTGGCTTTCACTCTCCCCCAACTTAACAAGCGAGTCAAAGATGAAACCAACAGGTTTTTCTAAGGCCCATGTAAAGGAAAAGTCTTCAAAACTAGGCCTGAAGTGAAGAGAGCCAAACGCAGTCCTGATGCCACCCTTACTCAAAGGCTGGATTTAACCTAACGTCTTCAGCTGGATCCTCCTTAACCGCCGAGTTACCCGAGCCACGTTAGACACGGGCAGCTTGCTTTGCTACGTGCCCTTGTGCAAATATGAACAAGAACTTTTCCTAGGGAGAAAAGAGGCCTTCACCTCGATTCTAACTCTAGCCCTTGATTTCTAACCAGAGAATCATTCACACTCATCCAAAATACGTGTTTCTGAGACCCTCTGATGACAAGGGAACGTATCACTGAGGAAGAAGGATGCTAACTAACACCTGAGGGCAAGTTGCCTCCAAGTGAAGCCCACAGAACAGCAACGAACAAAGGGAACCTCCACCAAGAGTCAAGGCATCTGGTCAGCAATCAAGATGCTGTATCTCTTTGCCTTGCAAACACTGCAATTTTTCAATATATTTATGCATCCTTTTACAATGGTGTAGCTAAAGCGTTAGCAAATACCAGACCTGTTTTCTGCAAAAGTATATAATCACAGCAAAAGCCTTCTTTTCACTGGTGAAGTATTTCCAGCATTTTTGCAAAGGATCCTTCCTGTTTATCACAATCCCTCACAAAATATCAGTCCCAAAGCAGTTCTGAGTTACTTCAGTGAATGTTTTGTCAAATGACATTCAAAACTAGTTTTATTTTGGAAAACAAAAACAAAATTAAATTGAGTCTATTTCACATTCTTTTTATTCTGAGTACTTTATTGAATTTTTCAAAATTATTCCAATGAATGTACAACAGTTATACGGTATATCCTAAAACAACTCACAATAGAGAATTTCACTTCACATTTCCTCTAGGAAAAAGAAAAAAAGAATAAAACCAAAAACAATCTACAAAACCGCTTTGAAAATGTGTCTTTTGCCAGTTATATTCAGTGGGGGACATTAAAAATTCAATATTTGCCACTTTGCAATGACTTCTGGACACAAAACAGTTCCTTCATGCTGCTATAGGTTTCTCTAGTCTAAAGGAGAACTATAAGGAATATACACACTTGAAATAGTACTGAATATGAAACCCACAACACAGCTCAGACCCTCTCATGAATTACTGCTTTATTTTTTCTCATTATTTCTATCATTCATTATAGTCATAGTGTTTATTTTTTAAAATGATTAATATGTAAAAATCAGTACATAGAGACTATGTAACAAGAATGGATCTAATTAAAAGTTAATATTCTTGCAAAAATAACTATTGTATTAATCAATATGAAGACTTAGATACTCAGATCAGCAGGACATTTTTAGTTCTAACATTCATCCTGCTTTAAGGACATGAGGACAATTGATTCAGTAAAATCTTAGCTGAGACACATCCACCACAGCAGACATTCACACTAAAAACACGCTGGGAGCTCTCTGGCAAGACAGTACCTAAGTCCATCACCAGAACGTCTCATATTTTGCTGAACAAGTATGAAGTTTGTAAAGAACTAACATCCGAAGGAAACAATCCAAAAGGGACTCTACATTTTCAGCTAGGCATTCACCAACAAAAACCAAAGGATATTTTTTGAACAAACTAATCTTTGGTGTAATCTTACCCAAATCAATGAGATTTAAAGATGAATTCAACATACCAATGTAATGCACTAGAGATTATTAATTAACAGCACTATTGCAAATACTGTTTCCTGCTGCCTCTTAAAACATATGATCTATTGGCTATTTTTCTACTGATGTTTATATTTGTATTTATTGACTTACTCAAATCACATTTTCCTCAAACTTCTGCAAAATGACCTTCACTTCTTTCCAGTACCACAAGTTAATGGTTTATTCGGGGTTTTGCATTCTTATGCAAAACAAAGCCAAATTAAGTTTCTGAAAGACCTGCAAAACTACATTTTCAAGTAATAAATTGTTCATATTATAGCACAGTTCAGTGTCCAGGGATGTCTATCTACTAGGCACTCCTAAGGCATGGACTGGGAGAACATGATCTCCTCAAAGAACCTTCCAGAGAAGTCAGGCAAAGAGCACAGAGGAGCCAAGACGCGCAGGTTGGAACTACCTGGCTCAGGTTATGAAGGAAGAATGTGACGGTACAAAGCTAATCTGTATCTCAAACTACACTAAACTGCATTGATAACGAAGCCTTCCACTCTATTACTTAATATTAAGGTCACTCCAAAAATCCAAATATTGTATTTGCCCCATGAACTTAGCAATTCCAAACATCCTACTACTTGGCATTTGCTTATATCTATGCACAAATCTCAAAGCACTGTATACTTTGAACAAAGCAAAAACAACTAGGAATGCATTACCGTCATTTTGCAAGTGTATTAAAAAGAATGAAGGCATTAAGGGGGAATTCATCTCATCTGACTTTGGCCATTAAGAAGACACTCTTGTCTAGGCATCTTCTATCACCATTTGGAAGAGACAGGCACATCGAGCAGGCGGATTCCTTCTTTCAGCAGGGAAGTGGCTAAGTCACTCACTGGAGAAGGCTTTGCCATTCCTTTCTCTACAGAGGTAGATGCTTAGACAAGATGCTTAATGTTTAGTTGACTATGGTGAAACGAATCCCACTGTAACAGAGGAGCTATCACTGGGACAACCTTCCTGCCTTATTACATTTCACCTTGCTCCATTAGACAGTCTTCATCTTTTTCATTAGCATTGGCAGTGCTGCCTGTTCAGAAAGGCTTTATTTATTTATTTATTTGGTGCATACATTACATTTTTAACCAAATGTTTGGGCTTGTTCCAAGCAACAGCAGTTAGGACCTCTGCCATAGCTAGCCTATGGTAATCACTCTGTGATCCTCACAAACTCCTCCTCCTCCTCCTCCTCCTCTTGGTGTTCACACATTTGTTCTGTTGGTACCTCATACTTTATTTTTTATCTACTACTTCTTTGGGAATATAAACCGAAGATCCCCTGCTTGAACAAGATGTCACATCATTGACTTTTCTTTTTTGTTTTAATAAAACGAATGCAACCACTCTCACTCATGCCCATCATAAACTCTTGAGCTGCCTTGGAAAATATCCCTTCCATACTGCATTTCTCCTTCCCACCCCCAACAATATTCATCCCTCTACCTATATCTCCTATATATACACACTTATCTTGCCACAGCACAAATATTTGAAGTATTTCCTTGATACCTCTTCTAAGAGGCAAAATGGTGATTTGCTGAGGCCTGTATGTGCTATAACATACACAATAACACACACATGCTACAGGTTCAGGGCAGGTGGCTTGACCAGCTCATCTGCTGACAAACTGGACAAACAGAACTGGCAATTTCTTAAGTCTAAATTTTGGCCACAGCTGCTTGCACAACTGACAGACCAAACAAATGGTTGTAAGTTATAAGGTCTGGCTAAGAACAGGGCAGCAGTGAGAGCACAGTGCAAGCCCAGCTGGAATAGTCACAACGCTGTTATCGTACAAATAACGGCTATAAAATCAACTCTCATAAAAATGAAAATTTTCAAAGAAAAGTGATGAAAAGTCTGCTATCAAACACTGACTGCAAGGTCTATTAGCAGAAAAGGAATTATCTATGAACTCCAGTAAAAATTAATTTCACTGTAGCTAAAATAAATCTAAAATACAGAAATGCTTGTATCATTGTCTCTGAAAAAACATCAGATGTTTGAGGGGGTCCAGAAATGCTTGACCTTCCTATGTGCAACTTGCACATAAAATAAATCCTATACTTCACTGCATGATACGGTCTTGAAGCTCTGAATTAACTGTGAAAAAATATTTCTAGTATCCCTTCCTTTCTGAGTCTGAAAAGGGATGAGAGAAGTGCAGCACCTCACGAGTCAGATTTTGCAAGTGCAAACTCCTTTTCTTTCAGCTGCTGGCAGAAAGCAGCAGTTACCTGCCTGTTAAAGCACTCACGTCCTGCTTTCAAACCGAGCACAGCTGTGTGGCGGGCCAGCCCGCCCCTTGCATACTCACCACGAGCCCGGCACTTGCCATTCCTCCAGCTGCTAGAAACACCAGCCTCAGACTCGGTGCTTCGCACTCTTAGCAAGTTGCGCTGTTTAAAACGAGAGCCGTATGCTAACGGTTCCCACGGCGCCGTTCGTATCGCTGTGACCAACGGTTGTCTGTTCCCAGCACAGAGGAACCGATACCTCGCGCGGCAGCTAAAGACACCGTGCTCTGCTTCCCGGCCGGGGAAAGGGGACAGAGGGACATTAAGGAGCTGCACTCCAGCTACATTCTCCTGCCACCGGGAACCGAAGCAGTGACATTTATAGAGCCGGCAGGCTCCTATACTAAGGAGTGGGGAGGCCTCCCTGGGCCTGAGGAGTGGAATGGTCTCTCCTGGGAATAAAGCTGTGCTGCAGATCTTACCCCCTTCCTTACTTCTCTGATCTGCCTCTTCCAAATGTCTCAACGTGCAGCTGCCTCTACTCCTTCCCCGGCGGAGCGGACGAGAGTGCCAATGGAAACGCTCTCGCTTAACTCGGTGACAAGTGTTTTGTACGATCCCAGATCAAACAACTGCCGGATTCTCCGTCGGCTCACACACGGCCTGCTAAAACCAGGCCAAGACCACAATAAATATGTGCTATGTGCTTACCTAAAATGGTGTCTTTCTTCCTGATGGACCTGCTAATAATTCCCACGTCCAGAATAAAGTTGCCAATAGATCTTTTCTACAATTTTTTGAAAAAAAGTAATCTTAACAATTCACCAGAGCAATATCCTTATCTCTGTACACAACCATAAGCGAACTATCCATATCAGACCAACCTACATCATGCGCAGGAATTAGACTGATTTGTTAATATTTATTTTTAAAGGGATAGGAAAAAAAACTTAACTGTGAACTTTCTGCTTTTGTTAATGATTGAAAAGTTATTTAAATATTAACTTTATTTAATTAATAATTTATATTACAGTCCTAAAATTTACTTACAACACGTATTAGCCAAATCTGTTTGTTGTTCTGGAGACAGGTGGAGAGAGCAGGTGAGGTGTTCAAACAAAACAACACAGGTTTCAAGGAGGCACACAGAGCATGTCATATTTATCTGAGAATACATCTATTATTTACTATGGACCAAATGTGCTCAGAGGCTAAATGGTCCCTTTCAAATGGCAGAAGTTTTTTTTTTTTCTCTTTTCTCTCTTTTTTGTTTAGTACAGTATGCCCCGATACACCGGAATAACTCTATTTAAATGGAATCTTTATTAGGTAATTTTTAAATGGGAATTACGGTATGTACTAGCAAAAAAGCTGCTTGACTGTTTACTTATCCCTTATTTACAGAAGCCAAATATTTTACCAACGGTCAAGATGAAATATGTTATCAAAAAAAAAAAAGAAAAAAGAAAAAACAGAGAAATTTTTTATATTAAATCACATTTTAGCATGCAGAAATTCTATTTTCCAGGTCTGGTCATCTTATTTAAAAAAAAAAAAAAAAAAAAAAAGAGAAAGATAAAAAAAAGGAAAAGGACAATAAATTGAAGACTATCTTACTTCAACAGTAATAACTGGTGCCCCCAACACTTTCCATCACAAATCTCACTGGCACGATTCCTGCTTTACAAGTAAGAAAAATTAATCTCAAAGATGACTCAGGGGTGAGCTAAAGAACAGAAAAGGGCTTCCAAACTCCCTGCCTTGTGCTTAAATGATTACATTACTGTTTCTGAATTAGTGATATTACATCTGCTTCTTTAAATGAACGAATCCTGTATTTTTACAGTCTCCCTTGCACGTTCGGCTGTGTGTCTGTATTTACATACACCACTATCCTGACTAAAATCATACATCAAGCAGGTATCGCAACCGTTCAAACTTGAAGGTGGTGGGAAGAAATCTGTCCTTCCACGCTGGGTTTCTGGGTATGGCCCCGCCAGGCCGCCAGGTACCCCCGTTCAGCCGACGCCACGCGGCACACAGGCTTGCGTAACCCGCAGCGTGGCATCCCGGGCAGCACCTCCCAGCCGCGTGGCGCTCGACCAAGAGATGCTGCCTCCGAAAAAGAAGTTTAACTCTTGAACTGAGACTGCCAGTGCCCGAAAAAAATCTCAGTGAAGTTCCAGGTATGTTAGAAAGCCTGGTAATTTTTTGCAGTATTAGCAAGGATGGTGGTATGGGAAGGAGAAGGCAAGTGGCTAAAGATATTACTGAAGAGGATTATTTTAATATTTAGGGTGACAGAGCCCTGGAACAGGCTGCCCAGAGAGGTTGTGGAGTCTCCTTCTCTGGAGATCTTCCAAACCCACCCGGATGCCACCCTATGCCCCGTGCTCTAGGGGTCCCTGCTGGAGCAGGGGGTCTAGATGATCTCTAGAGGTCCCTTCCCACCTCAACCATTCTGTGACTCTGTTATTGGACTATTAACCCTCTGCATGATCCTATTTAGCCAGGTCCAATTTTTTATGAACAATATCATTTAGAAGCACTATATTTGAAATTGCTGTTGACCACCTAGCATTTGGAAATAAAAATAGTTATGATTAAACACGGAAAGCTCATTTGAATGCAGTCTGAATGCAGACTGGGTTTCTAGCTACTAAAAAACAGCTCTTAATAAGAAGATATCAGGGAAAAAGCCATATGAAATGGTATTTTTTATATAATTTGTGATCTGTGTATGCTAGATACACCTCATAATGAATATGACCAAATACTGAACACGAAGTAAAGAACAAACCTTTTGTGTTGATGCAAAATTTGAGTGGCAGGAAAAAACATAACAGAAGATAAGAGTTTTCATTCACAATGCCATGTAAATTAAAAAACCATGGATACAAAAGAGTAGAAACAAGAAAGGTAATATAACAAACTTGCATTTCACCCTCCATCATTACAAGGATCAAAACAGGGGCATACATCTTCATTCTAGTCAGCTGGTCACTATAAGAAAAAATTATAGCAGCTCATACAAAAAATAAAAAAATCAAGGATTCAGTATATAACAAACTGAGTCAGAGCAAAACATAACAAAGAAGGAACAAACATACTAAAAAGTTTTAACTTTTTTTTCTTTTTTTTCCAAATAAGTAGCGAGGTACAGATGGAAGTAAGGTATAACCCTTTTTATGTGAGCACTTTACCTTTAACTTCACTGGGAACAGCGTGAAGCTGAGAGATTTCCCTTAGCAAGCCTATTTTCTATTTAAATAGGTCTTTGCTGTGCTGTAGCTGCAGAGCCAGAAAAAAAAAAACGAGGCCACAATTTTATGTGGTCATGCTTGCGTGGTGGAAAAGCTTTTGTGAGGATTTGATGTTGTAACTGCATTTGTACATCTGGGCCCTCGCAGCCCCTCAAAGACTTAGACGTCTACAGACACTTAAACGGATTATTAAATGCCTGTTAGGAGGTGAGGTGGATTCAGGACACCGCCACATCTGAACTCTGTATATGCAACTGGACTGACATTTCATTTGGATACTTAAAGCATTAATGTTATCATATCCTCTAGACCTATGCTAACAAGTTTGATGTAACAGATGGGAGCTTTCTCAAAAAAATGTAAACAGCTGATCTGAGAGCCAGCACTTTCTATAGACAGACATTACAATGAAATACAGCACTCTACTGTTTATTCCAAACACACGGTAACAGCTTTATAAGGAGACCACTTCATATAATGAAGAAATACAGCAAACTTAGAAGGAATACACCTCAAGAATTTGTTCCTCTTTCACTTTTAAACAGAGCATTCTTCTTCCAATTTGCTGCTTCTGACCTCTCTATCCAAGTAATTCCAGAAAAATATTGCCCACTATAAACCAGAGCAGATATAGGCCCATTTTTTTGTATTAATATATTACAGACAACTTTACTGATTGTAATGTTTTTCCTTAAACCCATACCAACAAATGTGTTCCTTCATAAAACCAGATAAAGTAACTATTTCATAGAGATGAGAGGCCCAAGAAAGCAGACTTGTTTCAGGAAACAGGGTTTAACCTTTCTTGCTGGATTGCTTTCTTCAACTCCTGTCTTGTACGTGTACCTTAACGGTGTGTTAATGATGCAAATGATTACAAATACATGACCATCTAGCATATGAATTTTTTTGCATTGTATATTTGCTGTAATAAGGCTGAAATGAATAATAGCAACCTGTGTCTGTGGTTGCTTCTCGCATGATTTCTGTGATGCTGTAATAAGAGACACTAGATGTGCAGCGCTCTGGAACGATCGCTCTAATTACTGTAGTGTTTACTACAGGAAATTGCCTACTGGTCAGCCCTGTGCAGAATCCTTACCAGGGAAAGGGGATGTATTTGTCTGCAGAGTGAAACAGAAAGCCTGGTGCAGCATTAGCAGCTGCTCTTGAGACGGTCCTCCTTTATCTAGGGCAAAAGATGGAAAGTCAGAAAATCAGGCTGCTTTAGAGCAGTGCTCCCAAGTAGACAGCATCATCTCAGGAATTAATCTAACTCAGAGAACAACAGAATTGGATGCTAGAGCACAGTAAACAGTGAAAGCAGAGCGGACTCACAGGATGGGAATTGCCCAAAGCTAGTGTGGAATCTCTGTAGTCAGAGTTCAACTTGCGTAGCCTTTCATTAGGATGCTCCTCTCCTCCTATGAGTCCATTACATGCCTTGATAATATTGCCCCTATGCATCAGAGAAGAAATATTCACATTTATTAGGCTTATGAGAGTATAAAAACATTAAAAGTGGTTCTGGTATGGCAACTCTTATTTTGCAGTTCTCTATTTCTAACTTCCTTCATCATTTCTCACTCTCATCCACTTAGCACTTCCATTTATTGTCTCAGGGCCAGATTTTCAGTACTTACTGTTCATCTCCAACTCTCTCTGCAGCTTTATATGACAACCAAACTGACTTCCCTGCTGTCATTTGGGATACTTTAACACTAACTGGGCAAAGTCCACATTCTGTTACTTTAAATATATCTCAAGTATCTAGCCACTCAGTGCTTCAGAGATCTCCAGACTTCAATTTACATTCTTTAAGACAACGTTTTTGCCCAAGTCCAGTATTTTTGTAATATAACCTTTATAAAAAACAAATGTTCCAGTACATGCAGAAGATTAAAAGAATGAAGGAGGTACTCCGCTGTCCTTTAATTTTACATGTGTTTAACGTTATCTTAGGGAGATGTACCCATTTTCAGTTCGAGTCTGATCTACAAACTATTCCGGGTGAGTGTGCGAAGAGCTGGCGTGCTGGCTGCTGAAGGAAATGGGGCCAAGCTAGGAGTGGGCACGGGATGCTCAGTGGCACAACCCAACGGTTGATGGACCGCTCTCCTACAGCCTTGTCCTTGGCTTCATCATCATCACCATCAACACAGGGGCAGTTGGGCTGACAGGTTTTGTTCGGCCTCGCACAGACAGGAATCAGCTAGATTTTTTTTTTTTTCCAATCTGGGTTCAGCTACCAAACCCTTCTTCCGGTTGAGGGAGTGGAGATGAAAGCAGGATGTTTCAATTAGGCTCACTATAGAGACGATCTGGAGCTGCAAATTAATTGATTCGGAGACCAAGAGGGACAGCTCCTGCATAATAGAGGCCACGGAATCTCGCTCCGTAATTACAGTTAAGTTCAGCTCAAAATCCAAGAGAAATCAAAGGTGACCATATCAGGCCTATCTCTAATCAAAAGTGGCTCTTTCCCTCACAACTAAAGGCAGAATACTCCAGGTCTTTTTCTGTTTCAAAAAAGGCCTTTTGGGTTTAAAATGAACCCGTGTGAATAATCTTTATTCCATCATGGATGAGAACAAATTTTCCACTGTTGTATGAAAAGACTAGAACAATGAAAGCATTGGGAGGGGAAGTAGTAGGGGGGGAAGAAAACTGTGCCTTTTTGGCAGGACTCGCAGAACATTAGTTAGGCTAGGTGGAGTCCTGCTGGGTTTAACCAACTGCTCAGATCCCCTGCAACATTTTACTGGCCCCCAGCGTTGTGCTGTACAGCTCAGAACACGGTGAAAAAGCTCATATGTACATATATTTTAAAAGGCACAGGACTCTTGAGCACACATCCAAAGCAGATCAATTGCCTTTGCAATATTCTCAGAACAAAATGTTCCACCAGCAGATCTGATAAGAAGAGCCAAAAAATGGAAAACACTTGCTACCAATTTATTGCAGTCACCCATAAACTATTACTAGAACATTATGTATTGGGGTTCAAGCCAGAAAGCTATTAAAGCGGACTGCACTAGTGTCTTTCCTCTGTGCTACTGAAGCATTAATAAGTCCTTAGAGAATTATGTTTATGTTGAAAGAACCATCATATAATCAAATTTTCACACACACACACACACACACACACACACACACAAAATGCCGCTCTTTGTAGAACTGCTGCGCGCCCTTGCTCTCTCCCCCACATTGGCCAGCATCTCCGCAAGTACCATCCTCTTGCTCTGCTTCTGTCTGCCCAAGCCCTGGTGTAAATACTTGGTGTTCCAAGTTGGATAAATATCAAGATAAATGGTGCTAACTAATAGTGTTAATGGGTGCAGGATGCACTGCATCTTTCCCCCTGTTGTCTCTGCCTAAATGTCTTTCTCACTCCTCTCAGATATACTCTGGGCAAGGAGAAAAAGAGTTAAAAGATACTGCTCAAAGGGTATCACTCCTTTTTTTTTTTTTTTTTTAAATAAATAAATAACAAACAACCAGTTGTGTTCTATGGGATTACGTCTTTAATCTATGTTACATGAAAACCTCTAATAAATCAAAAAGCTCCTTTCTCATTTAGGAGCTAACAGCGATGCTCAGCAAGATCATGATTAACCCATTGATTTTATGTTTTTACCACAACAGTTATAAAAAAGGGGACCCTGGCACTACCTCACCCGCAATCCCTTAAACCGAGAAATCGTGAAGAGTTAAAACGAACTAGGTAGGCCTCCACTCCAGAAAGATGTCTGATTCCATCTGAATTAAGTTATGCCTAAAAAAAACCCTTGTTGAATTCCATGAGGCAGCCCGAGCCCTCCGCAAGCATTTATTCATACGAACGTAAACAACTGATTTAGCTAACCGATGTAATTTGCTGCATCAGTGCTAGCGCTGTTACACAAACCGTTTCACCTAGAGCTCCCATTCCAAGACCTAGAGGTTGTGGGCTGGAGCAACAGTAGGTAATTCTGCAAAGGCCAAGTTTAGGGTAAGTTTGGGATAACTCAACGTCTTTCCTGATTTCCTGTCCAGTCCCTCCTTGGGGACTGGAAATCTCCAATGGAGGGAAACCTTGGGGAAACCAGTGGCTTGAGAGATCACTGGCTGCAGTGACTGCTCTCACTGGCTAGAACTAGTTGAACTTAGTTGCAAACAAGGAGAACCTGCAGCAATAAAGGACCATCGCAGTGGCCGTAATTACCAATTTTGTTATTATGGGAACTTGTTGGACAAAATGTCATTACATTTGATCACACAGTCCTGACACACTTCTAAGAGCCTGATCTGCCAGTGTTTAGCACTTGCAGCTCTCACAAGGTTGATGGAAATTGCAGAAACTTAGTATCTCCTTGCCTTAGGCCTTTAGAGAAAAACAGAAGATAGCAGGTCAAATGTATCCCTCAAGTAACTTCACCTGATCCCACTATGTCTACTAATCTCTTGATTAATGACTGTAGGATATATTGCTTCCTCTAACAACACATTTATGTGTAGAGTTTTTCTGCCTGCTTGTGTAATTAGTTACATTCCAATCAAACTGGCAAAAAAAAAATAATAAGCAATCATTTCTACCTGCACTAGTGCACAGGGCGCCAGAGAGTGATTTTGCAGTAGATAAACAGACCAAATCTACAACTAAATCTCCTGAATCATAGCTTTATGATCTGCTGTCATCATGAGAATCAATGAAATTTTTTAGTCTCCTTTTTGATTCTTCAAAGGATATATAAACGCGTGCTGGCATAACCACATATAAGTGAGAGGCCCCAAGAACAACGATGAAAGTCTCACTACGCCGAGAAAGTGGAGTGAAAATACTGAAGCAGAAGAACATCCTCCCCCAAAGGAGGAGATTTCATCTAGAACCGCAGTGACTGAATTATTCCACCTTCTCCTTCAGCTCCATCTGTCCATACACTTGCAAAAAGTTGTCCACTGCTTCCCTGAAAGGTTTACATTAAGAGAGAAGTTTGCTGCCCAAGAGAAATGTCCTAGATGTTTTCTACGCTTAAAAAGCAGGATGTGCCTAATATGATTTTGCTGTAAAGGGCAACTGAAGTATGGTATTAATAAAAAATAAACTATGTTAACTTATGTTAAATCTTTCTCTCTTCTCCAAAAATACACAACTGAAAAAACCCTACCATGTTAGTATTAACACACAAGCAAGTCCTCTCCATCTGCCAAATATGTAGGTCATTTCAATGAGTGACAGAGACAAAGAGGCCTGATTTTAATTCACGAAATATTCCTGCTAATAGCAAAGTTATTGAGACATCTGTTAAAAGACTGACCTGTTATAATGGGGAGAAATTGAAAATGACTGGAATTTCTATTTAAATTAATGTTACACTATTTTACTGGGCATTTTAAAGAGGTACTGCTATTAACAAGAGCATTATATAAATTAAAAACAGGCAAGCGATAATCCTCCAGATAAAAATCTAGTGCTGTCTTCTAATGCTATGGTATGAGATTTTATTTGCATGGGCATTGTGTGTATATATTACAATAGAGCAGATACATAAAAAAAATCTTAGAGATATAGCAGCCCATTTAAAAGTTTGGCAGGGAACAGTTGGCAGACTTTAAGAAAAAAAAAAGAAGTAAATATGTTTCATGGCCTGTATGTAATTGAACATTCTTCAGATTCCTCAAATGGAAATGTCAATACCATGGAAATCCTTGAAACATGGACACAGACAGATAAATGCGACTGACTGAAGCCAAACACCTCCACCCAGCATGAATAACAGGCCTTCAGACAAAAAAATCTGCATGATAATAAACTACCCAGTCAATGAAACTGGCAAAAAACATTCCAGCTTTTGCATTTGGGGTAGTGGTGTGGTAAACACAGGGAGGCGAAGGTACCTGGAAGAAAGCTGGCACGTGGACTGCACTGCAGATGCAAGGCAGGGATGGGACCTCTCTTCTAGCAGCACCCAAGCAGAGGGAGCTGCAGGCCAGAAGGGATCCCTGAAGCTGTGTGCAAGCACAGGGCCCCTACTCGTTGCAGAGCTAACTCCTCCTATGGCCTTTGACACAACAGGACCCATCACCAGGTTTCTGCTTTTCTTATTAACTGAAAGAAAAGGAAGCGCACTGGAAGACCTGTCTTGCAGGAGCCAGATTCCTCCTCCTTGAAGGCTGCATGCTGCTTCAGGAGCTCTCTGCTGAACTCAGTCTTTCATCCGGGCTCCCCACCAGGAGCCAGGATCATGAGGAAAATGCCAGGGCTCCCCTGGGCCACACAGTGCAGCGGCCACAAGTCTTGGGGGACTATTCCCAAGAAAACAATCAACACAACACCTCAATTCCATATTTAGAGGAAATGTGGATGTGCAGCAACCTTTCCTCTCTTTGCAGCCCACCAGGTGTCCATCTGGGCTTCCTCCCACCAAGAAATGAGGACACTCGGTAGCGCTGCTGCGCTTCTGGATGCCTTTGGGCTGCTAAGGTACTGAAGGGCAGGCAGCCCATGCGTGAACGGCCAGGTATAATTGGGTAACAGTCCCTCAAAAAGCTGTTGGGAGCTTCTGAGCTTCATTCTACAGGATAAAATATGACTTTGAAAGTTTACTACTAGAAGACTTCTATGTATTTTATAGCTCATTCAGGATTTCCTTTTTCTGAGCCTAAAAAATGCTGGGTAGCAGATCAATATATTTTCATCAAAAATGCACTTTTGTTTCTAAGAGAAAAAAATCAAAGACAAATCATTATTTGAAAAGTCTGGGTCATCCAAGATAAACTCAATACTTATGACAAAAATATTAGCATAAGCAGAAAATATAAGGTCTAATACATGCTCCTGCACCAGCATTCCCTCCAACATCCATTCAAGACATAACAAAGATGAAAAAAAAAATCACTTGATGTACTACCAATGTGAAGTAAAGTCAATTTTTATAACATCAGCTGGGCAAAGATCTGGTTATTACTCTTTTTTTTCTTTTTTTCCTGAGATACTCGATGAATGTTCAGATTTTTGCAAACATGTCTTTTATTTTTCCCCTCCAAGCTTGATTTTACATCTTTTCTTCTTGCTTTTTCCTTTTCTTATTGTCTAATGATACATCAACATAGACATGCAAAGTACATATAGCAGCAAGACAAAGTGTCTCCCCCAAAAGCCTACTAAGTGTGCAAAATAAAGATATGCTTTTCTTCAGCTACGTAAGCACTACGTATGGCTAACAACAGTGAGAAGGAAAAGTGATGATTTTAGGTTGCCAGTCCCCCTTTAGGAAAGCAATGTTTGGCCTTGACTTCTGCACTCCCCAAATTTCTCTGTGCAACTCCTTTAGTTTTGTAATGGTATTTCTGAACAGATTATATGTGTACCGTAACAAAGCAAGAAAGCAGCAAGCAGCACCTAGATGGCTTCTCTTCTACTTTCATAAGATAAAGGGATATTTTTATAGTATTCCCTCTTTGCAACTTTGTTTTCTTTTAGGGCAGGGAACGGATTCAAGGAACACCTTCAAATCCCTACTTAACAAACATCATCAATTAAATGTTACCTGAGCAGCGTAAGTCTATCCTTACTTGGTCTTTTAATGTCATTACAAGATGGTCATTGTAATACGTGAGGAAAACTGAATATGAGTTAGACCTGTGCCGCAGTATGTAAATGTGTCATCACTGGTTTCAATCCAGCAGCAAATAAATTCTCATCAGTGAAGGATCTGGGCCAGGGAATTTTCTAAATGTTTCTAATGTGAACATGATTTTCCTAACACTGCTGACACAGACACACGTAAGGTGCGAATGAACGCTCTGGAAGCAGTTACACTTTTTGTTCCTACATGTTGAGTATTTTTTACCATTTCTGCTGCTAGGAGGGACAGCCTAAGCAGAAGAGTATTCTCTGCTAGAGGAAGTATGAGGAGGAGGAGGGTTTTCAGCGGGGACCAGCTTCCCAGCCTGGTGCCCCATCTCTGCTACAGAGCAGAGCAGGCACCGATGCGTGCGTGGGCCCGGTCTAGTGTCACACACTGGGCCTGACTCAGCCCTCGCACTGAAGCCACGTGCCCAGCTCTGGCAGCTCTCCTAAAGAGAAAGCCCAGCACGAGGTAGAGAGTACCACAACCTAAACTGTGCAGCCCCTGTTACAGACTGAAACCAACTGCCCTGACAAAATTCCTGGGTAATAATTCCCTCGGTTTGCATCTCAACTCAGGCATCGTCCTCTCAAGCCACCACTGCAGAGAAAGAAAAGGCCCCATCCTACCATGCTGAGGGGACAGAGAGAGGATTTAAACTTTGGCAAGGGAGCTCATAGGGACAACTGGTTTTTGGAGAAGAGCACCGCCACCTCTGTCGAGCACTGAATGCTACAAGCTGAATAGGATTTTTTTGCAATTAATATATTGGAAAGTAGGAAAGGGGTTCAGAAGAGAACCAAGGTTTTTAATTAAGGACAACACAGATACTGGCTTCAGCTGTAGCAGGTAAGACCCTGGGACAAGACCTGACCGTCTGACTCACATAAAGGACTGAAACGAGGTTGTTCCACATCTCAGTGGAAGCTGCTCAAAAAGCAGCTAGCCACTCTGAAAGGATTCATGAAGTTCCCATTCTTGCCATAAAATCTCATAAATCATTAATAAAATTGGCAAAACCCTTTAAAAATTTTGAAACCAAATGTAGTCTCCACTACTGTCAAATTACTGCATTTCAGTGGTTAGGCTGCATACGCCTTTTGTTAAGTCCTGTTTCTCGCTCCTAGGTTTCATGGGAAAATTTAAAAATTCTCAGAAGTATGTGGATCCCCTTAACACAACATTGAGTTTTCTTTTAACAGAAAAAAAAATAGACTCTAAATGGAAGTGAGAAATCCAAACGGAATTCCTAACAGTATTGTGACATCCCCCTCCCCCCAAGTCTCCATGATTCTTGAGCATCTTTGGAAACGCATGGAGATGTAAGTAGAGCAGAGACAGACAGCAGAGATGTAAAATGCCAGCTGCATTACTGTATTCTTTAGAGGCACAAAATGAAAAGACCTATGGAGTTCAAAACTTTGTAAAGACTAGGACTTTGCAGAGTATAGAGCAACTTCAACTGTACAAACGGGTTGTGTTTTAACACAAAACCACACTTCAGTACAGACCTAGGATGTAAAGATCAGTAGTTTTTTCCTGAGGCTGAGAGCAGAAGCAAACAGCCTTCCTAACCTCCTGTGACGGATCTGCCCACAATAGCGTGGCACATGGAGTATGCACAAATAGTTTGTCTTAAAAGAAGCACGATCAGTGCAGGCTGTGCACAGGTAGCTTTGCTCATCCTTCCTCTGTTCCTGTTGGCAAGAGGCAGCCCCTCCACGCTCCAATCCCTCATCTAAGAGAGGGAAGTTACGGCACTGCCTTTTCTCAACATTCTGAGCCTAACCAAGGTAAAACTCAGTAAATATGAAGGAAATGGGGAACGTTTCCCAAAACTCAAGACTGAACTGTTATCTTGCAGTGCCACTGGTGGGTCGAGCTGGTGTTCCAGCTCTGCTGTTTTACCAATCTCTGTCTGGTTTATTCTAACCTAGTTAGTTTATAGTTTAGTTAAAAAAGAAGATTTTATCCTTTCATCTATGGAAAGAAATCCATCGTGGCAAAGAGTAACCTTCTCCTTAAAAGGTATCCTCATTACAATCCTTGTTTTCAGGCAACTTGGCAGGGTGGGATACGGGATGATGGTAGAGGAAATCCTACTGCTACTTCAAATTATGCTAGGATGAAATCACCACATGAGCTGTCAATCCTCATGAACACATTCAAATGCTTTTCATGTTTAAAAAAAGTCACTTTGCATGAAAGTATATTGAACAAAAGCTATGGGTTACATGCACAAAAGCTACTTTTCTCACCTCTCTCTCTCTTCCAGCCTTTTAGAGGCAGAAATGCCGGGTATACCATTAGTTTCAGCATGACGTGCACTCCTGAAGTTGGAGAACTTTAAATACTATACTAGTCATAAAATAAACATTTCAACATTTCCTTAAACTAGAAAAGGCTTTTAGGGATGGAACGCAAAGAGAAAACATAGGCTGCTGAAAGGTAGTAAGGAGAAAACCAGACTGAAAAGATTTAACCTGAAATACTTCTAAATATATTTTCCCATTCGCATTTATGAGTCCTAATCTACAGAGTTAAATCTTCCAGCAATTTCCAGTAGTACTGTAAGGTCTCTGGAATAGTCTGCCGGCCCAAATCCAAGGCTTCTGCCCTTTCCACTTTTTTTTTTTTCTCCTTCTACCACCACACAAATAATAACTGAAAAAAAACCCCCATCAAACTGGGTTTGCTCTACACTTAAGTGTTTCTCTGGGTATCAGATACTTATATTTCCAATCTGCAGACCAAAAAATAGGAAGTTAGATCTTAATGTGGGCTAGGAACACATATTAGCTGGTGTGGTCAGAAGCAACTAGAATGAAATTACATAAATAAGAAAAAGCTACAAGAGAGAAACCACTGGGGGTTGGATTGTGTTGATTTTTTTATTAATATTTATTAAACATTTCCTGAGAAAGAAAACTTTTTTTGCCACTGAACTTCTTCCAAAGAAATCCATTAAAAAACATCCAACTTCATCTCAGAAATATGGCAAGAAGGCAAAAAGTAACTGTGTTCACAAACTCAACCAAATTCTCTTTTCCCATTCATAAGCAGGGCAAAGAATTGCCCAGTTGCACATGGACAGAAGTGATGTGCAACGACCACCATGGAAACCTGGAATTTCAATTCAGCCTTACCAGGCAAATTCTCAGCAAGCCCAGATCATCCCAGGAAATGGAGCCAGGCTGACAGAAGGCCTCTGATTAATTTGGCCATCTATTTTGCCCAGACTGATGTTGGAATCAGGGAGGCCATGGAGGAAGCTAGAGTTCCATTTTTTGCTCATTACAGCTCATTAGCACAGTCTACCCTTAATAGCAATCGGAAAAGTCTTCAAGGGCAAGCACTTAACTTCAGTGCAGAATCTCCAAGTGGCAGCAGAATGGCTGAGCAACACCAAAGTGAAGGTGCTCACAGGTATCTTTCATGTCCACACAGTCTGCTGTCGTGATGCCTTCTTGGAGAAAAAAAAAACCCTATAAACACTGCATGAAAGAGCCAATTCCTCAGTGACATTTGGCACAGAGCAGAACTAATTACTACCTTTGCAAGATCTTCAGTGGCACCAACCCAATCTCTCCCATTCCAAACTGAAGCTACCAATGAGCTGCGGATACTAAACCTCGCCAAATCTGTATTTCGTATTTGGTTTTTATCAAACCCATCGCTGCCTCACCTAGCAATTCTAGTCAGTCATGCAGGACAAGAGGTGCCCAGTACCTCTTTCAAACAACTCAAGTAACCACTGCTTGCACAAATACCCTAGCCAGGTGGGAGAACAGACATCCCCTTGGCTATTTTTGCATCAGACAGCTGGTTCCTGGTCAAAGAGGCCGTTTCTATACAGCCACATAACAGAGCTGACCAAAAGAACCTGAGCCCAGCCCTGGTTCCTCCGCCTATGCGGCCTGGCCCATATCCACACTGCTCAGAACAGCTTTGTTTGGGACAGCTCAAAAAGGACAAAGAACCACAGGGAGAGCTAAGGAATAAGCTGTATGGATGGTCACACTTGTCAGGTGTTCAAATTCACCTCCTGATCCTATATAAATACATACATATATATTTTTTTTTTCTCCTAAGTGGAAGCAAAGTTTTGGAAATTTTATATATATACATATATATATATTTTTATATATATATATAATGTATATATATTTATATACATTTATATGTGTGTATATATATATATACTTTTTTTTTTTTCTCCTAAGTGCTTCCACTTAGGACTTCCACTTAGTGGAAGCACTTAGGAAAAAAAAAAAAAAAAAAAATATATATATATATGTATATATAAAATTTCCAAAACTTTGTGTGCAGTTAGGTATCTCCAACTCATTTTCAAAAGTGACTGGGTACTTCAGATCCTAAATCAAATCAAGCTTCTCAGAAATTCAGAGGGCATGATCCACTAATGACAATGGATCTTCACAAGAACTTCGGGCATGTCTCAATCTACTACTGAAATACTGGGCTAGCAGCTGGAAATGAAAAAGTCATACGTGTACTAATGGAGAACAATTGCAGAGTCAAGATTTAGTGAGAGAAAATTCAAGGAGGATCTAAGTATTTTTCACACAAGTTAGACAGATATGTAACAGAGAAAACCATTTCAAACACAAAGATATATCAACTAGCATAGCATTTGTTCCCCTGGGACTAAAGACAAAACCTCCACTTACTATCAGACGTACCAGTACTCAGTTTTTCAATCTCACCTGCCCGAGACTGTGCCACTCTCAATCCATTTCATGCAGAGAAATCAGTTTCCACAAAAGATGATCAAGAACTTCACAAAATAATACTCTTCTGAGGATTTTGACAGGTTCTAACCCACATACAATTTCTGCAAAGGAGAAAAAAACACCAAAAAAACAAGAAAACCCACTAATCCCAAAGAGAAATTTCAGGAGTATTTTGACCTATAATCATCTTTTTTTATATTATTCATATCTGGTTTAAGTGATGTCTTTTTCTTCCACATCTCAGCTTCCAATTTTTGGTATTTCTAGAAAGTGTCATTTAAATATGGTCTTCTGATACTTTTTCCCGCCAATATCATTCCCATGCAAAAGCTATGGAGGTACCCTTGACAGATTAGACACTGAAAAAATTTTGAAAGTATCAAGAAATAAAGTGCAATGTGTAGTTCTGTTGACTGCTCTGGATTAACTCCCAAAATTGGCTGATAGAAAGATGTCAGAACCTTTCCAAGAAGTTAAAACCTGCAGCTAATAAAAGAGGCTGCATTATGAAAAATTGGGCTCTTCTCCCTTTAAATCACAACCCATAGAGGCACTGCAGTAAATCCCTTAATCTCTTTTTAAGTAGCTATTTTATCCCAACTTCCTCTGTGGTTTATACCCTCAAAACATCTACACCACAATTCAAGAACAGCCTAAGTAAGGAGCTTCAAGTTCCTTTTCTTCAAAATATATCTCTAATAAAAAATAAACAAACAAGAGACCCACTATCCTGAGCCTGGCTCTTCTGATCTTTTAACCCTTCTCCCGAGACTGTGCCTCAAAACGAAACATTCAATACTTTTAAAACCACCATCACATATTCACTTAGGCAAGCCAAGGACTAAAAGGCTGAATAGTAGAACTTGCATCTAATTTTATCTCTGTACCACTTTACAGATGAGAAAAGTTAAACAGGGGCTTTAAGTCCCCAATTCAGTATTCATAGACAAATTTTCTGTATTCTTTACCACACTCTCTTACCAAAGCATTGGACAGATCCAAGGGGATCTGTCACGACTCAATACATAGGAGTCCAAGATCCAGGCGACGCACTCCAGGATTTCTAGCAAGTCAGAAGTGAACTGAGATTCAGACTCCCGAGTCTAAATCATTTCCTCATTTACTGTCATTTACTCAAATTGAACAGTGAAAGAAAAAATAATAACAATTAAAAAAAATTTAAGACAGAGGTTCAGTTAGAACTTTTAAAGGATGGTGATCTTTCTTGGGGAAAACCAAAGTGGTCTATTTAAGATGTTGGACCATGCATGTCTTCAAGCAAAGACAATTCCACAATGTCATAAACAGATGCCTGACTCATTGAACAAGAACATAAAAAGTGTTGGATTATGAAGGTGAAAGTGTTCACTTGCGCAGTCTTCAATTTAATGAGAACATCAAATGGTGACATGTAATTTTTTAAAAAATCACACTTTGTGTTTTCACAGACATTAACTGATCTTCACAGCCTTCACCACGGAGGCAGGTATCATTCTGCATGTTACAGAAGGTGAAATTCCAGGCAGAACAGTTGGGTAAAGCATCGAAGACCACAGAGAACGTCAAATGAGTGCCAAGGAGTGCATCTTTGCCCTCAGACCGATATTCACACCATGTCTCTCCAGTAACAGAGTCAGCTAGGCTCCTCATTTGATAATAAAGGTCAGACCTATCTTTTAGTCTCCATGAGGAACATTTTGCAATAAGTTCTCCATTTCCAGATCAGCATATGTTGACAGCATTTACGTCGTGATCTAAATGATCCCACTAACTCAGCAGAGGAAACACCAATGAAGGTTATGAACTGAAATGAGATCACCAGATTTTAAGGAACGTGCCAGAAAGGCAGATGGTTATACAGCAAGGAAAAGAGAGTATTATAAACTAATACCACATTCTACAATCCCCTTCTTTGTTTAGGCATATGCACTGTGACTATTTACTAAACCCACCTTACATCTTTACATTCCGTCATCTGCATCAGCGCTGAAATTTTGTGTTTGTTTTTGCTTAAATAGAAATAAACAGAAATCTTCACACCTGGTGCTCATATTTAAAGTCACAACACAGATAACGAACTACTCATGAACTGGGACAGGGACACTCAGTACATGAATTATGGGTTCGCATAACATTTCATACGTTTGTTTAATGCATTGCTTTGAACTTCTCTGTCCTAAATGTACGGGCTAAAGGGGCATATCAACACTTTCATGATGGTCCAAATCACCCTCTCATCACAGCAGTAGACTGACATGTCACAGAGTGTGAGATTAGGAGGTCATTAGAGCACAGAAGGCACAGATTAAAGCTCTGAACTGAGCCATATTTGTTCCTGAGGTGATTAAAAAAACCAGTCATCACAGGAAAAAAGAGCTCTGTTGCAATCAAAAAATAAGAGACAATGTATTGTTGAAAATGCAACATGTTGAAAATGCAAGGCTGCTTGGATTTTCTATACCAAATGTATTTTTTTGATATGAAAGATATATGATTTTGCTATGTCAATGCACAGTTTAACAATGAGATTACTTTTATTACAATGTAGCCTCTATATAAGTCAGTATCAGGTTGGCAGGCCTGCTACATTTGTTTCTGCATCAAACCCTAAAACAAATAAACAAAAGAACAGCAACAAAAAAATGGGTTTCCGACTTTGGCATCTTCTTATATTTTCTCTACAGACGACCAGAACTTTGCTGACTATGTTACCAGAGGAGCTGATAATTCTTTGGATTCCCCAAAACTCTCTCAACTGCAGCCCACTATGATCTGTTTTTCTGTTGTTGTTTTTGGTGGGATTTTTTAAATTATTATTACTATTACTATTGTTATTGTTATTGTTGTTATTATTATTATTTAATACAGCAAATTGGGTCTGACAGTTTGCTCATGCTTTCCGATAAAATCCATTGGAAAGAAGGGAATGAGGCAAGTTATCATGAAATGTCATGGGTATCCAGGAAATGCCAGCCTGGCAGCTGTCACAACAAAAAACTTCAAAGCAACAAGACTAACAACTGCCCTTACTAACACTGTATCATAAATAAAAAGCTTTAGGAGAATCATAATCAAGTTAGCAGGGAGAAAGAAGTAAAAATAAGGGGTAAGCAGGAACGGGATTTTCTTTTCCATTTTGAGGAGAGATCCAGATCCCCACAATCTCCAAACTGTCCTTGATTAAATAATCAAAATGTCTCATTCATACCCCCTCTAACCTTACGTTTTCTTGCTGAAAATTTTCAAGGAAAAATCCTTCCATTGTGTCCTTGGTGCAAGCACTCAAGGATGTGCCTTTCTCATGAGTTCTGGAAATCTTAAAACCCCTAGTCTCCTTGAAGGAAGTAAACGGATGTCTGCTAAACACTTAGGTTTACATAACATTTCTTCCTTCTTTTTTATTGAAAAAAAAACTTTTTAAAAAGCACTTCATATTTTGAGAACACTGAATGTTTTCTTTTCTTTTTTAGTGTTTTTTGGCAAAGTATGTTTTTGATTATTTAAAAATAATCTCTATTCTAAGCTGAATCTGACTCACATAACCTCCATACTTTAGAAACCACAATAAAAGTGCCATATATTAACTATAAATGAATAGGCAGTGAGTCAGTGAATAGTTAAAGACATTCCATGGAAATGCATGAGTTGTGTGCAAAATTTTTAAAAAAATATTCTATTTCATTTTTAGAATTAGCAGGATAGGTTACTGGGAACAAAGAAAGAAAATACTTTTTTTTTCTTTCTTTTTTAAAATTATCAGATGCAATGTGTTTTGTTTTCCTTACGGGGTTTTTGTCTACTATACAGAAAGACCTTCAGTGAAGTGACAAAAACATTGGTGTTCTCAGAGAAAGAACAGCCATTACTTGTACATAGTAAGGTTTTTTTAAATTACAAATTGTTAACCCTTTCACTGGGGATACCTTGTTCTTTGGCCTTTGCAAAGCCATTTTTCAGAATCAGCTTACCGAAATGACTTTGAAGAAATCTCACTTTCTCCTCCAGTTACTGAGTCTGAGTGTGCTTTAAGCAGTAAAAAAATAAAAGAAAAACAGTTGATGCTTCAACTTTACCAGGCTTATATTCTCAGCAATGTCCTCATATTGTATGTAAGAAGTTCATTAAATACTAACTGAAGTTTTCCATGCATCTTCATGTTTGCTGATCCACCCTGGGGAGTCGTGCCCCCTGCGGCGTGCATCCCAGATCCAGTAAGGACGGTATAAATAACTACATAGTAGTAGAGGACATGAGATAAACAGAATCCTTGCAGCACAGGCCTATGGCTATAAAAAGAGTCATAATAGAGCTCCCGTTCTATCAAATCCATAGCTACTGTCTGAAAAACAACAAGAACAAGTTCTGTTTTCCAGAACAAAATCTGATAGAACTAAAACATTTACCACAGAGGAACCTAAGGAAAAGGTTCACCATTCCCACAGGAACAATGGTCCATTTCAAGCCAGAAGAAAACTGACTGGACTCTTACCCAAGCATAAACTTTAACACCACGTGGGAAAATATCTGGGATGGGACTGTAGCGTTTCTGGCAGCCGTAATCATTCCCAGAAAAGCCATTAACCACAAAGGTGCTGAGCGCTCTGGAGGAGCCCAGCACAGAGCCAGGGAGAAATTCCCTGAGGAGGAATCCTCAGTTCTCCAGTGCGCCCTGAAACTGAGGGCTATTTACGGGCCTCCCTGTCATGGGCTGAGGCACAAAGCAGCCAAGGAGAGCGCCAGGCAGGCCGGGATCCCCTGCATCATCCAGCCCGCGCTCTGATATTCCTTGGGGAACAGAGGCAGCCAGGGCCCCCCTCCAAAATGGCAAATGGCGACAGCGCTAACTAGTTACTCATCTCACATTCCACTGTGAGTGCTGACGGGATCCAAAAGAGCCCGCCCTCCTACACCTCTATCTTTGGCTCACAGCAATATCAAGCAACCCTCTATGCTTAAGGACAGCTTGGGACAGTAGCCCTTTGAGCTTAATACTTAAATAAAAAAGCCCATGGCAAACAACTGGCAACCACTGGCAACCAATCTTAAGTCAACAGATGGCTTCTAACCATGATAAAATAAGGGGATCCTCAAACGAGGCAGGCATAGGAGATACTAAGCACCTCCCTGTAGCAAAAAGTAATAACTATAAAAAAGAAAGCACCTTCCCCCCAAACCAAAGCAAGCCTTTTCACCTTTTCTCAGATAGAGAGGCATATACTCCTCTCATATCTCTGCCAGTAAAACCAGAAGGAGGAGTGAAACTTAATGAGATACAAAAATATAACTGGATTCTCCTTTGCATCATTTGCTCTTTTTATTTTTGGATTGTTTACCCACTGAGGTGACATGATCCGAAAACCTCGTATTGCCCTCTGCACCATGTGCGCTAGAGTGTGCCTCCTGAAACCAAGGATGCCCCTGATGTTACAGAAGGGGATCTGCCAAACTCAGAATTAAATGCATCAGGCACAAGGCTGAAAGAATTCTTCTTTAGGGGTTAGCCTGCAGCTGGCTGCATGTTCCATTGGGGCATTCCCAAAAGAATGGGAAAGACGCTTCCCAAGAGTATGACCAGGTAAGACAGCCCAACCTTTTCAAACGGGAAGAGAAGGCTCTGTTGAGCCTCAGGGAAAGAGCCAGCTGCCTTCCATCCTGTAACTTTAAGGGAACATTTTTTCAAGAGCACAAGAAATTGTTGGGTCAAGGCCACACTTCAGTTGCTGTCAGTGAAGACTGTAGCGAATCTTCCCTTCCATAATCAAAAGCAGCCCCCATTTTTTTCAGTCTGCCCACTGGCAGCCTTCCTCTGGGGCCTCTACTCGACCAATTGGTTCCTGGTTTTGCCCAGCTGGGTAATTTTATAAAGTAGATCAGGTGCTTGGGCCAAATCAAAAGCTCCAGTCTTGCAAACTAAATGCCATTTCAAAACATCTGGTTCATCTGGGTGCAACTTCCCCCTTCCACGTCCAGTGGTTTCCAGAGAATGTGGGATTACCAAAGCTGGGAGCGCTCCCAGTTTCGTAGCTGAGGTATTACACAGAATGGCATTTGGTTTTCCTTCTCCCCGTGCGTACCAATGAAGTACAACCTTCTGAAACTGAGCCACTCCTGAACTGAAGCATTCCAGTGCCCATAATACATTACCCCTATCCCCAGATGTGTGCTCAGAGCTGCCCAGTGATTTCAAAGCTACAAACATACACCCCCTGTACCCAGGGAAGCCCCTCTACCACCGCTATGGTTTCCTAGTGCACTGCAGAAGGCAGGCAGCACTTGGTCGTGCTCTAAAGTTGGAAGCAAGCACTATTTATACTGCAACAGAGAGCAAGTTCGGCGCTAACAGGAGGGATGCCAGCATCACAAGCTGGCAAGCATGATGGCTTTGGACACAGGAAGCTAAAAATGAAGAACAGAGGGCAGAAGAGGGAGAGAGAACTGCAGTTCTCACTTTCTGCCTGGATCTGTGCTAGTAAGTGTGCAAAACTGGTTGTAAAGATGCCCCCTATTAAGCAAAATTGCCATCCCTATTAAACAGCAGTGAATACAGTTAAATATTCTGAAGCTTAAATTAGCCTACTATGATTCACTAGGATGATAAAGGACCCCCTTAATTACACCAAACATATAATGCAAATCTGCTGCCTTTATCAGAATGAACAAATGAGAGCTCCAAGTTGTGCGAAAAGGTTTATCTAAAACCATTTTTTAAGGTGATTGCACCAACTGCCAGAAATGAAAGAAGGGGGAGGCTGGGGAGAAAACACCTGCTACAGACCTCTCTGTCATACAAATCCTATCCCAGGAGACCGTAAAGTGCTCTTCTTCCCTTGAGTCTTTTGCCTATTCAGGTCTTGCTCCTCAGGGAATGCTGTTTAGCAGTGCTCAGGATTCTTGTCCTGGCCACTTGTCCTCTTCCCATATCAGAAGACAGCTGCAAGACCATCTGACCACCACACGACCACATTTACTATGGGAATGGCCAATATCATCTGCACAACCACACGGACCTCCCACAGCGTGTTCCAGGTAAGGAGAGCATCTGGAAAAGATGGCTGCGAAGAACAAACCATCACCAACGCACCAACTCCTGTGGTATCCCTTCCGATGCGCTCTTCTCCGGGTTACTTTTCACATCCTGTCAGAGAGAAAGCTAGGAACTGGATGGATTATTTTGCTGGTAATAGCCTGATTCTGGTTTCCCTTATCAGCTATCAGCTTATCAGTTCACGTATAGCCAGAGGCTGGGAAAGGGCTACCCCACTGAAAGAGCAGCTGAAGGCAGAATGGACCCTTTGGCCTGCAGATTATTCTTCAGGAGCCATCAGAAAAGCAAGATTTGGGAAGCAAGCCAGCCTGGTGATCCAGTCAGGCCACATGGAGGCCTCAGACCTCAGCTGAGGCATTCCTGTTCTACATAGTTCCTCAGAAACTGAAGGTGCCACAGTTGGCGTGCATGTGTACGTCTGTGCATATGTGCACACGTGTGTGTGATGCTGGCGCTCTGCAAAGTTGTGGGCTTCCTACCACCTTCTCCAGGAACCCATTCCATGAACTGAGTCTGTGTGATCCTTAGGAAGCTTTTGTGATTCACACTGAAATTTTTCCTTGCTTTTACCCCTTTGAGCATCTTAAAATAATTCCCTTTTTTTTTGTCTTAATGTTTTACACCCTTCAAATACTTGTAGATTGTTATCATATGTCTTAGTCATCATTTAGTCCCAACTGTACACATTAAATTCTTGTAATCTTTGCTCATATTTCAATCTCTTCAGCCTCTTAACTTCTGTTGCTCTTCTCTGAATTCCCCACTAATTTCTTGACAACTTTTTGGCAACAGAGTGGCCAGAATAATACAGTGTCATGGACACCTTACGGTTGTACAGAGATAGGGAGGGAAGCTTGTGCAACACAAAAATGACATTAGCTCTTCCCCAAAAGCCAACAAATATGTCTAATTTGTTGTCCAGGGTCATTTATTTTTAGTGGCTGCATCATGAACTGCTCCAAAATACATGCAAATACTGAAAACTTAGAGTCTAAAGTATTCAAAACTGTGTACAAATGTTAATTAATTAATCTTCATGGAGTAATATTTATCAGCAATGCTAGAGATCAGAGATCTCAAGAGAGGTCCCAAAAGAAATGACCCAGAGAGACTCCAGGAACCAAGTCCAAACTCTGTGAAATTTTTGTACCTAAAATCTCTACAAAACAAGGGAAAGAATGGAAAGCCATGTAGCTTTCTATCTTGCACATATGAGTAATGGAAACATTCTTCAGATAGGTCTGATCAGGCACTGGACTGCAATGCACACAACCTAACTATTACCTTCCTAAAAGTTTATATCTAGGCTGAGGCTAACCACAATCATCTCCAGGGAGCCCTTCATCCCATCAAAAACCCTAAGCTATTTAGGATGAACGGCCATTTAGATGTATTTTTCCTGCTTTTCCAATGGCAATGCAGGAAGACTAAATAGGTGTCTTATACTGCATCTTACTTTTAGGCCATTAATGTGAAGTGACCTGTACAAGACCATTGTTTTCAAACACCAGTCTCAGAATGAATTAAAGAAAAACATTAGCTCATACAGGCACTTTGAGCATGACCTTCTCCAGAATTTTCTGAGGATTTGTTATTAAAAACAAACCAAAAGAAAACCCTGCAGATTCACTTTCAAAAGCCCTCATATCTTTCTAAGTGCTAAGCCAAGGATTACTGAGTATTCGATTGTGTGGACGATTTTCCCCAGACAAGTCTGCAAAAATTGGTGGCAACACAACACGCTCAGTAGGTTTGAAAGCTGCTAATGCTTTCAGATGCAGAGTTCAAATGCTCTAAGACGCCTATTAACTAAGCAACATGGTGTTGGGGAAAGAGCATTCAACCTTTATCTGGTTCACAACAGACTGAAACAGCAAATGAGCAGGAACAAAGTCAATAAATACAGCAGATCCATACAAAGCTAGGCCAGAAGCAGGACAGAGTTTACTTCCAGGGGACACTGAGGGGATATAATACCACTGATCTGCAAAACTTCCAAAATGCTACCAAGATAAAAACATGATGTATTAGGAGAGAAGAAAAATGGATCTACTGAAACACAGCTGACGTGGAATCATACAATCCTCATCCCAAGAACCTCCAAGTTAAAAAATAAAAATAAATAAATAAATAAGAGAGAGAGAGAGAGAAGAAAAAGGAGAGAAAAATATAGAAAGAAAACAAGGTGTCAGAAAAGAAACAGAATATGGAAGCCCTATCTACCATTACAGTAAGTAAAAATCCCATGGATAGTCTAATAGAAAAAAGACACTAGGGAGACAGAGCAATTCCTCAGAAAAAAAAAAGAAATATATATATTAAAGCACACAAGAAGAGAAAAGAAAAACAAAAATATTAAGGTTATAATATCACAAAACCATGAGAGTTTTACTGACATTGGTAGAAGAAAAAAAGCCCTAAGTAAGCAGAAGAATATCAAAATATATGAGGATAAGTATAAAAAAATAACATAAACACACAAAAAAACATAATAGAGCACAAAATTATCAAGAGACATCAGAAGTAACAAGAAACCATTCTGTTAGTACATTAGGAAGATGAAGGAAAACATGGATCTGTTAACCAATGTAGAGGAAAATCAACTGATAGTTGATGTGAGTAGGCTAAAGTGCTTAACACTTTTTTGTATCACCTTTCATTAAAAATTTCAAGTTGAGAGACGTGGATAATTCACTTCATACTCAGGAAGAGGGGTAGGAATTCAGTCCAGAAAAAAGAGTGAACAGATTGGAGAGTACTTAGCTAAGTTAGTTTTCAAGTCATTTGGGCTTGGGGAAATTTCATCCCTGCATCTGCAAAGAACTGTCCGAAACAATTGTTGTAACTTTGTGAAGGGCAAGAAAATAATAATAATGATAATAAATACAGTATCTACCATGAAAACAGAAGGAGAATAAAAAGAATAGAGAAGAATAGGGAAATTCAATTGTGTTAACTTAATGTTAATTCCCAGAAAAACTTGAACAGTGAATCAAACTGCTTTGTAAGCACCTAAATTGAGAAGGTATGTAGCAACGAACACTGATTTAAGAACAAATCATGTCAAAATAACGTAATTTCTTTCTACAACAGCCTAAGAGATCTTGTAGAGAGCAGTACATGTCCTATATCTTGACTTTATATTGGGCTTTGACAATTGTCTAATGCTCACATAAGCAAGTTAAGAATGAAACGAGCACAGCCATGTGACTATTTGGTAAGAGAATTCACACAGTAACTATCATAATGCCAAACTCCGTCAACTGGATTTTTGCCATGAGTTTTGTTCCTTTATACTTATTCCTTAATAACTTGGATGATGGAATAGAAAATACTTTAATTGAACTTGCAGATAACATGAGCCTGGCAGGAGACTTAAATAAGGGGGATGGCTGAATAACATTCAAAATGACCCTGACAAATAAAAGGAATGGTCTAAAAAAAAGAGAGATAATCAAGAGGAATACAGGTAGCATACTGTATCTAAGCAGAAATGATCATACAAAAATACATACAATAAAGTGATCATACAAATACAACTGAGTAAGTGGTAATTTTTGGGAAAAGAATCTAGCTTACAGTGAATCATAAACTTGCTATAAGATAGCAGTATCTTGGTGAAACAAAGGAAAAATACACATTTGGGGGCTTAAAAGAACAGACATGCAGCCCTGAAGACACAGGAAGCAATCTTTCAGCTCCACTTAATTTGGGGAAGTTCCAAGATGCAAAGAGTCCAATAAAGGCAATGCTTTTCAAGAAGATGTGAAACAGCAGAAGAATATCCAGAAAAGAAGAACAACCATAAATCCAGAAGCCATAAATAATGTGGCAAAACTGCTCAAAAATTACATGTTCTCAATCTTTCTAGTACATCAAAGACTGTGGCAATCAAAATGGGAATAAATCCCGTAGAAGTAATGGAATTAAACTGTAGCAAGAATGATTCAGTTTGGGCAACAGGAAAAATCTTTCTAATGGTAAGAATAATGAGGTGCTAGAAGAGATCCCTTGAAGTGTTCTCACAAATTTAGCAATCTGGATGATTACCTGTAAGGAGTCACAGAAATACAGTTGATTCTGCACTGGGCAGAAAAGACCATCACATGTGTTCCTTGAGGTCTTCCTGAGTTTGTTTGTTTGGTTTTTATTTATTTCTTTATTGAGAGGGGAGAAGGTTCAAGAATATCTAAAATCATTGGCAATGCATTATACGAAAATCCCACTAAATAATGTCAGACATGTAAGAAGGTCAAGAGCTATAGCATAGCAAACCACCTATATAAATTCTCATCAATACAAAATTCCAGTCTGAAAATGGATCTTCGTGCTTGAATTTCAGTAGGGTATGTGTCCATACAAGTAATCTAGCAACAGAGTCTCCTACAACTCTTCAAGATAGTCTCATTACTCCAGACCTGCCAGTCTTTTAGGTTTCTGTATGTACTAGATATTTCAAGTAAATGCATCACATCTAGAGACTGTCAGAGAGTCTTTGGGATATCAGCCAGTATCTGCTGAGCCTCTCCACCAATCTGTTCTCAGCAACAAGTCACAGCAAAGTGAAACCAGTAAATTCAATAACATCCTGTCACCTGCTCAGTAGTGGGGAAAGAGAACGGGACAAAAGGCAGGAAACACCAACAGAGAAGCAGCAAAATCTGTTATGTCGTGGGCCTCGACTAGATTTGATTCCCTAACATCTATGAGGTGTTCCCAAAACACCAAAGCTTCCAAAGGCACCTACACTACCCAGCCAGGGCACTGGCAACATCTCGCAGTCCCGTGAGAAACTCCAGGCACGCGCAGGAGGAGGCATGTCGGTATCGTTTCTTCCTTGCCTTCAGAACTGATCTCTTTCCCTTCCCAGACTCGCACCTCCTTCTAATACATATTTCACTTAAACCATCTATTTACACAATACATGTCCACACCCTTCTGCCATGGCCTTAACCACAGTACTGATCCCTGCTTCATTTCCTGCTTCCTTTCCTCACGTCCATGGAAAGCAAGGCTCAACTCCATTCTTTCGCACATCTCTCCCTGCTCACCTTCCCCATGACCCCAGCCCCACGTGGCCTTGGGTGTCTTTCCCCATCTCGAAAGGACAGCGCAGGTCCCGACCCTGCCGTGTTGCTGCTGCAGCGGCTGGGAGCAGGGCAGGGTGGGTTGCCGCGGCAGGCAGGAACGCGTTACCTCCTGACACCGCCCTGCCCTTAACTGCTCTTCAGATGATTGGATGTCGGGCGATTGGTTATCTGAGGGGAGATGTTCACCGCGTAGTGCGATGAGAGCCTCTATGCAGGCTGAGCTGGGAGCTACTGCTCCAAGACATGCAAGTGGCTGAGGTACCTCAGTAGCTTAATCCAATCTGTAGCAAATACCAGAGAAGAGGACTATACTGAAATTCCTTCCTAAATCAGAGTTTCACAGCATTTTGCAGTTCACCCAGCAAAGAAAGGACTGTGACCAGAGGCTAAACCCTGGCGAAGAACCGAGGCAACAGAGCTCATGGCCTCCTAGAGGCCTAGGACCCTGCAGAGACCACACAGCACTGTGGTTCCTGGCACCACACACACAACACAGGCATGGTGGTGATGGATTTACTGTTGCGCGTGGTGATTTTGAAGGTCTTTTCCAACCACAATAATTCTATGATTCTAAGACATGTCTGGGCAGCAGAGTGGCCAGATGGATCTAGAACAGGGAGACCTACAGAAAAGGGAAGCTTCAGTGGTGCAATTGCCAATGTGGCATTCATAGGAGCGTGGCCGAGAGGCAAAATGCAGAGACCAAGTGAGTGAGCCCCAAACACGATACCTCATGCTTTGCAAACACAGAAAACCTCACTAAATAGCTCAGAGGCATTTCCCACCAGTTAAAAAAAGGGCAAACTTATTAACATCAATGGTAAAAGTCTTTGAGGAGAGAGCATAAGACTAAGTTTTAACATTTTCCAATCAACCTTAACCATTACCAAACTCATTACTCAAATACTTGTAATATAGCCTCAATCTTTTCCTGACACTTGTAAGTGTAGTCAGGAGCACAGAAGCTAGAACAGTCATAACCAATCCCATATATGTAGTGTTTATTCCTAGGATACTGTAGCCAAGCCTAAAACCACTGGAATTCTTCTAATGACAAGACACACATCTCCACAAGCTAACGAAACTGTGATACCAGGGAAGAAATTTATATCACAGTGATCCACATATCTGAGTCTCCTCAGGTACTCATTTCTCTCTGCTTCCGTATTACTTTTAACCTCACATATATCCCTACCTCTTCCCCAATATCCACACACAAAACCTCAGAAAAAAACGAGCCATTTTCTACCATGTGAGATTCAATCTGCAGAGCACATGATAGCTGCTGCAAAGTAACACTAAAACCAAGACCTTATTAAAAAACAAAAAAAAAGAATAATATATGGCTAGTAAGAATATCCTTTGCTACATCAAACAGAATTCTAGCTGAGTGCAGAACACAGATCTACATTGTTCAAAGACTTGGCCAATTAACCCATAAGAGAGGCAAGAAGAAACTTCCTCCATGGCCAGGGTTTTCTGTAGCAGTTTGTCAAAAGGCCTTCTTTATCTATCTTAGAAATATATGACGCTTTCAGAAGCAGAGTTTAAAGAACCAAGTGGACAACTTATTTCTCTCTGCAACAGTTCCTATCTTCCCACAGATTTTTACTTTCCTACATATTTTTACTTTCATGTAAATGGTATACGGTAAATAACTTTCAGGGTAGAAATGTGATACAAGTGATCTGGAATTTCTAAGCTGCTCTTGACCAAACAGCTTTTGGCCAATGCTTCAAAACAGGTGTCTAAAATTGCTCTTCTAAATCCAGATGCTACTAAAAGTTCTATGCACTCCAGCAGCTTCAGCAGGGGCTTCTGGGTGTTAAGCACTGTTGAAAGAAGCGAGGGCTATTTCAAAACAAAAACATGGATTTTAGGCAAATAACTTGAGACAATCTCCACAGGTTTTAGATGGAACTTTTATCTGTCTCTGTTTTCTAAGAAGGAATAGCATACTAACATAGCTCTTAAATCCCTGGAAGGCTAGGAGATGACTATCTCCAGTAGAGCTTTAGAGCTACTTCAGAGCTTGCTTTCTCCGCTGAACTGGCAGGGCTAGAAGAACAGGCACTGTCAAAATCAACAAGCAGAGAGTTTTCCCTCAAAAAGTGACTTAGACAAATCTAACACTGTTCAGAACAGAGTTTCTACCAAATTACTCACAATCAGTTTGTCAATGATAAACTTTATTTAATTACTAGGATTTTCACTTCTATGTGCACTTAGGAATGAAGTCAAATTAAACGAATGCAATAGAAGTAAGACTGGCAAAAGCAAAAACAACGCACTCTAAAACATTCTTCGGGGCCCAATCTGAACATACAGTTATGAGTTCCTATTTTCACACTGTGCATAGGTCTCTTTAAAAGAAAACGATTTTCTCTCAGGGTAGCTTGTCATTATTCTGCTCCCACCATATTCAGTTCTATCATCACAACAAGAAAAAAAACCAATAAAAAACCCTCTCTTATATCTGAGCTCACTATGTACCACAGCAGCTGCATGTCAGTTAAGTCAGTTAGTTGTCAAATTTAACATTTTTGAAGATACTTGTTTTTCCTTTTAGTAATTCTAGAAGTCATTGCAAAGTCATTGAAAAAAAAAAAAAAAAAAACCACCTAAAACTCACCTTGCATATGACTTGCACATGTTTTACCTCAACTACTGGAGCCTGTGTACACAGACAGTGACTGTTAAGTGAAAACCATCTTTACTATTTGGTGGACCCTCTGAGAGGTACACAGAGTGAAAACAGTGTCCAAGCTCTATCACAAGCAGTGCCATAGCTGGCATTATAATATTTTATCCAGAGCAAAGGGGCTACTGAGGTTTTTATTTTGCTGCTGCTTTTGTGGAGCCCCAGTATGGAATGAAATGTATGGGACAGTTTATCTGCCTCTTAAACCAAGTTTGCATGGAGACATTGGGAAACCTGAGCCAAACCCACCAAAAGTCTGATGTGATTATGCACATATTTAACCATCTCAATTATGTGAACGGTGTTTTAATTCAAGAGGAAAACTCTCCATATCTCCTTATTCAGGTAAACTATTAGACTACAGCTAATTTACTCCTGGATTAAAGCATCTTCCCAAATTTTCAGCACACCTTGTCGCATGCTGACTTCATGTCTTGGACAGTTTGCCTTAGCACTCCCTACTTCCCCCAGCCCCATGGTTTTCCACCAGTATTTCAAGGGAGCTCGACTACTTCAATTCCAATCTTCAGAACTGCAAACTTACTGCTTTGTTCATTGTGTGTGCCACCTGGAACACAGAAAAACTGAAGAGAAATTCCTCACTACTGGGTTAAAATTCAGAGGTACTGGAGCTCACCATTAACTTGTTCCTGCTCTCAAGCTTTGACATTGTTGAAGTCATATTATATATAAAGAAATAAGCATAAACAGGCAAGAAAAAAAAAAAAAAACATAAGAGGAAGCAACTTGGGATTAGTGTTTTTCAAGAGTCTAAATAGATGACCTATAGATAAGAGCATGATTTTAAAGGAAATGAATTATTTTTTTATAATAGAGCTTAGAAGGCAAATTTATTTAAGCCAATATTTAGAGTACTTCTCAAACTATATGTACATAAGAAAAGTAAAGGTCTCCTTGTTCCACTCAGAGTCATTAAAATTTTCCAGAATACCTGCAGCAGTTAGGCAATACTTTATTATGGCCCTACTGCCTGGATGGTCAGGTTTTCAGTGCTCTGAATGCACTTGCACAGACACACTTAAGCACACACACATGTGCAGAAGACATACCACAGTATCCTAGAAAATTAAAGTCTCTCTATTAATTTCATTGAGTTGTCTGAACAGTAAAGTAGAGAGCAGCTGGCTGAAAGGACTGTTTAGAGGAATAAACAAATATACAAAATGCCTGATTTTTCCTTTCCCCAAAATAAATTCATTCATTATGAATAAAGGCACTGTCAGAGCACCTTCTTCAGAGACTTCAAGTCTTGTCAAAGCTGTATCTACTGATACTCTTTTTTTGTTCATCAAGTTTTAGAAATTACAATGTTTTATCATTTTTCATTGCACCCACTGTTCTGGTATCTCAGTGCTTGCTGAAGATGTAGCATATTCCATAAATTCAAACCTAGATCTAATATTCTACAATACCAATCAAGCCAGGCATCCCCACAGTAAGGCAGCGTGCAGTGCAGTACACAACAAGGAATGCACTGGAGGGCAAACTTTTTAAACCTTTTTTAATTCTAGATAATGTTCTTAAAACAGATTTTTAAATCTCTTAATATCAATAAAAATAATAATTTTTCCCCAACCCCAGAGTGATTTGTGTAGCACTATTCGGCAAGAACTTTTTAATATTTTGATATCTTTTATTACTCAAAATAATAACAACAGCGAGCATGCAAATGAAAGTCAAGCCCCCTGGACAATATTTTCACTGATTTGCTGGAGAGAAGGACCCCTAGTGTCCGTCTGGATTTTAGCCAGCCTGGGGGCTGGTGACTACACAGCATTCGAGCCCATGATGAAAGAGCATCTTAGCTTGCAAAGCCTTTCCCGCATACACTTTCAAATCGCTTTTATTTGAAAAACCACTGATTAAAAGAAATATAATCATATATATAGACATATATATGTATGTATGCAGACTTCTGCCTCCTTCAGTGAAAAGTAATTATTTCAAAATATTATCAAGGCATCATGTGATCATCTGGACTCTGAGGATTCATCATTGCTGTCGAATAGGGATGTGCCTTGGCACAATAGCTTCAGTTGCTGATGATGCATCGCAGAAACCTATCGATAAACATCTTTATTTGTAAAAAAGCGAGCACTGTCTCTAGGAGCAGATTCTGATGAGGTTTTAAAGGTAGCATCAGAAAACAGTAATGCTGGGGGGAAGAGGGTACCCAGCCCTGTCATACACAAGCACTGCTTTGTAAGAGGGAGGAAAAAAATATCTGCACCGTTCCTTATGATCAGGGTTTTACCTGTTTATTTGCCTCATCACTCAAAAGGCTAAACAGACCTCTAATTTGAAAATAAAAACCGACTGATGCAATCACAAACAAGTTCTGAAATTGTGATTTATAAAAAAGAGAGGGGAAATCTTGTTCAGAGCCAAAACACACACACACAGTTACCTTTTTCTAATCAGAGCATTCATTTCTCCTCATTATGATCTCACAAGCACATTAAAATCTTATTAACATTAATTACTTCGGAGCGTCTATGCATGAGCAGCGACAGGCTCGCGTGTGTGCGTGCGGGTGTGTGTGCGCGCGCGCGTCTCTGGATCATATCTACATTTATATACCTTGCTGCACTTTGCTTATAAAACATGTGAAAATATTGCTGCTAACACCAATTAGCTAATTTCACACACACAGATAGGAAGCTGCTGTCTCGCTGCACAGCTTATTATAGACCAGCAGACAGATGGACAGACAAACAGACGCAAAAAGCATCACGGCTCCTCCTAAATGCAAGAGCTGAAATGCCTGGCACCCCCAAGAGTGCGAGTTTTATCCTCATAAGTCTGAGGGAACAAAATGACACAAATAAAAAAAAAAGAAAAAAAAAACCCACCACACACACCACAAGACAGCCAAATATCCCATTTTCTACACAGATGGGTTCAATGATGAAGTGATAGAGACAAAGAAAAAACTGGCAGGCAGACAAGCAGCAGGCGCACACAGAGATAGACAGAGACAGATAAACAAAGCCAGGGAGAAGGAGATGAAAGCACATTAATATATGGGAAGAGGGGCTAAGCAATATAAACTTTATCCCACCGGCAAGGTAAGAAAAGCAATGACAGAGCCAAGAGTCGCGAGAGGTCCAACTTCACAAGCAAAATAAAACCCTGACTCTTCACAAAACTATCCGAGGATTCTGTTGATACCGGGCGCGTCACACACGGCAGGGCTGCTGCTGCCATTCAGCTCCAGCAAACTCAAGAATAAACACTGGCACCTCGGCGGCTGCTGCGGCAGACCTGCGCCCTCCTCTCCGTTTACACCTTTTGCCTTTATCTCCCTTACATTTACCTCTGTTTTGCTTCTAAATCCCTTCCTCCCCAGCATTTCCCTCCGTCAGGAGGTACAATGCAAGCAACCCATCGGCATCTCCACCACAGTGAAGCCACGTTTCTGCATTCCCTGGGATAATCCCTTGAGCTGCAACTCTTCCAGTCCTTTGGAGAACATCAGTGGACACTCATCTGTTGTTCCCACCATCCTCCTCTCTGCCTTAATACCGGACCCTACTCCACCTTTGCTACTCGGAGAACTAATTGCAGCCTTTGGTAGGAATTAAAACTTCTGCTGACATCAGTAAAACACGAGGTTTAGGCCAAGTCAAAATTTGCCCTCTTGTACTTCTATCCTTTGCCTCACGCTTGCATTCTTCTACTGAGGACATGATCAGGCAAAGCACTACATCGGAGGGAAAGGATTTAAGCCTCACAACACAGTTGTGTGGAGAACTTTCCAGATGGCATGAAAGGCTACCTTATTGAGGAAAACATTGAGACGAACACATTTTCATTTTGCTCTGCAACGCGACTGCTCAGATTTTCTGCTCATTCCCCTCAGATCAAGAGGAGGCAAATGTGACAATAATTGCTGCTTTGTCTCCAGCCTTGTTCACCTAAAGACTTCCGAGCACTTCACAAAATGTTCATTAAGCTTCAAGGCATGCAGAAGTTATTCTCCTCACTCCATTTTGCCGCTCAGGAACTGAGGAGCTGAGAGGTGAAGTGAAAATTCCTGATTAATAAGAAATTCTGGAGTAGACCCAAAAAGGGATCATTTGTTTACATTTTTTATACAGTCACTTTTTGCAGATGCCCTAAGTTAACTATAAATAGCACCTGAATAAAAAAATTTCTCTGTCTCGATACTGAGGATGCTCAACTTTTGCTCACAGACAACTCATCTCGCTCATGCTCTGATCCTGGTAATGCATCTCAAGCATTCAAAGGAGTGATGGCACATTCCAGGATGCCAGGAGCTCTTGGGCATGGACAGTACAGTTGTTGTCACGCACAAGCAGTAAACTCTGTCTGCTCAACGTGGCAGAGACAGAACCACGGCATGGGTCCTGCTGCCACGAGGAGGAGGGTACATGAGCTGCTCAGGCAGAAAATGAGTAATCACACTGAACATCACTCCGTTTGCTCAGCTTACTCCGCTTCTTTTGTTAAGGTTAAATATACAGGTGCTAGGAATAAAGAAAAGTAAAAGCTTTATAAAATAAGAGCAAAAAAATACCAGAAAACAGTTCGCACCTTTACAATTTTATGCATATGACAAAGTGGGCTTATGTCTTCACACTTCCTAAAAAATAGAGTGTAGAGCTTTATGGTGCCTCTGAATCATACAGAATTACTTCTTTCCTGGCTTTTCCCCACATTAAAGCTCTGAAAGGAAGCAAGATTCTTTCTGAGTGGGCAAGCAGTCTCACCCATTCTGGTGAACAGAGGCTCAGCAAGAAATTCAGCTGATTCACCCAGGCTGCCCAAAAAGCCAGGAGTCATTCTGCAAGATGCCAAGCTCTCCGCTCTGCTCCCATCTCAGGGACCTCTGGGCACATTTCAAACTTATGTGACCCTGTGCCACGTGCTCTAGGTGTCCCTGCTGGAACAGGAGGTTGGACTAGATGATCTCTAGAGGTCCCTCCCAACCTCAACTATCCTGTGATTCTGAAAAGAGGTGGGTCATGGAGAATTCCTCCCCAGAACATCAGTGATCTCTATCATAACAAAAGAAAGGGCCACATAAAGATGAATGCAATAAAATGTCTAAGAAATAAGCATCTGCAAGGTTTGCTGCCTTAATGCTTACATAGCTGCTAATTCTACAATCCATCTTTGCCATTTGGACCTCTATGATCTACTGTTCCCAGAAGGAAAAATGGCGTGTCATATAAAGCACTCCTTTACAGTTCTGAAGGTTCCCTGTGCCCTAATTATATATAGAAAAAATAGCACCTCAATTAATTAAAGAAGTGCAAAAGGAAAAAAAAAAAGAAAAATAGAAGCTTGTTTCTTTAAGTAAATGCTTAACAATCAAGTTGAGATGATTAATGAGATGAGAAAAAGTTGCCAGTTTTTACCATCACAATAGCACATACAGGCAACTGCATAATGGGGAACCTCTGTAGAAGTTTCCTACCCCTATGAGTTTATCATCTAAATTGGACACAAGTATCCTAAAAAGTAGGAGGATTCAAATGCAATTGTCTAGAAGAACAACTCTCGTAAGATCAATGCTTAATAGCAGAGGCAAATGAGTCTCAGAGACCATTCAATCTATGGAACAGGCCATTATGCATAAATAACAGGAAAAAGAAGAACAGGGAAAATTCGCTACAGAGAGGAAAAACAAGCAGAAAAGATATTTATTGGTTTTATTGCATAAAGATGCTTGTTTTGCCTTTCTCAGGGAGGAATTCACCCAGTAAACCCAGTATCTTAATCTATTGCATGAAACTTTTTTCTCTCTTGCGTCTACCAAAAGTTACAGCAAGTTGGAGAATAAGAAGAGCTCACTAAAACAATATGAGAGGACTTAAGAGGTACACTTGGCATTCAGACCAGCCAGAGATCCAAAGCTCTTTTGGAGACTAATAAGATGAGGTTTTACTTACTCTATCCTGGCTTTTATGAGCTTCTTGAGGATTACTGAAATTGGAGCATACATATGAGAAAGTTGGTTCATCCATTTCCTAGAAGGGCCGTGCATCCACTTTGCCCTCCAGTTCTTGAAATGTGAGACATGCCTGAGGAGTGTTCGTTGTTACAGTGCCTTACAAATATATCCAGTGATGGCGAGTCCCATATGTCTCTGATAAAGGGAAGACCTTATTGTGCATTCCAGCCTTTTCTTTTATAAACATACTACACCAGATGAATTTGGCGCTCAAAGGAGAAAGTATTAATTGTGCTGGCTAATAAAACCTTCTGTCGCCGTCCTTCCAATCTGGTCTTCTTCTAAGTAACAACAGACCTTAAAACTGGCTTTTGGGAAGTGGGAAGATATTAAAGAGTAGTACAAACCCCAAACTTGTTTGTTTGTTTTCAAGAACTGAGATTCAAATCCCACTTTCAAGTAACAAAAAGTTAAATGCAACTTCTTACTGCATGGTTTCAGAACCAAAAAAGTTAACGCTTTCAAGTGGAACATACAAACAGCTCTGTTCTTCCTAATGCAACAGAAGCATCATCTGTGCTCTGCCTAAATCCAGTACTTGCTAGCTTCCCCTGTAGCCTGCATGTGCTTAGTCTCCACAGATTACTTAAGCAGACAAGTAATAACCCTCTTTAAATAGGTCTCTCCAAAGAACTGCAAGGGCTATTTGCTCCTTACGAATGTGTAACTCCTACATACACTAACAGCTGCTCTATATAAGGATTAGGTTCAGAACAACAACTATTTGGTGGCACTTTTGTCTTAACTCATGACAAGCATCTATAGACCTGCTTTGATGGGTATTTCCTAAAGCAAGTGATACCCCCTCTTCATTTCAGCTAGGTATAACCTCCCCCTACAGTTGTACGGTACTGGACAGTCACTACTGTACAAGAAAGGGGTGGCAGATCAGCCCAGGTTTTGAGCATATTCTTTTGGGGCAAGACCATTCAAAACTGACATTGGAGCTCACTGGGACATATTCAATTGTGTGAAAGCCAACTCGGAAAAAAAAATTGTTTACAAGTCTTTGAAGTTATATTAACTGAGCTTAGAGAGCAATTATAAATAATCATAAGTAAACAAAACACCACCAATCTTGATTTGTTGCTGTTTCTCTGCTATTAAAAATACGACTTTGCTGACATATTGGCATGTTAGGTATGTTTGGCCTCGATTTTCAGTTACACTTAGGACTTTTTATCTTATTCTGAAAGAAGAAAGGGGACTTAAGTGGCAAATAAGTAGTATACGTGCTACAGTAGAACAGTAGTGCAAAGAAAGTTTTAGCAGTTCTTCAACATGGTTGAGATTCATTTCAGCGTTCTTTGTCCATGGAACATAGTCTTCACTTTTCCCAATCCCATCTGCTTGGGCAGTGCATTGAGGAATGAAAGAAGGAAGGTGCCACTTCCTCTTGTTCCCTCTGCCTCGATTGTTCCAAAATAAAATAAATAAATAAATAAATAAATAAAATAAACAGTTATTGACTCAGCTATTGGAGTTGAGCAAAACTAAATTAGCTACTTTGGCTAAACACTATGGGATTCTTCAGAAATGCAGTGTTCTTCATTGGTATCAGCAGCTCTGTCTGGTTGAGCTGCCATGGAGGCTTTCGAGAGCATTCTCTTCTCTGGCTGAACGTAGCTGATAGCTGCTCTCTATTTGGAAGTACTTGTGTCACTCCTTTATCTGTAAGGCCTAGCAAAGACTTGGACAGAACTGGCACTTCTTTTGGGAATGAAAACCATCTAAGTCAAAAGAAACCACACAAGATCTCGGGATTTAAACTTTTACAGATGACCAAAAAATAACATTAAAAAAGTATCCTTTTAGATGCTAAAGTCTTTGCAAGCTTTCCCTGGTATTATAAGAAGACGCAGCAGTGTCTAAAACCAAACTTCTTCATCAACCCCCATCACCACAGACTTCAAGAAGAGATCAGCTGAGAATATTATGTTTGCCCCTATGTTTGCCACCATAAGGGAAACCATATATAGTGCAGAAAATATGACATCAAATTCAGGAGTTTTGTCCTGAAGGAAACGGTCTCCTGATCACAAATCCCTTGTGGAGTATTGGGCATTCTCGTTACAGCCAGTTGCAGACAGCAGCCCAGAAACGCACTGCTGAGTTCAGCTCTCAGCTCAGTGACGATTCCTCCAAATTGCATGGAACTAGTCCACTTTTCCACAAATATAACTCACAGCAAAATATGACCCATGGACTTCTCAGCAGAAAAATGGGCAGTCAGAAATTTCACGTGGACTTTCCTATGCCAAGAGCACAGTCCTTGGCAGATGATTATGGTGCAGTGATGACTCCAGCTCACTGACAGTGAGAGAAAAGAAAAGGGTTGCAGCCTCATCGCACCTCACTCTTGCCCTGTCCATACAATATTCCACTGCTAAATCTTCATCCCTTTCCTGCCACAGTGACAAAGTTAGCCCCCTCCTTTTTTTTTTTTTTTTTTTGCACAAAGATCAGACATTTTGTCCTTATTTTCTCTGAGCAGCTCTGCCCCCTGCCTGTGTTTCAGCTTTTATCTCTCCTTGCTGCTCACACTCTTCCCAAGGCTCCCTTCTAAATGCCCCATTTAGAGCCTTTTCCCACATCAAAACCAACGTTCCATAGCAACATTACTCCACCAGATTTTAACAGCTCTTCCAAACAACTTTCAGTCAACTAAACTGTGTTCCTGAGCAACTGGTCTTAACCAGGAAACTCCAGAAAAGTTTATTTTATTTCCCTCCTGCTTTGATTTTCAGATTAGCTCTGAAAAAGACATGGAGAAATTAGAGTAACTTTGCTATCAGAAGTAATTTGCACAGGGCTGGCTCCAGCTGTGATCTAGACAAGAAGGCTTTCACCCTACCATACACACAGCCTTAACTGGGCAAGCTTAGTTATTAATAGCACTTTGGCCAAGGCAGCCTAGGGCTGAAAGTAGTGGCAATATGTAGCTCAGAACAGATGCAAAACTCACCTGGGATCCAAAGCAATACAGCCTGCATGGTCATGGCCAAATAGCTACTGCCATCTCAACCACTTAAATAAATGTTAACTCTTACAATCTCCACAAGGTTAGAACTTCAACTCTCAAAACAAGTAAGATCTCAGATGTCAGTTCTGGTCCAACATGATAGAGAAAAACTGCAGGCATCCAAAAACTTGACTGGGAGGCTAAAGAAAACAATCCCATTAAAGAAAGAGGTTGCAATGCACTTCTGGGGTTGTAACGAGGCACAAATTTGAGAGGGAAAGGTCCTTATAACAATAACAAAATTACAGCTAATGCTCCTTCTCCCCCTGCTCTTAAAGCCTGATAGACATCATTATCGCTATCTTGAAGATGAGTGAGTGAGACACGGAAAAATGAAGTGACTTGTTCAAAATTATATGGGAATTAGAGACAAACTGGGTATAGAATATGTCTCCGGCTTTCATAAGCAGCAGGTCACCCTTACTGGGTGTCACGAGCCTGCGTCCAGCACTGCAGCTATTGCTCTGCAAACTCATTTCAACTTCTGAAGCTCCTGTGGCTTTGTATTCTTTTTTTTTTTTTTTTCTTAATCTTTGCACACAGGTTAAAACAAAACTTGTCTACAAGTGTATTAAGAAAGGCTTTGAATGGGATCCTGCTTCCTGTAAAAAAAGGCAGACAGGGATTAACGGCAAAGATGTTAATTCCAGAATTCAGAAGTGGCCTGCAACAGGGAAGGAAACTGCGTTTTCCTTGTCCAGCACAAAACACAGCGTAGCTGCGTGTACTGCAAAAGCCCTGCTGCCTTTTAACCTCATTCCAGAGCAGCTGCCTTCACAGCAGTGAAATGTCTCAGGCTGAGCTCGACTCGCTTGGTGGATAAACGATTTGAAGTTGGGGCAAACTCCGAAAGAACCAACTCTTTGAGGAAATGTCAGCATCATTTTAAAATACACTTTTTTTCTGTCCAATTGGAGTGAGTTTTGAAGCTTTCAAAACTTGGCAGTAGCTTGGCGAAAGAAAAAGCAAGACTTTTATGAAATGCTGGAAATTACAAAACACTGCTTGGGCTTCAGACAGCTCGCCCATGAGTCAGCACAGGCTGGGCCTTTGCAGGACGCCTCTCGGTTCTGGTGATTGTTGGGGGGTTAGCACTAGCCAAAGGTGCCAGATTGGCAGCCCCAGGCAGGCACTGAGCCCTCTGTTTCTCCACGGAGCAGGTAGCGCTGGGGGCAGCTCTCTCCATGCAGCCCTGCAGGGATCGCTCGTGGTGAGGAATACGATGCTGGCAAGGTTGGTCGATTCTGCTGCACCCCGAAAGTCACTGAGAGAAGGAGTAAGGGGGTTGTTATTATTATTAAGGACTGACAAGGCCAGGGAGAAGGTACTGAGTACAGGCGAGTTGTGTACGTGGGTTGGGTCTCTCCAGTCAGGCAGGTGCTCACCAGGCTGCTTGGCTTTTTGTCTCTGCTGGTTAAGGGCCTCACAAGCAGCCACTGAGACTGGAAGCCTGAGGCTTGCAGAAGAGAAGGGTTTCACTGCTCTGCATGGGCAGCTTGAGCTCAGTCTAGAACAAAACTCTGCTCAGCTGATACCTCAGTGGTATCAGTTGGGGTTCTTCATCACAATACTCCATGTAGTGGGAAATATAGGAGAAACTTTCACACTGTGGACACTTCCATGCCTTTACAACCTTCCAAGGAAACTAACAAAACTTTCCTTTTTCTTTTTTTCTGTTTTTTTTTTTTCTCTTTTTCTTTCCTTTTTTTTTTCTCTCTCTCTTCAAAAGTCAGTCTTACCCAGAACACAGAAATAACTTGTAATATGAAAGTGGGAAATGCTGGATTCTAAAAACATACCTCCTGGAGAAATGCATTGCATAGGGAACATACTTAACATGCCAGTCTGCTTAGAAAAGAAAGACCAGATATGCAATAGAACAAAGAAAGAGGATTGAGAGGATCCTGAAAATACAGTCATTGATCAAGCCAAGGGACAGAATGAAGTGGGCACAACTGTACAATGCTGAGAAGCAGATTTAACTGACAACAATGGCAAAAAAAAAATGGAAGCTGTCAAAGTCTGATCTACACTAGGGCTTCTTCAAACACTTTACACAGTCCAACTGAAACTAAAATGAGAACTTAAAAGGAAACCAAACCAAACCTAAAAACCTCTATCAGATTGGAAAAAATCCAGGAGCAGCAAAAGGGTAAATTCAAACTTTGGGAAATGATAGGAACCTATCAAACATAAGTGAAACTAAAAACAAAGCGACCCCCCTGGGAATCATAGGATAGAGCCTTTCAGGACTTTGCTCAGTGGTCATGCTTGGTATATAAGTGTTTAACACACTTGATAAGAAGATTTGGATTTTATTCCTGTTAATACTGCCACTGCCGGAGAGCTCAAAGGTGGTGTTTTAGAAACAGGCTTTGAAAAGCACTATCCCCTGTCCCAGAGATGTTGCCCACTCTCCTGGCAATAACATCCCTCAGTTTGGGAGAACCAGCAGAGGGAGCACATTAGCAATTAAATAGAGTTTTTCCTTGTGTTTGTGCTTAAACAATAGGATTCCTTCTATTATTTTTTTTTTTTAATTCTCAGCATTCCTCTCTGTCACTAATGCCTATGACTCACTAAGCTACCAAACTGCTAGGAGTTTAGAAGCCAACGCAGCAGAGAATAACAGGCTCTGGGTAACCCTCCCCCCAAAAAAAACTTAAATAAATATAAAACATTATCAAGGTCTCTTTTCCTCAGGTTCTCCCCAACTCAACTTCTGGACCTGTTCTTGACAACCCAGCCATGAAATCCTGCATTGCCAGCAAGCTTTCCCCACAACCACTATGCTCAAGTCCCTGCCCTGCGACCACCAACCTTCCATCAGACAGAAGGGCCATAAAGGGTCTGCAGCCAGGGAGGAGAAACCAGCAACTAACTTTCAGAGAGCTGAAAGGAGGACTCTGCAGTCTGTAAAACAACTTCCCCAGTCCTGCTTCTGCGTCCTGCTGGGGCTGACAACACTTCCACCTATTGATGATTTCAGAAGCAAGACGTTAACAAGCTTGCTTTCTGGCTCGGAAAAGAAAAGTCCATAGATGGAGCTCACTTCCATGAGGTATTTACCTCAGACTCAACTGGCACGCCACATGTGCTTGCATTTTTAACTGTACCACATCCCCAAGATGGGTATGCTATAGAAACTTAATAGTAAGAGGTCAACTGCAGATGCAGCTTACAGAACAGCAATATTCCTTCCTACATAAGATTTCCTGCAGGTGCTTTGCAAAGAGTTGCATGCAGGGACATGCATCACCTACCGTTCAGGCTTCCTTTCCTCTTCACTGCAGTTATCAACAATTTTCAATGCAAACTTATATAATCATGACTTGATACTAGCAGGAATATTCAGGGCCAACCTCTGGGATCGTATTCACTCGTACAGTCATTTGCATTTATGCAAACTGGATGTGATATGTTACCTGGCTGCCTGTTGTCACTCACTTCTCAAACCCCTAGGGAAAGGTGTCCCATGGGAGGCACTGGAGGATCAAGTCCTATATCGGCTGCCATTGCTCAAACTGGTTAGGACAGTTTTCTTTAAAAATATGTATCTATTTCTAATAAAAGATGTTAAAGGTTAATACCTGGTAGCAACGAGCACGCCCAGCCCAGGCTGCAGTATCAGACTGTGCCTCCTGCAAGGCTGGTGGGGCAGAGTACTGCCCATAGGAAGGGAGCAGAGCGCTTCTGGGCAGGACAAGATTTTGCTCTTTGCGCCTCGGCCTCTCTTTCCGCAGTGCCACCTAGTGCCAACTGCATTAGTGACTTCCTTTTTCCCAAGGAGAACCTCTGCTCCATAGCAAATGGGCTGAGAACCTACTCATTACCCTCAAGCCAAACCCTACACGTCAGAGCACCAGTAGTTTTTTTTTAATAGTGCCTTACTTGATCTGCCCTATTTTTCTCTCCTGTATTTAACTACTTCAGGTCATACTGTTGTCCCGTTTTATGGCATAAGGCTGAACGTTTTTCTTCCTTGCAAGCTTTTGCAACATGTAGCAAACGCCCCCACCAGGACTCACAGCCCTAGCTGGTCCACGAGCTATGGGAAAGAACGAGCTTCGCATCCCCACGGGCTACGGTCATCTCTCAAATCATAATTTTCTGAGCCCAGCTCCCTGACCAAACTTCCACCGCAGTCAGTGAGTCAAAATGCCCCCCGTGAGGACACGGAAGGAGCAGGCACAAGAGGATACAAAAACCTAATGCACGCAGGCCGTCATTGCTAGGAAATGGCATTTCCTATCAAAAGTGAAGGGCATCGATACTGCCAGAAGTATGCATGAACTTCTAAAACAAATACTAATCAGGAATGCAGGCAACACTCTCAAAGGAAAAATCATCCTGGACAAAAGCTTTGCGTTTAGTCAGTCCTTACCAAAATTGTTATAAATCTGTGAAAATTTGCTCGAGTTAAATCTGATCGCATCTTGCCAAAGGACCTCAAAATTTGGTGTGCAGTTGAACAGTACTCTTTACCACCAGAAACTTGGATTATTGGAATTGATAGAATATCACAAAATCCAATTTATTTTTCACGGCTGATGCTCTTCGTTTACTTTCTAAATTTTCTTGGGCCAAACAACCCAAATCAATTAAGTCACTTTCACTTTGATTTACCATCATTTTCTCTCCACAGCAGGCTTTGAACTGCAGCTCTACAGACGGCACAAGTTATTGTTTAAAAAGAAAAATTTCCAGTGCATTGTTTCCTTCAAAAAAAAAAAAAAAAAGTTTGGATAAAAAATTCAGAAGTAACTTGGAGTTAAATTTGAGGTTTTAATTTCCCATTGACATTTGTGTTTGCAGTAGGAGCTCCTTGCTGTACACATCACAGTATTAAAAAGTTCTATAAAATGAGACAGAAGTTCATCCGATGGACATCTACAAGGCCACATATACCAGGCCACCCATTTCTAAGCAGAACTCACATTCAGATCATTCTGCTTTAAACCCTCGCCTGGCCTACAAAGATGAACAAGGTTTTCTTGAAATGATTTTAATAACAATTTATCTAAGAATGTAATCTCTCTTGTATGGGATTTGTAAACCATCCCACAGAATTCTCTAGCTGTGGACACTGGTCCCTATTTACATGAAACTTTTGTATAAATAATAATACACTTTTTTTTTTCTTTTCTGCAGCTGCTTTCCCTTATGAGTAAGCTGGGCCTATGAAGAAAATGGGAAAATGGGAAAACTGTGGGTAATATTTATAATAACGATACAGCCAACTCAGGAAATTGCTACAACTGGCTTTATCAAAATAAACAAGATCGATTTTTTTTTTCTTCAAGACAAAAATAAAATCTTCTGCTATTAAAATTAATTTGACTTTGTATTTGTTTGGCTTTCGGATGTGACCATCTCATATCCCATTTTTGGTTTAATTAAAAGAAAAAAAAAAAAAAAAAAAGGGGGGGGAAAAACAGGGCATAAAGCAGAGCCCAGGAGCCGGGCCGCGCTGCTGCTGCTGCTCGCCTCCCCGGAGTCAGAGGCACACACGCACGCCATTCAGTCCAAAATTACTCTAGCTACAGGGCATGGCAAGGCATGAAATAGCAGCTCCCGAGCACTTCCTCGTGTGGGTGTGTTAGATAACTGTCTGCCCCGCTCCAAAATAACGCGCCGCGGCGGAGCGCCGCTCGGCCGCACGCACGGCTCCACGGCCCACGCTGCCCGCGCTGCCCGCCCTTCCCGCGGGACCCCGGCCCGGGGGCGCCTCGCTCGCCGAGCTGCGGCTCCCGCGTCCCGCGCCGCGCTCGAGTTCACTTAGGCTCCCTTCACCCTTGGCTCAGGGGTCCAGGCTGCAAGCGGACTTTGTGCCATCAGAAGGGCTAAGCTTCTCCTTTTTTCTTTTTTTTTTTAATTCCAGAATATTACTGGAACTTTAGTTCCAGAGGAAATTAAATCCTTCTAATGAAAAAGTTTTTGTTAGTGGTGTTTCTTCCTCCCTCCTTCCTCCTTTTTTTTTTTTCTTTCTTAGATTAAGAAAGTTCTTCCTGCGCAATGAAAAAGGTTTCTCCTGCTCCAGCTCTCTCTTTGTGCTCAGATTCATTTCACGAAAAACTCCAGGCAAGAAGCAGGAGATGCCGCTGCAGACGTTATTTAAAAACAAGAGAAGTTTGGCCCAAAGGTTAACGCGAGGCTGGGCTGGTGCCGCACGCACTTTTTGGGACCCATCCCAGCTGCTTTTCCTCATCTTCCCAGGGAACGGCCGGGCCGCAGTGGCACCTACACCTGTAGCAGGGCGGGAGCAGTGGCAGGTGCCCCATGGCCCGCGGGGGGCGGCTGCTCCCGCCGGCCTCGGCCCCGGCCGCTCCGACACCTGCCGGCCCCACGCTCCTGGTGCCGCCGCAGCATCCTCCGCAGCCCGAGGAGGCACCTTGGAGGCCAAGGAGTCCTCTGAAGCAAGACATGCACCTAAGGAGTCTGGGCCAAATAACGATCTGGAGGGCGCGAGCAGAAAGGAGGAAAAGAAATCCTAAAGCACCGAACGTCACTGCCCCGCTAAAAGACAAGGCAACCTTCCCGGGCACGCTGATAAGGTGAAACCCTTGGAAAGTTTCACTCCAGCTCTGGGAATGAAGCTCCCGGTAAAATGGAGCAAGGAGTTGCTGCGGTTGTAGCGCTGCTGAGGGGACCTGCTGCTTTGGGTTCCAATTAACTTAGTTTGTTCAGCGAGGAGGCACTTCTGCTGGAACGGGGGAGCTGGGAGTGAAAGGACATGCTAGAAAAAAAAAAAAATCAGAGAGCCTTTTGGCAGCAGAAGTTCTCTTGGACTGCAAAATAAAGCTTTTTTAAAGGAATATTTCAAAAGACCTGCGGGTCTAGGAGAATCTCCCAGGCAGTCCCAGGTGGGTGAGGAATGCTGCATTATGGGCTGCTTTGTGCTCTGAGGAAGGGCCTAATGCATTTTTTTTTTTAAAGTCCGCCTCTTGCTATTAAATAAATAATTTCCTATTAAAAAAGGTGACTGTTATTGTTGAGAGATCACCACTGATCAGCGTCCATTTTATATAATTACTCAGGGATTCTCCAGAACATTTTATGTAACTCACTTCCACTCACTATCTTTTTTTTTTTTTCCCTGTTACCAGCAGAGTAGCAGTTTTACTCTCCAGCAGAAATGACAGGAGCTCGGATAAAAAGACCATTTCAAATGGATCAATTTAAGCAGCCTTTAGAACCCGTGATAAATCTAGGCTCCAAAAACTCGACAATGCTAAATGGGTTGTGAAACGCATCGCAAATCCCTCCCAGAAAAATAATGAAAATGATTAATTCGGGGACGAGCTTCAGTGTTTGAAATCACAAATAAGCAGCGTATTTTTGGAAGGAGAAAAAAGGTAAATAAATAGTTACTATTTCTGAACAAAATGGCTCGATAGATTTCATGATTTGCCACCACTGTAAAAAATATCTGTTCCCTTCCCCCCTCCCGTCCCTGCCAGTACACACGGAAACACAGGCATAACCATGCATAAAGTGGGAGGGTGGGGGGCAGCCAAGGATACAAACTCCCTCTTAGAAAGTTTGCATTCTTATTAACCCAGTGATGCCTCCATGATGCTGCCTTAAGCCAGCAACATAAAAGTTGCAATATGTGTTTCCTTTCTTCCCAGGAAAGGAAACTGGAAAAATACTAATAATGAAAAAAATACGCGTTAAAAATATCCGAGAGGGAAAAGTACATGTACAATAACCAAAATTAACCCCCTCCGCCCCCACACCAAAACAAACAAACAAAAAAAATCTCTGAATAAAAGCCCTGCCAGGAGTGGAACCTGCTTTCTCTTTTCTGTTTTTATTTCATGTATGGTAAACATGTACTTTAAACTTATAGCATATATTTAAAACAAAGAGACAGAGTCACCGTTAACCCTCGTCACCAGCATTACAGTTAAAAGTCATTGGCAAATACTAATAAAAACCCATTTAGCAGTAAATAAGGAGAACATGATATATGGACGGACAGATGGAATTGCATAAACAGAAAGAAAAAGCAGAGAGACCCACAAACATACGGAGAGGGCTGTTTTACAAGAGTGAAAGATATTGATTTACTTGGAACTAGTGTTGGAAAACAAATGTATTTGTTTCCTCCGTGATTAAAAAAAAGTAATTAAAGTGAATCATGAGGGGGCACACCCTTAAATAAGTACAAGGGGGGGGATTTGCAGAGGGTAAGGCCTTCTATAGATGTTCCAAATTTTAAGGCAGCAAACAGCTCTGACAAACTTACATCTCTAAATTAAAAAACGAGGGGTGGGGGGGGGGGAGGATAAAGAAGTGCTGGTGGCTTAAGGAGAGTAGAGGCTGCAATTTTTTTTTTTTTTGTATTTTTATTTTGTATTTTCTTTTTTTTTTATAAAAGTTGACTGGCCTACCTTGTTCCCCAGTCCTCAGTGTGTCTCCTCATAGTCGCTGTCTCCCTGGAAGTACAGTGTGAGTGGTAATGACTGCCTGCCTCCCTAATGAGTCCATTTTCCTGCTCTTGATGTTGTGTATATACACACACTGCAACCTACCTTACAAACCACAGAGACGGGGAAGGGAGAGAGAGCGAGCGAGAGAGCGAGCGAGTGAGCGAGAGCGAGAGAGCGAGAGTGTGAGAGACACAGGGAGAGGGAGCGGGAGAGAAAGGCGCTCGCAGACAAAGCCCTCCTACCAGACAGCAGACAACCCTCCTTCCCCTCTCCAGCAAAACACAACTCGGCTAATGCAGCAACAGGTTCAGTGCCGCCAGACGGAGACGGCAGAGCTGCTCAAGGTATACGGGGGCTCGGCGGGCTCGCTGGCGGAGAGGCAGTTGAGCGCCAGCTGGCTCCACCTTTCTTATTTATGTTGCACGATGTTGGAATGCATTGTTCCAGGCGGTCCGTATAATTATCATAAATACATTTTTTTTTTTTTTTTTTGGTGCATATTAGCATGGAGCACTGAGACGTATCAGCCATTCTGCTCCGTAACCTTAGAGCTTTAACACGCCACGCCGGGAAGGTGTAAACATATCTCTTTTGACAGGCAGGCTACACAAAGCCCACTGATGAATTTAAAGTCAGGAGATCTTTCAGGAAAGCCGCTCTCCTGAAGATCGCTTTTCCCCGCGCCCCTATTGTCTGGGGAAACCTTTCTCGATGAGGAGGACGTCTCTGCGAGGGAGCGCTCGGTAAACAGCTGCAAAGAGGGGGGCTATTCACCCCCAAATTCCCTCCCTTCAAAAATATATACTGGGCAGCTTCTGCCCCTACAGCTATAATAATAATGTGCGGCGTTTACGGCCGAACAGGTGCAATGCATATAGTACATGGTGTTACGAGGACAGAAATAAATCTCACAAGTAGGGGGAAAAAAAAAAATCCCAGTTGCACACAGGCCAAGGTTATTTAAAATATAGGTCTAGTTGGAAGAAATTTCTCCCTATATGTTTTGGTTGAAGAAGAAGGGAGGGGTGGAGGGACAAAAGGTCTGAAGAGGAAAGGAAGGTTTGAAAAAGAAATAATAATACACATAAACCATTACTAGATTTTACTAGATTTCCTTTTTTTTTTTTTAATATTTGGTCATATCTGAAGATAAATGTTGATTCCACAGTAATGCTCCCTCAGGCCTGCCCCTCATCATACAGAGACTTATTTCTGTTAATACAAATGAAAACTACAGCCACATGAAAGTAGCGAGACCAAGAAAACAACAAGATTTTGCATCTATATTTTATCTTTGAACCAGGGATCTCCAAGAACTTTATTAGTGGGGTATTGTCATGATAGATGGGGAAACTGAGGCCACAGGAAAGTCAAGGGATGCACCCAAGGCCGCTGCTGTGCATCAGTGGGAAAACAGATGAGAACCCTAATCCCTGGACTCTTAACACAGAGTCTGTCTTGACTAACTTATTGCCATCCAGAACTCAAGTGTCTTGCCTGAGCCAGCTGTGTAGGCTCCCTCTGTTGTCGGTGGAGAGACAGGCACCTTCACAAGGCCATCCAGCCCTCCTCCTTCCTCACTCTTTCTGTCCTCGTGGGAGGAGGAACCCTACACGACCAGGTTCAGCCTGGCAGCTAGTCGTTGCCTCCATCAAACCTCACCTTTGATCTACAGGTCTATTACAACATCCTGCTTCCCAAAATACATTTTTATTGCCGCATTTATTATTAGGCAGCATATGCTTAAATCTCAGCGAGTTGAAGGGATAGGCTACTGACTAATGGAAACGGGTAAACTCCCCAGATCCACAGATATGAACCCACAGGTTGACCTGATGGTCATGAATCACACACAGCCTGTATAATAGTAACCACCCAAGTGACTGGTGAACTTTTGTTCACTGGTAGCTCCTACGTAGCGCTGCATTCAGATGATAAACATTACATTTTCATGCAGATGTACTGTAAATATAGAAGGACTTTTTGTTTTCCAAAAAGTTAATTTCCATTAGTGGCTTCATCAAAACCCACTTTTCTTAACTTAGGGAAAAATATAAAGAGTAAAAAGCTCTATTAGGTGACTTAGGAGAGCTCCTACAATAATATTACCTCAAAACACATCTGGCACACAGAGACAGTATTACCAGTTAAGTTCAAATGTATCCTGCAACATTTAACCCTATTATACGTTTGCTTCTTTGGATTTTATGACCACATTTGCCTTACTGAAGGGTACATAAGGTTAGGAAAGCATAAAGAGCATTAGGAGACTTCGTTTCTAATTGTGGTTCTCAATATAACTTGATCTGGCTGTATATCTGTCAATTGACTTCTTACTGCCTCAGTTTTTCTGTGTGTAAAATGGACTTAACTGTAATTCTACAGACAGCTGGGACCATAAATACGTAAAGTGCTTTGTCTTCCTATCTCAGCCTGGCATCTTGCAAGGTTTTATTATGGGGGACGTTAGTAGCAGTACATAAAGACCTTATGGAAGGTGACCTGTATCAAAGCCAGTTGATGCAGTTAGCAAGACTACTATATACTTCTGATTAGTTTATACAATATGAATAGTCCTGGGATTTCAAATTTAAAAATTACGTATATATATACACCAAAATGAGGCTGTCGGACATAAAATATACCTGACCAATAACTGATGCTCAATTTTATCTACCAAGAACCAAAACTTACCAGATTTGAATAAAACACCTACTTGAACCCAGCGAATGTAACAGAGCTTTAGGTTGACATCCAAATACCAAATATGAACCACCTAAATTTTAAGAATTTTCAGATTTATCTTCGATACAGGTACTAAATCTTCAAGTTGGGAGACATCTGGATCCCTACTTGCCATAACTTTCTAGAAATCTCACATATGCTTGTAAACCAGTATCAGAGGGCAAATGCCCTCATAGACTAATTTTGAATCTCTGTAAGACCTCTGGAATTAAGCCAGACTCCATCCAGTTATGGAAATACTTAGAAACATATCTTTACAAGAACCCAGAAAAAACCTAAGTTGCAAAAAGTTTGGATATATGCAGAACTGTAGAATCCAAAGCAAACCCTTCCAAATTCTAAGATTATTAGAATGCAAGTATGAAGCAGATTCTAACTTTGTATAGGAAGTATTGACCCTCAATCAGAACTGAATCCAACTCACTTTAACATTTATACAATTCAAATACTTATCCAACCTTACTCCACAAGATATGATGTGAACAAGAAGTTCATAGCCAGCAAGTATATTAAAAAGGAACCAAACCCATCCCATTTCTTATCCCCACACCTCTAAAGAATCACTGGTTCAGACCACAGGTGAACAGCCCAGCACAGACTCTTGGTCACCTAGCACTTCCTTCATGATCTCTGTGAGGATCTCAGCCCTTCCAGGAGGGGAGACTTAGGGGTTAATCTAAGGGGACTAGCACAAGTTGGTATGTCACTTGCTGCATATAAGATAGGACAGTTAACTTCATTTTTGAGACTAAGACACCTCAAAGGCCTGTGTAAAGCATTGTGAAGTGCTTTACAAGTGTAAAGTGTAAAGCACTGTAAGCGGAGCAGGTTAATGGAAAATCCTGTTTTAATAATGTTTTGCAAGGACATAAAAGATCGCAAAAGAGGAAAGGTAGTGAGGTATCAAAATGCATTATCTGCATGATTGTATATAGAAATTGCCACAAGTTGATCACAAAACCTGTCTGCCCTTCTAGCAGGGCCTCAGACATGAGATAATTTAGACTTATGACCCAAGGGCTACAGAACTGCTCTTTCTACCTTAACAAGGATACGGTTGTTTTTCTGTCAGTTTTTATGGCATATGGTTAATGCAAGTTGAAATCAATACAGTGTCTATATGAATGTGTATGTCTGTTCCTAACTAATAGTAGGCTAAAATTTAGAAGTGGTGAGAAATAACAGTTCTATTGGAAGACACAAAAAATGCTGAGCGCTTCTGAAAATCAAGCAGCTAATGTAAAGTTTAAGGTTGCAGACACTGAGCTAAGCTCCTTAATCAGCAATTAGCAAACTGAAAAGAGAATTCTCAAACTAATGCTTTATGCTAGGGATAGCCAAAGGCTACCCCACGTACCTGACTCAAAATGCTTGGTGAGAACTTCCTGGCCCCTACCCCATGTCCCCACAGGCCTGTAGTCTCTTCTCTCCGTTATGGGAGCAGGTTGATGGCAACATGCTTGGCTCACTAGCAGGAATACAAACGCATATGAGTAACTGGTGACTGTTCTTAGTTTTCCCACAGGTCTTGCCCTATACCTGTCATGTGATGATGGGAAAATCAGCAGTTCAGTCACATGTCTAGCATATGCTTGGCCACACAAGCCAACATGCAAGCAAACTCATACCATGTGCCCAGAAGTGTAGCCATCAAACGAAGGAGACATCAGAATTTGGATATGCCATGGACATTAATCATTGGCAACTGTCACTAGGGACGTGAAGGAGCGCGACTCTTCCAGCACAGCCCTGACGACTGCCTCCTTCAAGGGGGTGGAAAATTCTGGTATTTGACTCACCAAGGGCCCCCAATTCTTCCAGGGAACTGCAGAGCCCCAAGAACACATTGATCTCCAATAGTATGTGGGAGATGAGAAAAATCAAACAGTCCACCAGAACTGATATTGCTGTGAAAGTGTCTTTGTCGTAAATGACAAGATTCAGGATGACAGACTGCGAGGGGAGGAATATGCTTCGGTGCCAAACAACATATTCTACAGGGATCTGTTCTCTTCTCCTTTTTTCTCCCAGATTCGCCAGCATGGCGAGTTTACACATGCCCTGCAGGAGCCACAACTGGAAGAGGAGTCACAGCCTTCTACGCCCAAGCTAAGACCCACTTCCTTAAAAAAAAAAAAAAAAAAAAAAAAAAAAAAAAAAAAAAAAAAAAAAAAAAAAAAAAAAACCTTGGCCCGCTTAGCAATTATAGAAGAACTGAATATCTATTTCTAGAAATACGTAAGCAGGACTTGACTATAGGAACTGGTTGGATATGCTGCCCATCCTCAGGGTAGCACACCATTGTAGGCGTGCTCCATGTGCCCGCCTCATTACAATCCTACGGATGCACACAGGGACTACTGGGATGACCAGAGGCCCAGGATGTGTTCTGGGAAACCCAACTTGTTCCTTTCAGCTTAATCAGAAACATTGACTCAGGACTTCATTTTGATTCTTATGGATGAGAGATTCAGCTGATCCTAAGTATAAGATCATTTCTCAGGCTTTGTAACAGCCAACATGGCTCTAATATTTAGCAGAATGTTGTCACAGTGGTGTTAAAACTTCCAGGCAAATTTTTGCTGCAGTTCTCTTTCAGAGAATGCAAGCAGGACCCAGAAACACTCAAAACAACATGTCTGAACCTGGTTACTTCCACTTGGTCCCCTTCATGAGGTAGTCAGATCTCCTCCTCTCCCCTGGTATATCACACCATCATGTTGCCAGCCCAACAGGATGGGGGATTCAGTTGTCCCTATTGATGTCCTGCAGTGTCTATGCAACTTTGTTCAAACATAATGAGAAAGATGCCAATTAAGAAAGCACAAGAGCCCTGCAGCTTGGCAGACTGATTCAAATTAGATACCTGTATGAAGTGATTAAAAATAGGTTTTCTAAACCTGAAGGTAACAAGAGGACAGTGTGTTTGATTTATATCAGCAGGGGTCAACAAAAACGTAAAAGAAACACACAAATGCTCTTTATGCATGCATATTTGCTGCTGAAGATGCTAAAGACAGAGGGAGAGAAACAGAGCCTGCTTCTGATATCTTTCAAAATGCAAAGACTCTCTATAGTTTTTCTATCTCCCTCTTTTTTTTTTTTTTTTTTTACTGTGAGACCTCCAAATAATACTTTGCTTACATATAGCTAGGTTGGTCCATAGTTCTATTGCACATATTAACAAATAAAACCTCACAACTTTGTCAGCAACCTACTGCCATTCCCCTTTCAGAGGTAACTCCTTCCACTTGTTTTTTCCTGTGGACTCTGTTGGACAGGCAGGTCAGGCTTTCCCGCTTGGAAGTCCAGGCTATGTCTCCATGCATCAGGCTCTCAGACAGCCCACTCTCAGAGGCACACTTGCTGAACCGGAACTGGCTTCTCTAATTTTTTTTTTTTTTTTTAAATCCAGGAATGTCCTGAATAATAGAGCAGATGCAAAGCTGGTATGTCTCCAATAGTTTCAGGAGGTTTGTGAAAATCTGCCTCCAAGTCATACGTAGCATGTCTGCACAAATGCCCATTTTCTTTTATGATGACACCACCAGCACTTTGGAAAAAGGACTATTTTGCACAGCAACTACTCCCTTATAGCACTGATGCCCCTTTGCACAAAGGCTGCAAAAACCTATGCCAGATACAGTAGTGCTCTATTACTCCAGCACTGTTAGGCAAATATTGCTGCTACAGCAGTAAGCTGTGACAGCGAGCATTCAACATATGATTTTTTTTTTTTTTTTTTTTTTGGTCTCAACATAGCTAGACCAGTGCCAATCCCTGCTTTTTATACAGGTGTGACTCATCGATCAGTATGTATCAATCACCATCTCCAGGGTCTAAGAGACCTAATAAAACCAATCCCAGAAGAGTGATAGCACAGCACAAAACCATTTTGTAACTCAAAAAATAAAAACCATGTAGAGTTCCCAAATTCCCACATGCTGTATCTCCATCTTTTTTATTTTAGCCTTACATCCTGAATTCTCTCACACTTGCTTCATGCATAAGGATCTCTAGTTACATATATGGCCTCTGCTATATATGTGTTTGTCCTGTCTGCTTACATATTGCTGGGATATGACCATTATTTGCATCAGCCGGCAATTTGTGACCAATTTAGCAGTTGAACTAATGCGTTAAGATCTTCATCCAAGCTGTGGTGTTACAATGGAATAGGATCATGTTACATAGCAGAGAGTGCAATGGACAGTGCACTGTTTACCATATAAGCCATGGATCCCCAAAGGTTACTGGTAAAATTCTATTATAGAGACTCTTGTGGCAGCTCAGTCCATGTTTAAATGACTGCAGAATTTGAGTGGACCTTTTACCATCTATAACAAGATGATGCAGTTGCATAAATCCTTTAGATACAGAAATGCCACAACTTGTAGAAAGTAGTTTTACAAGCTGAAGGGAGCTATTGTACCAAACAAGGCAGCATGCACATCCATCACTCTCTTCTACCAGACAACTAGGATGACTATCAAGGATTTCTATTTTTGTCCCAGTAAATTAGGGAACATGCAGAAGGATTTGATTTCTGTCATAATAATTGCAGATGAACATGACATCAGCAGCAGTGAAAACACAGTAGTCCTAGGTGGCCATCAGTTCAGTTTTACCCTTTTTAAATAATAAAACAAAACACTTCTGAAATTCCATAGTTTGTGGCACATGCATAGATAAACTAAGTTGATGGTGGATGAAGATCTGATTAAATGGGGGAGGAAAAAAAAAAGGTAGTCATCACATTCAGTGTTTTGGAAGCTGCCACTTGACCGTCTGGGTGTGATTGAATTGGTATTAGCTGTAAGTAAACGGGTACCTTTGTGCAGGTTTATCTTCACAAGTTGATGAGCATGAATCTCTTCTACCTGGTAAGTCTCTAGTCTAGTATGCTCAAAGTCACTATTCCATGCTTTAACTTTATACTTGATTGAATATACAAGTGGACAAAGAACACCTTTATAAAAAAGAGGAACTGTATTGCAGCTTCAATCATTTAAGTCTTCCGTAGATCCTGAGTTTTATGAAACTGTCTGAAAAAAACTAAGACTATTTTTCAATGCTAATATGTTCAAGTGTATTTTAGCTTTTCTATGCTGTTTTTAAAAACTAGATAAACTCAAGTTTCATTATTTCTTCTTCTCAGCTAAGACTACAAGAGTAACAAATTTTTTCAACATGTACGATACTGTCGAGAGAGTTGATAAGAGCAATACAAAGTGCCATCATTCATGTAATACTTCACCATTAAGGTCTTGCAGCTGATTTACAATTAATTTCCTCAAATATAGGCATTGTCTATAAGTTCCCATTTAAGAACCCTCTCCGTGAATTCTAAGCGAGCGGAAGAAAACACGTGTTTACCAAGCAGATTGGAGCTGGAAGTTACTGAGAAGTCCAGACTCTCTTGCGAATCTGTGTGGCTTCTGTCACACTTCTAAGCAGCTCAGCACAAAATTCCACCCTAGGACCCAGATTCAAATGACCTAAATTCCTGCTAAGTCCCCTTGCTTTGCATTTCTGGATGTATGTCCCTAAAGTCCCAGTACCATCCAATAGGAAATATCAGTCATGAGCACTTGGGGGTACTTAGGCCATATGCATGACCTGTGTTGTATACAAATTGCCTGATGAGATCTCAATTCTCCTGCATGGACTAAACATTCCCAAGACCACCGGGCACTGAAATGGAACTGAGGTTCTTTTTTGGTATCTTTTGGTAACCTTTGGTTATCTTTTTTCAAAAAGAGGAGGGGGGGAAAAAAAAGTTTATCTATGTTAGTCTGAGGATTGCATTCCTGAAAAAAGCTTGCATCAAACACTGTATCAAAAATACTGGAAACACTAGTAAGAATGTCACTGGTTTACTAGTACTGACAGCACCAAAAATAAGTATAGAAGTTTCACTTTCAGAAATCTTAATTATTGAGCACCTCAGTGGGATTGCTTATGTATGTAGGGAGACAGGATTTAGTATTCACAGTCTTCGAAACTTTTAATCTTGCAAAGTTGCTACTAAGGAAGAAATAACCACTATCATTCCTCCCCCTTAACCTAGCTGCAAATAAAGAAATATCCTGATCTCAGTGTATTTTTTTTTATTACTAAGACTTCATAGAAAAACAAAAAAGGCAAGACTGTTTCCAATTAGTCCTTTAGTTTTAGCCTAAAGGAGAATATTTCTGAATAGTCTAAACACAGCTTGCTCAGTGATTTTAAAGGATGAATTTGGAGGGGCATTTTTTTATTATTAATTGTCATTCATTTTATAGGTAAAAAAGAGCCAATTAATTAAAATCAAAGAAATAAAAATAAAAATGCATTCATCAAATATTAAGTTTTATTTGGACAAGGACAGAGATGAAAGCCTTCAAATCACATATATTGAAAATTGAAAGATCAGTTGAGTTTAGCAGAGGTATAATGCCTGTAAACTTCACAGCAATGAGACTGGGTAACCTACAGACAAACAACTCTTACTTTACCATTATTTGAACTGTCTTTAATTACAGGACCAGAGAACACAGGACAAGGTAACAAAGTGATGCAATGGAGAGTAAGTGCACCATCTTCAGTGTTGCTCTTTAAGACAAATTTTGTAAGTTACCTTTTTTTGGATACTATTTTTGGGCTCCTTTTCTCTAACTTTCTTTGCTCTTAATAGCAAGGACTGTAATATTTGGTATTGCTACCTAGGTGGTCTCTGATTATGTAGTGAGATCCCCATTGCAATATCTGTGCAATTAGGCATAATTAAGTTTGCCAGGGGAACTTTTAATTTCCTAATTTTTGAGTAAATAAGGAATCCATTTTAATGTTGCACTAATCACTACTAACTGATTTTTAAATGGTTTTGTTTCAAAATTAGAGGTCACATTATGAAATCATTTCATAGAATGGGAGGACTAAAACCAGCCAAACAAACTGAAGTTACAAGTTAGATAACTTTATAATAACGAGTATGTGGCTGCCCTACTGTTCCATTTGTTGATTTGTCCTGAGGCCAGCAAAACAGCACTGCGACTCAGCGTACAGACATGACTTCAAGGGCTCTCTGCTGTTGCCTGGGAAGGAATCGACATTTATTTTTACCATACCATGATGACATCCCAGATATTGGAAACATAAATATAGTCAGTAAAACCTTAAAGTTTTCTGTTTCACAAAGGCACAACTACTTCAGCTAAATTGAAAGTCTCCATTAGTTTCAATGGACCTTTTGTGGGCCAAACACCAAACAAGAGAGAAAAATAATATGGGGATTTTTTTTTTCCTTGTTAAACAGAATTCCTACGTACGTATCAAGCCATACCCTACACATCTACACGAGCAGGCAAAGCTCAGTTTCAACCCAGAATTCCTGTGAGCTCATGTAAGAAAATGGTAATGCACTATAGAAATTCACTAGAGATGATCAGATACAGGTGTACACACAAAGGAAGTTGGGAGCAACCTGTTGCATTCATGAGAATCAGGAGTGGCTCTTCAGCCACGATGTCCTGCTCATCTAAAGCTGGCAGCATCAACACTTGTTCACATTTTCAAAGCAGATATGAGAAACGTAGTTAGGGGGTTATAATGAACAGGATTTGGGGGGCATTACTCTCCCAAACTGCCCTTTCAGTAAAGAGGCTGCCTAGTTGCTCAGAGCATCAAAATGCAACAACAGTCAAGTCTCCACAGCAGGATTATTTCTTTTCTTCCATTATTTCTTGAAAAGCAGTGAAATAATAAATAGTTTTGACATTTATATCATTGTCAATAGTCTTCAGAGTCAACGCTCCGCTTCAAACATCCAAGACCTCTCTTATTAGGAGGCTGTCTGCAAATAACCAAGTGTCAGTTCACATCCAGTGCAATCTTTAATTACAACCTTCACAGTCAAGCAGGCCAAAAGCTTTTTATCTCTTAAATTAAAGCTTTAATTTTGGAGCACAAGAAGTCAGTCAACAGGGAAAAAAAGCACCAGTTTACCATCCTGCCAAAAGTCAGCTCAGTCTGAACTCTGTCTTAAAATATGAATCACGCAAATTACATCATTTTCTGGAGAAGCCATAACATAACAAACATAACAATTTATATGAGTTTTTGATGCTAGGTACTTAATGATAGTGAAAGTTCTTTGAGATTACTTTATAGGCTACTCCCCTGAGACAAGAAAAGTTATGCACAAGACAAATGAAACAGAAAAACTGACTTAGAGGTTCTCAGCACTATCTGCAGGTCTCAAAGCACAGGATGATCCATCCCCATCTACTGCAAGAGTTCCCTTTCAGAGGAACAGGAATATTTGCTTCACAATAGCTCAAAGGTGTGCAAATCTCTACAAGGTACTTACACTACATTCCATTCATTTTAATGGAAAATAGATGTCCAAATTCCCAAAGACAGCCCTTTTTACCACTGGGCCTAAAGAAACAGATCACATGAAAATATCTTTCCATCACAAGAGAAGACAAAAAAAAATTCCAATTAAAACTGATGAAATTGATCAAAGAATGAAAGTCATCAAGGAACAGACAGGCAAAATGGGGAATAAAATAAAGGAAAAGTGCATAAAGTTCTCATTCCCCTCAAGGGGTATTAAAAAAAAAAAATCTTCCTACAAGAATAAGAAGATATTTGCAATTTGTTTGCTAACTAAAAGCAAACAAATCTAAGAGTAGGAAGCATGCTGAAAATTGTAGCAAATGCAGATTATAACACTTGGAAGTAAAAGATTGTAATTTAAGTTACCCTATTATCACAACTATATGACCACGAAGCACCCCCATGTTTTTGGAGAAGCCATAAGCACCTCAAGCTTCATGGTTGTGATTTTGAACTAACATTCAAAAACTTTCTCAACCAGCATTGCTTGGGATAAAAGAAAATTGCTCTAACTGTAGTCTTCAGGCTTAGAATAAGTATTTGCTGTGCGTGTAGGAAGAGTTATTTTTGACATGTAACCCCCAAAACAGCAATAAAAAACGTTTTTGCTTTGTTGATTGAGAAGACCATTAAATGCACCAGTGACAAATATGAGCAAAACCAGCATCATAATTTAATATTGGTAAACAAACGTATTTCTCTTTTTTTAAACAAACGCAAGTCTCTGAGGAACACGGGATTCTAGAGAGGTGCTACTCAGTCTCTCCAACACCTCAGCAGCTCCAGCACTTCCTAAGCTCACATAGATGAGATTGATGAGATGGAGTCGAGGACAGGCAAATCTACAGGCGGCTTCAAATGCACAAATATATTTAATCCAAGATATGAGGCTGGCATCTAATTCACTAGAGGACACACTAGAAAGGAGCATGAGAAGACAGACATCACAAGTTATGGTAGAACACTTCTCAAACACGATGCAATGGTCCTAAGGGAGATGTTAGTACATTTTGCTGCTGTTATTTATATCCTTTTTGGCCAGGAATCTATGAGTCATGATACCTATATTTACATTGTCAGATACAGAAACAATTCAGTGGCATTTTTCTGTTAGTGCTCATTTTTCAGTATCTGCCACTTAGAAACATTTACATGAAAATAACATGATAGAAACGTGATGCATGAAACAATGAGCTCCAAGTTCAATCCCCAAATGAAGAATCCAAACATTCTAAAAGTTAAAAAGGAAGTGATGACACTACAAGGATTTCTGATCCCCGCACAAGACTGCAAAAAACATACACTTTTGTCTACCTACTTACATAGGAAGTAAGCGATGTTTCTCAGGGCCTGATAAGAGTTGCTGCTAGTCCGTGGGATCATTTGTCATTAGATGTAAAAAGGAAAGTAATAACAGGGTTGATTTTTGAACACGATCTTACAATATTTTCAGGATCTAGGAACTGCTCTTAAGTGGTCAGATTATTCTGTAACAAGGTTCCAAGGAAGGTCCGCTACCTCACCAAGTTTTTCAATCCTAACTGTTAAATCCAGAGAAGAGGCTTCGCTTTCTGCTGTTCATATTAAAGGTATCTGTGTTACAAATGGATACTTAGTGCCTAACAAGAATCAAAAAATTCATCTATTTGACTTCTCATAAAGAAAGTAACAGGAAACAAGTATGTAAATATAGCAAAGTAATACAAAATCCAAGGTAATTCTTTAACATTAGAGGGGTTTTTTTGTTTGTTTTGGGGTTTTTTGGGGTTTTTTTTGCCACAATTAAGGAGCAAGGTAGGATGGATTCACATCCATCTCAGACAGTGCAGATGATTCATTTTGGCAGTCACTTCCAAGTGAGATGTGCCTTTAAGTGGAACTACTGAGGCAGAACTCTGATGAGTTTGATGATCTTGGAAGTGAGGTGTTTTTAGTACTATCATCATCATTATTAAACTTAGCGGCAACGACAATTTAAATTTGCGTTCCAAACCTCCTGGAAGCTCTTCAACATTAGACACCTTTGTGTCTTGAAGACCCAAAAATAAGCTTACTAGTTGATTGTGCTGTAAAGAAAACCTCTACTTAACAAGACAGATGCAACCTTTTTTATCTTAATGATATTGCCTTCAATGTAACACAAAAGAAGCAATTGAGAGCATGATTGAAACATTTTTTTTACAGACATATAAACTCAAGGGTCCACTACCAGAATCACCAAGTGAAGAAAGAAGGGGGGGAAATGCAGTAAACAGCATTGCACAGTGATAGTAGTATAGGATGGCTAGCTGAACATGACAGATGGCCTCTTAATGGTCAAAGGCATCCACCAAGCAATGGACCTGCCTAAAACTGTACTCTAGAATAAAAAATAAAATAAAGGAAAGAAGAATAAGAAAAATGTCACTTTGCCATCACCCTTATTCTGGTTAACTTGAGAGAAAAGAAAGGCTGCTGTCCCTGGGTCCCAGTGACACTTAGTGTCACTCTCAGGAACATGTGCCTCTGCATTTGCATCAACAAGTATGTTGAAATTTGCACTGAGAACAAGGAGGACTTTGATCAAAAAATAGCACACATTTTACTCTGCAAGGAACTTTACTGAGAGGTACTAAATTTACAAAAGCAGTTGAAGGAGGTTTCAGAGGGACTTGACAGATTACAGGCTGATGACACTACTGTTACAGCCTCAGTGGAAATGTGGTTTGATCTAATTAACAACAAAGAACTAGAACCACTGAAGAACAAAATTAAAATTATTCAAAGGCGCTTGGAAGCTTTCCATTTCACAGTCGCCAGGACCAATTCCAAACACAAATGGATGGGATTAAACCCAGAATAGGATGTAGAGACTGGGACAGGAATGCACAAATTCCAGATAACGTCAAATCTCTTCTAAGATTAAAACCAGTAGATCCACTTTTTTGCTCTATATTTGTCATTACAAAGTGGATTTGATTGATCACAATTAATTCAATCATGCTGCTGGAAAACACAGATATTAAGTCAGAACAGACAAGATGGCTGATTCCAGATATTCTAGTTTTTATAACAGATACATGGCTGTCCAGCCAGCTCAGCATCACTTAAACAACCTTTTTAGTTTCTTCATATTGCTTTGATTGAAACTATGTAACAATGTAGGTGCTAAAACCAATGAATCTGGCAAAAGTCTACTGATATGCAGAGTTAGACATAACACTTCATACACCTAACTTCTCTAAAAGGTCCATGTGTTTTAATTACAGAATCACATGCTTTGCATTTTAGACAACACGTGCCTTCCAGTGCCTAAGGAATAAATATGCCCAAAAAGCTAATCACATTGCATGTGTGTAATGTTTCAGTGAACAGAATACTGCATTTGAATGTCTTCTGCAAAATGTTTTTGCAGAAATTATCAAAAACGTCATGCTGGGGGGAAAAATTCACTCTGATATGTTGGCTGCTGTTTCCACATACAAATTTTCTCTCCACACCCAACAGAGCACATACCTCAGCTGAACAATTGTGAGCATATGTTAGCTATGCCAATATCCTGCGGAAAATAACAAAAGGCTTTAACTTATTTTTAACTGAGAGAAGAGCAGAACTAGAAGTTTGTACTTCACAATTTCAAGTCGGGTTTGGGATAGCTCTATTTCCCTCTTTGGGAAGTTGTGCGATTACTAATCTCATAATTAAAAAAGTTAATGAGGAAACATGTTAATGTCAGATGATTTACGTGCCTTTTAATATTCCGTATGTATTGGGGAAAAAAGAGGGGGGAGGAGGAAAAAACCCATTGTGTAATGCCGATCTGATGAAATGCCGGACAATTTTGAGACTGATAAAATGAGTCACTGCCAACTGACTCAGCATGACAACAGGAGTTCATTGTTGCATTTTGACTGAAGAAAGCAAACAGCCAGTTGGTTTAAACTGGATTCTTTCTTTCATTAAAATGTGCTATTTCCACCATCTTCTTGTTTGCCTTTACCATCTTCCATTGGACCCTCTCATGTCTTCAGTACTATTACATTTACTAAGCCTGGAACTACTCAGCTAGCATTAGCTACAACACACATTAAGCCCTGGGTTGTACAATGTTATAAAATTAACTTAAAAGGCTGGAATGCAGCTCTGTTTTTAAGTCCCAGTGTATTTATATTTCACATATGGTTTTTGCTAGGCTATTCACAGGGGGGACTATAAAGCATCTCAACATGTGAGGTACTCTTGTAAATTCTACTCTGTCCTTAGTTGCACTTACTGTCCTCAGGCATGGGGGATGTTGTGCTGCAACTACTTATAACGATATACGTGCCGCATGCTCCGTCCCCATCTCCCTCTCCCTCCTTGCAGATTTGGCAATAGTGGGATGGCTGCAGCCAGCTCCGAGACTGCAATTTCTGCTCAGCTCCAAGCGCTCCCGCAAGCTTGGATATTAACACAACACGCACCTCAGCTGGGACTCAGGACCCTGGAGGATTTGGACAACAAAACTAGCTCTAGTGTCCTCAAAACCTCTGAGCCCTAGAGTTGCACGAGAGTTTTGTTTGCAGGCGGTGTCAAGGTGTATTCTTCTTGTTAATACACAAGACTTAGGAGGCGTCTCACCTGTTGCACAACCTTGCATGAATTGTGCAGTGCAGTTACAAGATCAGTTTTGTGCCTCTTTTCCTGCAGTACCCCCAGCTCTCTCAGTCTTGGCATGCATTAGTTCCTGCTTTTTTCGCACAGAGCTGCTTCTCCTGAGCTCTCAGAAATGTGAGAATCTTATTCCTTCCAGAAGAGATTATTAGACTCTTAAAAGTTGACTGATGCTAACTGCAACTTTCAAAAAGATCCCAGGAATAACATTACTTTTGTAAAGGAATAAGGAACAAGAAAGATCCCTACTTGTTCAGGCAACTAAAATATCCCCAGTTATTATAACCTTTTAAAAAACCCTATTTTGCCAAAAGCAACTGTGCCACATCAAAAATTATCGCAGACAAGAAAGTTCTTCCAAGTGAAAGACAAGACTGGCAATCAAGAAAACGATGTTATAGCCATAACAATTTGCCAGGCAACTTTGACTAAGTCAACATCTCTAAATCTTAGTTTATCCATCAGTACAAGAAGGTGCTTACACTCCCCTATTTCAGGAGGGTGTCTTAGGGCTTAATTAATTGATGTTCATAAAGAACTCAGGTGCTCAGATGTGGGACATCAGAGAACACCAAAGTATTATTAATCTCAGGTGCCAAAAAATTATCCCTGCCCTTGCATGCAAGAGCTCTGAAATGTCTGCAGTTTCTGTGGTAGCAATATCCCCAGTTCAGCTCACAAACGAGGAGAGTTATCCAAATAAAATGAATGCCTGGTCATCAGAGTAAACAAAGACATCATTTTACAAGTCCAATCTAAATTGTAGAGATAATCAATATGAGAGTAGCAGTGCCCACAATGAAACCTGTATTAATTATGAAGAGAGTTTATGAAAGAAATTAATCATTATTATGGAGTTCGCTGTAGGAATTTAATAGCATGAGCCAATTCTACATGACTCTTATGATGCTTGAGGTCAAATATGCTGAGTTTGAAATAAACTTTAATCTACTCTGAACTAACTTTGTATAAAAAAAGAAAGCTTCTCATAAGTTCCACAGTTCTGCCCAAAATAACAAATCTACTCTACCTCAATAAGTGCGTGTGGTCTGATATGCCATCCTGAAAATAGATTTTAATGTCCTTCCTCTTATTTATTTTTTTAAAAAAGTTTTACAGAAAAATTATATACACTGCTTAAAAGAGAAAATTAGATATGGTAGATAACCAATATATTTTTAAGCTTACTTTGCTTTTTCTTCTTTTTAAGTAACCAACCTTCCAAAACAAACACAGCAATGTTTATGGAAATAAAGAAACAAATTATAACAATTTTAGGTAGCATACCGCAGTCAAATAAATATCATTTTCTAATAAAACAAACCAGGAGAAACCTTAATAGAACTTAACCCATGGTAACCAAAACAAAACCCAGAGACTTTCTGATAAAAAAAAAAAAAAAATTCCCAAACAAATCGAGGAAAAAAAAAGTTCTTTCAGCTCTTCTTTAGCTGTTCTTTCAAGCTAAAGAAGAATCTCCACAGGTCAACTTCAGTATTAATCAATTATTAGTTTCAGTTAGGTAATAAATCATCTGGGGAGAAGTTATGAGTGGAATTTTTGAAAATGCTCAGAGTTGGCTTAATTCCAGCCCTAGTCAAGTCCCTGTTGTCTTCAAACACAGAAGAGTTGGACTGATGCTGAGAGCTCTTGAGAAGCCCGTCGTTTGTACTTACTTGCTCTCGTGAAATACCTCAGAAAAACAAATAAAAGCAGAAACACCTAAGGACTGACCCCATTGTACCTTGGAAGTCCACAGGTGCCCAGCATTCTGTGGGCCAGGAGTAGACAGATGCCTGGGATTTTTGTATGTGCCCTTTGGTCCACATCATGCAGCCAGACCAAGAAGGTCACAACCCCTACAAGCCCTCGGAGAGATGCAGCAGAAACAATAACTCATTCTCACTTTTGCAAAGTAAGGGACTACTATCACAAACACCAACTTTACAAGACTTTTTGTAACAATTGGGTGTGCAAAGGAAGAATGAACACTTATCTCTTACGAGAGCCTCAAGTCCAATTAAAATCATCAAGAAGAGCTCAGTGGGAACATTCCTCTCAGCTTGCTTTGTTAGTGCTGCAGAATTTCTTTGCAGTTTTTACAATTCTGCTTGCTGAAATTCTCTTGGCAAATCTAGACTTCCTTACTTCTGATCTCATCACACACAGATGGCTCATGCTTGTAAAATGTTATTAGGGGACATGTTGGAGTGGCCTGAACACGGGTCACTCCAGCAGGGTAATCCAACTCTAAAAATTTCCCTGGACTTGGATAACCTTGAGCCTTGCCATTGTTTCCCAAAGCATAAAATGGAAAGACCATCTACCTCCTTGGGAAGTTACAAGAATGTGCTAGTTAATACGTGTGCAGCTCATTAGAACAGGATAATTCCTTTAAAAAAAAAAAAGGGAAAAGTACTATTACTATTTGGGGCAAGCCAGATAGGACCATGTAGGCTTCAGTTTTATTCTCTTTTCTGAAACAAACACCAACACAGATTTAAATAGTGCCTGAAGAAACACAAGGGGTGAACTTGCTGCTTTTTTTTTAAAAAAAAAAAATTTGTAGTTTTTGCATGAAAGGTCTGTTCAGCAGAGATTTCATGGTTTAATATATATATATTTTCAGTTTCTTTAGTTCTGCAAACTATTAACATTTACCAAAGTCGATATTTTTCAGTGGTGCAATAAATTCACAACATTTACCAACCAGTTCTGGTTTTCATAACAAGACTGTGGTTTTTATTTTGATCACTGGCTAATTTACTGCTGCAGCACATCATTTTGCTTTTCTTTCAGAGGTTCTGAGGAAAAGTAATTCTTTGCAGACACTCTTCGGATGGTATTTTTCAATTAAAAACACTTAAAGCAGAAAGGAAGGGTTGTCTGGTGGGGGACTGAAGATCAGAGTTCAATGCTTGGCTCTACAATAGACTCCCTGGGGAAATTTTCAAAGGCACAAATGGCAGGTTGGCACATCACTCCCATGCTTTCTTTAGTGGGAGTTAGTTGCCTCTGAAAACCTCTTTCCTTTCCCCGGATTATCCTGATCAAGTCACGAACTCTTTCTTTGTCTTAGTTTGCAGTCTCTATAGTGAGAAGAATAATATTTTGTTTCCCTCACCTTACGCTTGGCTTGCCTGTTTAACTATACGCTTCCCGAGACAGTGGTTCTGCTTAGCACTTTGCGCATACAGCCCTGGCGGTCTCATCCAAGACTCCTAGCTCCTGCTGCAACACACACACACAAATAATGTGACTGCTAGCCAGATTAATACTAATTCAAATTGTTTTCTCAACAGGTGACAGGGCCTTCCAGGTAGAAGACTGCTGGATTAGCAGCCCAGGATAATGCTATCCACAGAACAGACGCAGAAGAAATGCTCCAGAGGAGAAAAAAAAAATATCTACATCCCTCCACCTGATACCTGATTTCCAAGGGACATCTGTTTACTCCAGGCTGGACCATCCCAACCTGCAGGCTGTGACTAGGTTACCTTTTACTACAACATTCATGGTGAATAAAGTCTTAGCAAACGTGCACAGGGCTTTCCAGAGAACAAAATGCCAATCCAAGAGTGTGTTTGCACCACACAAGGATGCATCCTCAGCCAGTGTGGCAAATGAAACTGTTGCACGTTACTGAGCTGGTCAGCCAGGATTAGGCAGCAGAGTTTGATTTGCAAACGACAATCAGTGTTCTCAGAAAGGTGACATAAAGAGCCAAAATGACCATGTAGTGAATATATGCACATGGCAAATACATTCAAGAAAATCATCGGTATTTGTTTCCTCAGGAAGTGGAGCGCCCCACAGTTATTGGAGAAAAAAAGGATTACTTTTTTTTCCCCCCCCCACTCTGTCAAACTTACATCCAATACAATTAAGTTAAGAACAGAAACCAATTCCTATCCACAACCATTCACTACCTACCTACTATTCTGAATTACTATTGTCAAGTGACCAATCTCATGGGGGTCAGTACATTCTCCAGTACTACTATGGAGTGACAGCACCTTCCAGTTACTCACTTTTTTCCCTTCAGCCTATTGCATAAATAATTCTCTGAGCAATTCACCTTTGTCAATGATCTCTTTATAGTTATAACCAACATCTGCAGCTGTGCAGGGCATTTTCTTTTTCAGCGTGTTAACTTCATTAAAGCCAGAAGCTTTACAAAGGGATTATTTTGATACAACATATACAGAAGACTAATTCATACCTGTAGGTACCAGGCACACCCTCTGCTTCCCTCTCCATCATCCAGTCGGTATTGCATGTGCAATCAGCCCCGTGTGCAACACAAGACTGAATTCCTACAGCAGCTATAAATAATTCAAGAAAGTTCTTGACTCCTCAGGGAGATTTACTCACAGATCACCTGTTCACAGAGCTTAGCGAGATGTCAAAAAAGTTCCAGGATTATCACAGGCCAATGATGGATATATCAACAGAACATTGCATTAGTATTACTGCTGCACAGAACTGGAATCCATTTTGGTTTTGGGCAAGTTAACAAACTGCAAATGGATGGGTCCAAATTTGCTAGTGGAGGAACAGTGCTTGTTTGTATTACTTACAGGGATGCTGCTGCAGCTGGATCCAGACAGAATGACATACCACAGTCTGACAGTTTCAGTTTGTAGATATATAAGCTGCATGAATGTCAAACCCAGTAGGTCCAATAAAAAGAAAAAATTAAGAAAAATTTGATAAAGCAAATTACAGCAACAGAATTGGTTTGCAGTGTGTTACGAACAAAAGAAACTCAAACAAATCTCATTCCCCTGCACCCTATAGGGCATCACTGCAAATGTGCTCCACACAGAGCGAGAGGAACACACGGACAGAGACTTGCAGTTAGAACAGCCTGTGTAGGACGTGACCCTTTGCCAGCTAAGCAACCTTGGTTTGTTTGCCATGCACCTCCATTCTCTTCTACCAATTCCCTTTCACTGAGTCAACAGCACCTCAAGACACCTTTACAACCACAGGTGACAAAACTCCAACTTTCTCCTGTTTGAGACAATCTTTTTATTTTCCTCCCTAAGACCAAATATATTAAAGGTATTCTTTATATGTCGAGAGCCCAACAGACTGTCGCTTTCTTTACTCAGGGTACCATATATATCTAGGACATAGAATGAGTTATTTAAGACTTTAAAGGAGACATTTATACCCAGTACATTTCCAAAGTAAGGATTGTGAGCTGCTGAAATCACTTATTTAAAACTTTTTCTCAAGTACAGAGCAATAGAAATAGAGTAAAATCATCTAGAAGGGGTTGGAAACCCTTTCTCATGAAGTCTTAAACATCGCTTCCAGTGACATTAACTTGAGCTACACGTCCCATTGGAGAGCAAGTGTCAGCAAAGTAAATGCATTAGTTAAAGCTTAATAGTAGTTTGGTGTTCAATATACTGAAATATTTAATATGTTTTTTTCCCAAAGTAAACTGTTATTCAGTTTTAATGAAGACATTAACCTGCTTGATTTGTAAGCTCCTGTGGGATGTCAGTCTAAAACACTGTCACAAGAGGTAGGCAGAAGTAACAAGAGCTCTGACAGGAAATCAAGCACATTTTAAATGTTAAAAAAGCAGCCAGAAAATGAGTCTCAATATGCTCTTGTTTTCTTTTAGCTTTGTTTATTTTTTGGTAATGTGATTTGTGCCCTTTAAAAGATGCCAATTAAGGCTGGTTACAACGCACTCTGCACGTAACTGCGGGTATTGAAACCTCCACAAGCATACACCAACTATTTTGTAAACAAGAAGTGGCAGAGGGCAGATTCCAGAGGAGAGACTGGGTCAGAATCTGAACTTGGAAACCCTTTTCGGGCTCCAGCACTGATGACAGCCTTGCATCAAAATCCTCTGTTCCACTTCTGCTCACAGTGTGAATTTGCTGGATTTTCTCACTTTGGAGACTGTCTGCATTTTGGGGCAACAGTGGGCCCTATGAGTGATCATCTAGAGACAACAGGGATATAAGAGCATAACGAAAGCAGAGAGACCCTAAGCAATTAAGCTGGGTGTGTGCCCTTCCCAAAACAGATTCTGACACTTAAATAGCTAAAGCTGCCATCGCTAAGTATATTCCAGCGATCAGCACTGTCAGGGTACTCCTCCTTACATCCCGCGGCAGTGCTAGCCAACAGATCAAGAGCGGACCGCAGCGCCCAAGCTCAGCCCTTGAGGCTCTCAGCCCAGCTGTGAAAGACCATGGTGCCCAGGACGATTCTCCTCAGCAGTTAGTTCCTATGTGTGAGACTAAAGTTTCTCACCAGCCTTGCGCCTGCCAGTGTCTGACCGCTATAAATAGGGGCTCTTCTCTCCAGCCGCATGATGCAAAAACCTTGTGCTGGGCTCCAAGCATGCTATGCGCATGTATGGCATGGGAGAGGGCTTGCAGAGCAACTAGACCCAACGTTTAAATTCCAATTTAAAAATATAATACCAGAGAGTTTTAAACAGCTGTAGGACAGGAAATTGCTTAACAAAACAGATATTACTTTTGCAGGTGCTGCTGTTCTTCTGCAGCAATTTCCATCCCCCATGTCAGTTTATTACCCTTAAGAATACATCAGAACAACTTTTCTAGCAGTCTGAACAGCACACACTAGCTGACCCAAAGCCATTTCAAAAAAACCTACCCCATGTTTCATGATGACCAAAAGCCATAAGCTGTGTATATTTCTAGAGGGTGTTCTGAATTTAACTTGAAGTAGTTTGAACAATTTTCCAGGGGGTTCACTCATCACAACTTCAACTGATACCAGTGCAAGAAGCAGCAGAGGTAGAAGTCAAAGGTCTCAAATAGGCACCTCTGAAAACACAAGACAGTCAAAATAAACAACTTTTTTTTTGAAACAGTGGGTATTTTCTCCCTTCTTTTTGTGAAAAAATACCACAAAAAGGTACTGTGAAGATCAGTATTTATAGTGCCTGTAAATATAAACTGTCATGTATAAGAAAAGCAGTTTAGATTGCTAGATTTTTTTTGCCCCTGCAGTTTTGACTGTGGTTTGTCACACATACTTGGAGTGTTTGAAGTTTTTAAGCTTTACTCTAGTGGATAAGTAAAAGATTGTACAGAGGATTAAATAATTTGTATCATTAGTACTAGGTGTGAGACATCCACAATTTCAAATCCCATAAATTCTCCAGGGAACATTCACACTTGGTAGCTGCAAATGTAAAGCAGCAAAGAGGACACTAAAATTCAAAAGAGGCTTTGAACTACTGTACTACTAATACAGCTCCCTTTGTACAAGGCCAAAGCACTCGCGCGGCACTTCGTCTTGCAGCAATAGCAATGCCAAAATCATTCCTGTATAATTCCACTGATGTCACTTTAGTTATTTCAAAGAGGAAATTCACATCTAAGCCACGTTGTTTTTTGATGCAACACAGAAAAAGTAAACCAAAGTTACGAAGTTGCTAACATTGCTGTTTATTGTCACACCAAAGAAACAATGGAATAATTGGTTCCTGTTACTTGCAATTATTACATGAGCCACTGTATATAACCATAACAACAGCATTTAAGTACCCTGCATGTACACATCTTCACAAAATATTTGCGAAGAGAGCTTTTATCCTTATTATACAGATGAGAAACAAAGACTCAGTAATTTTCCCAAAGCCAAACACGGAGTCGTGGCAGAGCAGAAGCCTTACGGAGTCCCAAGTCAGCCAGGAACCAGAAATAATAAACAAGTACTCAGTCTTCAGTATGCTTTACTGGAAAATATAACAAGTAATAAGTGAGCTGAACCCCTTATTTGATGACAAAAACAAAAATGAAAGGATTACATTTTGCTTTACATTAAATAAACAGACTTGGCTTTTTCCCTGGTATTTATGAGAAATTTTGATCAGAGGGTTGTATTTTGGTATCTCTTGAGGTAAGCTTCACGAATACCTGGGAAAAAAAAAAATCAGAGCAGAATTGGAGACTTATATTTTAATATTGGTAAAGACAATATAATCTACATCTTGGATTTTCCTCTTATTCTGCTCACTCTGCTCAGGGCACAAAACTGTGACTCTACAAAGCACTGCAGAGACTCCAAAAATCGCCCTGGTTGTGAAAACCTTAGTGGCTCTTTCCTTTTGTTTCAGAAATATCCCATTATATACTGCTCATGAAAATTAAAGAACTGAATACTGTTTTGTTTGTGTTGCTCTGATACACAAGATCAAGGGTCAGCATGACTATGGAAGAAAGGTAAACAAAGGTTACTGAAAGCTGCCAATCTTGGACCCTATACAATTTAAAAATATATATATTATAAAGATTTCTGCACTCTTTCCCCAGTTGCTAGCCTCTTCAGAGCCTAAACTGGTAAAACTACTTGGGCTACTATGTATACAGTTGCAGATTAGTTTTGCTTACTTAATTTGGCACTCTGAACAAATTAAAAGTAATAGAGAAGGTGCTATGGGGAAAAAAATAATATTTGCAGTCACTTTAGAATCTTAATGAGCTAAACATTGCAAGTTCCGTCTCCATTTAGCTAAGGGACAGCTTTTACTCTGTGATGCCCATGTGATCATCTGGGAACAGCCCATGAGTCTGAAATCCCACCTTGCTTAAGGAGATTCACAGCTACACATAGCAAGCTATATTAAACACCACCAAGGTCCTGTGAAAAACAAACAAACAAACACGACATTTTTCCTAATAATGGGATGGGAACTGAAAGCTTTGAGGGCACCTGGAGTTTCCCCAGAGTTACACAGCAAGGCTCAAACCCTGTATGTCCCAGTCAGGCAGTCCTGCTGAAGTCCAACACGCAGCCAAGGCCAGCATGCCAGGGCTACGGTATAACCTGGGGCATGCTCTATGGCCTCTGACATCAAATAGGTGCAATGGATTAGTTCCTGACCCCAAATTATAACTCCTCGTTGAAGAACTGAAACCACAATTCCCCTCAAAGTTTTAAATAACAAGGGTAACACCACACTGAGGTTTTTTTTAACGCTTTACTCATAAAGCATTCCAAGTATTTTCCAGAATGTTAATACAGGGACAATTAAACTGCATTGTTTGAAACAACTGTGCACAGCACACAGTATGACACAGCATCTTTGATTTTCTTTTCTAAAATCTGCCTGCAGACATACGCACTAATTTACCTAACGCATTAATTCCAAGCGTGGCTCTCCAAGTCACCGGTCTCAACTATCCAGTTCCTGCCATATTTCCAAAGCAACGACAGGCCCGCGCCTGCGTAGGAGGGTTGGGGCAGTGGAGCCAGGAGGTGCAGCTGCGACCCAGGAGGCGGGCGGTCGGCTCAAACAAACCCTGTCACTCGCTGCTGTTGACACTGGGAAGACATCTGAGCCCTGCTGGGTTTGGGTTCTCAGCAGCATGTAACCTTTTTGCAACAAAGACACCCCCAAAACACTCAGATGGCCCTGACAAGCCCCCACAACCTTGAATGAAATCTCTTCCCTTTTTCACAGTAACACGGAGGGGTCCTGTTTCAAATTGCTGCCTTTATACAGTTCCTGTGTATAGCAGAAGCAGTATCAGCCTTTACAGAACAGCTTTATGCAAGTACAGGTGAAAGGTACTCTCTAAAAATCAGCATATTGAATGAGCTTGCTGGTATCATGTACATCATGCACTGCATGGCACCCAAACCACGCAGTATCGCAGCAACAGACTGAACTCTGGAAACAGAGCAAGGGGCAGCGGGATGTTTGAACCCTAGATTTTAAAGCGGGGGGCTCTGGAATTTGCTCTTAGCACTAAAATATGGAAAAAGCAACCAAGAAATCCTTGGCCACAGAATTATTTATTTTGGGGCTAAAATAAACAAGAGGTCAAAATCATTTTAAGAATATAAACCATTTTTTAAACATACAAGGCATCCTCATCTTTAGCAACAGGCTTGTAACAGATTCTGCATGCTATCAGAAAGTTTCCTCCTCCTAAAAACTGGGGATTTTTTTTTTATACACCTACAGATTAAATGATTATTTAAAATAATGCTAAAATCTTCTGTAATGTTCTTCCCGCATTACAAATGGACTATTAAATCAGTGAAGTGCCAATCAAATGCTTTTGTACTTTGAAAGAAAGGTTTAAATAACAAAAGCAGTTTTTCAGGCCTCTCGCTCGCTTGCTAGTCAGCATCACCTATGCACTAATTACAACATATTTACTCTCTTTTCTAGTAAGGCCACAATTCAATAGATTTTTCAGAACATGATTTTCAAGAAAAGTTGCAATCAGAGAGTTTCATGGATTCTGGCTCTTATTAATCCAGCTTGTCTAAGAAAAATATCTTACATGTCTTGAAGTTTACTGCATAACATTATATCTTGCATATATTTATAGAAATGTAAATATATAGATATAGATGCAACAGAACAATAACAGCTCTCAAGTCTTTTCCCAGCTCTAAAAATCTTTTCCCAGCTCTAAAAATCATCTTACTGCATGACCTTGGGTGAACCACTTATTCGCTAGGGCCAAATCCTCTGCAGAGTGAACACAACAGACCCAGCCAGTTTGTACTAGCCAGGGATCCAGCCCCAAATTTTCAAAACTTGAATTTTCATCCTGATGAGAAGAAAAAAGTTCAGAAGATTTTCGGAATAAAAAGCAAAGCCCTCACATTCTTCACATGACAAAAAACTTTCGGCAAGCCTTAAAAGCAAAAGGCATATCTCTCTCTCTCTGAGAAGAGAGTTTTCACCGAGTTTTATCCCTCCCTGCGATCAGAAAGCAAAATTGACCAAAGTTGTCCAAGCAGGTAGTCATAAACCAGCACTTTAATTTTCTAGTCAAAAAAAAAAAAAAAAAA